>JAHWFO010037417.1:0-10558 GCA_023313115.1 Rhysida immarginata
ATATAATTCTCATATAGAGCTCCCGTACTTCCTTGCAATTGTTCTATTCAGTGCATCTTGAACATACTCCAAGGAAAATAGATTTGGAGATTTGACTGGCCCTCTCCTCATTTTTTATAAGATTTTCTTCTGCCAGCCAATCCCCACGTTGACGGCTGTTGTAGTCTAGAAAAAGAAACTTAGACCCAAAATCGTCCAAAAACCCTTATTCATTGCTATACGATATCGTACATAGTAGGGGTGATCAAAAAGTAATGTCGCGTATTTTTTTTCTCGAAAATGACGGCATATATGAGAAAATTGCAATATATAAGAGTTAGTTTGGTTCATTGTTAAAGTTTCTTATTAGTGTCGTGTGCATCCGCCAAGCACTAGCGACGTGACAGCCCAAACAAAATGGCGGCTCTTATTTCATCGTCCAGTGCTATTGAGTGGCGGAGTGTTATGCGTTTTCTTTGTACAAAAGGACTGAACCAGTCAATAAGGAAATTGTGTCGGTGTATGGAGGTGATATCGTGCAGCTCCGAACACAACAACGTTGGTGCAAGGCTTTTACTAAGGTTGAGTCAAAAGTAGTGGCCGATCACCGCGAAAACTTTTAAATGGGCACCAGACAGGAACCACTCATTGCTAATCTTCAAAGTAGAATCATCCAACGATCAGCCAGTTGGCGAAACCACTTCTCCAGTTTCTGGGCGAAAAAGTCACGCACGGCGTCTTCATCCTCACTGATATTGGCGAAGCACCGTCCACGCAGGAAGTGCGCCATGGAACTGAAAAGATGGTAAGCGGAAGGTGCCAGGTCAGGGCTGTACGCTGTGTGTGGCAAAAACTCGATACCCTCTAATTCCTGCAACTTAGGCGATGTTCTTCGCGTCCAGTGCAGTGGAGAATTTTCCTGCTGGAGGGTTCTAATTCAGTTGACCAGGGCGGGCTGCTGGACGGCCAGGGGGGCGTAAATGCGCTCGAGCTGTTCAGCATACAGGTCACACCCTGACTTTTTACCCTGCAAATTTCGGCGACTGCTGCTCGCGCATTGGTCCCCTTTTTCCAACAGTGACGAAGGAGCCCGCGTATCACTAATTTTTCTGCCATACTTTTACACAGGCCGCATTGATCAACCGAAATAGAGGTTGAATCAAAAGTAGTGGCCGACTCATGAGGGGGGTTAGGGTTTGACGAATTCTGGGCAAAGACCATTTACCACAAGGGTATATCGCAGTTTATTAAGAGAAAAGTGTGGGAAGAAACGTCAGTACGAATTTAAATGCCATGGTCATGATGAGAAAAGTCACAAATTTCGGGAGAGGGGAGGGGTCATCCAGAAGTCACCAGGGGGAGGGTCATTCGAAAAATCAAAAGTCACTTACACGAACTTATGTGGCTGGAGGATGGTCGATTCTCAGGAGTTCCTTTCCCGTTGGAAGTTCGACTGTGAAGTGAGGAAAAGAAGCGTCGTCCTAGCCTTAGTCGCACTCTTCCACAAAGCCAAGCTGCGCTTCCAGCGTGCACAACAAAGCCATGGCATATATGTGGACTTTAAATACTGATAAAAAGAATAATAACAAAAATAGTATTAGATTTCACACAACAATGCTTCACAAGAAATAGGCGAAATAAAATGAAAATAATTATTAGTAAATATATTTGGTATTTAGCAAACTGGGGCAAATATGCACCACAAGTTCTAGAATCCACACTTCGCGCAAGTGTCCAGATACAATTTTTTATATACTTGAAAAGGCATTAAAAATACTTTTATTTTTTTTTACTTTTTTTGCAAATAGAAGCTTACTCCATCTTCTCTTGGTATCTGCTAATGTGTAATTGACTAGAATATTAATTATGTGGGGAAGTCAGATAAACTTATTTCCCCGAGAATAATTAACTGATTACTCCTAATTAATCACGTCATCGTATTAAATTCTCATTTTAGATGGCGAGAACGAGACAAGGGTTTGACATCGGATCTCAGTGATAGCTTTTGTTCAAATGGAGATGCTCGAGAAATAAAGGAGAATTCCTCTCAAGTCAAGATTTCTTCTGAAGCTAAAGAAAGATGAATATTGCGGATGATAAAACTGCACTCGACGAGGGAGCTGTGGGTCATATTGGCATAGCGAGTGCAGCCGAAGCAACGTGTGAACAGGATGGACCCAGCATTTCACAAAATAATCTGAAAGGTTGTACATTTAATAAATTTTTCATAAAAATATACATTTATCTCTTTAAAAGGGAATGGCGATCTCACGTATATCATCTTACAGATTCCAATTTGCATTTGAAATTCGATGACATATCCACACTGATAAGAAGACAAGAATTTAGGCCGCTTGCACGATCTTTGGGTATCCATGATAAAAAGTTAGAGGAGATCGAAAGTATATGCGACAAAAACAAATATAGCGAACAGGAGATCGTCTATCAAATATTAAAAGAGTGGTATAAAAGTAAAGGAAGAGATTCGACCCAAGGAGAGTTAATTGCATCACTTCGTAGTTTAGGAAGAAACGACATTATACACATAATGTTTCCTGGTAAGTCATTTATATCGTGAGGTAATTTTTAATTAAGGGGTTAATTTATAGATAGTTTAAAAGAAACAACCATTCAACATTTGAATGAAGTGTTTACTTTAGGCATTTTATTAGGAGCTTTAACAAAAAGCTACTTAATAAGAATGCACCCTTGTTATTAAATATTATTACAAAAATAATGAAGTAAAGAATGCGCGAGAATAAATATGACGAAAATCTGTAATTGCAACTCTTGCTGCGTTTTCTTTTGCATAAATGTGAACTTTTATAATCCAAAAATATCCTTAGAATAGATCATAATATGAAAGATACCAAGAGATAGCATTCGATCGCAATAATTTTTTTAAATTTCTTTGCTTCTCTTCATTTTTCGATCATAGAATATGGGTTGTATTCATGAGAATACAGATTAAGATACTCGATTAGAATAAAAAAAAGATGATTTCGTAAAGCTAAGATATTTATAAAAAAAGAACTGACCTTATGTATGATCTGTGGATACTGTGTATAGATGAAGGAAGAATGCCACGTTTCCACAAAAGAATTTTAATAATCATATTTATCGTCTTTTAAACAGAAACAATCTTTCTTTTCTAGTTTTTTGACTATGTTCCGCGTTGCTTTAAACAAGTGTGATTTTTTGTCTAATTCGATTTGTTGAGATAGTGTCTAAAAATTTGAAACCATTCTTATCTGCAATGATTTCGTGTCTAAAAAATTTCAAACCCTTAAAAGATTGGCGAAATTTCAGAATATACCATCATTTACTCAGTTCACCTTTATTTTTGGAGAATGTGCTCGCAATCAAAATAATATTTATTCTATGGAAAGGTTTCTACAACTGCAAAGAGAATAAACAAGTTACGTATTAAATCGAACGCTTTCATAGATGACTATTCTACGCTGGAAAACAGAATATCGATTTCTGAAAAAGTGTTTCCTCCGAGAGCATCAGTATCCTTCCTACATTACAGTCTCGGTTATCCGAATCCTCTATTATCCAGATGACTCGTGGCAAATGTTATAAACACGTGAAGAAAACGGGTGATGTAATCTCGTTTTTCTTTCTCTCACGATACGGAATCCTCCAAATATTGAGAAACGGCTGCATACGTAGAATGGTTAGGTGATGGAATCATGCTTTCTAAAGTCACTGAAAGCTTTTTAAAAAGTAAACTGTTTCTTTACGTGAATTCAGTGTGCTGTACTTATTTTTGTTTTATTTTTAATTTTAAAATCCTACTAGAGTGTCGAAGAATAAACGAGTGGTTTAAGCATTATTAAATTATCAAATTGTTATTGTAACTGAATACTTATGTTATTTGATTATCATAATACATACTCTATGTAGTTACTATATTTACTGTTTGTTTCACAATTATTAAAAACACCCTTGAAACCATTGTGTAATAACAACGTAGAACAGACTATGAGTCTAGTCTAAAAACATTCAACAGTTTATAAATATGAGCATAGATACACTTATTCATGCCGGGTAAACAAAACATAAACAGCAACAATATTGCACATAATCAACAAACGACAAAACGTATTCATATTAATATGATGTTGAATCTCCTTTGGCTTCATCTCATGTTTGCTGTGAAAATATTTCAATTAGTTTTTGAGCTCTGCATCACATAAATCATCCCAGTCTCTCATGATGGCCACTTCCAATTCATGAACGGTTTTTTACTGCTTGTTTCTTGCATACATCTTATGTGCCATCATATACCATACATTTTCGATGGGGTTCATGTCTGGATTTCTAGAAGGCCACTCGATAATGTCAATTTTTTCTTTCTGAAACCAGTCCTTTGTTGATTTTGATGCATGTGCAGAAGTATTATTTCGTGGAACTTCCATGCTGGTCCCCTTATTATTGCACCAATGGGATGAGCATATAGCAACTCTTGGTATTTATTTGAGTCCATCTTCCATCAATTACTATTAAGTCCGCATTTCCATGTTATCCGAACGCTGCCTATGTTAGAATAGCGCCACAACCTTATTAACGACATTTTCTCGCTTGTGTCTCGGTCCTTAAATCACGAGATCCATTGGTGTAGTATGGCTAACTAAATAAGGGAAGGGCCTATGGAATCCATAATGTGAAACGAAGTTATCACAACTTATGAATCAGCTGGGATCAATGGTTTCCCAGAGAGCGTCGTATGAAGCGTAGAAGCATTGATCTCCAAAATTTTAAGCACATTAGGGTCATCGCTTATGGCTCCTGCAGCAACTGTGATCCGTGCTACGAAATCTTCAATTGTCCCTACCGGAGTTTCATAGACTATACTCTCCAAATGGCCCAACAGAAGGAAATCAAGAAGGGTGAGGTCGGGAGATCTGGCTGGCCAAAATACCGGTCCACTTCGTACAATTCATCACCTAGGAAACTAGGCGTCCAAAACATCACGAGCGGCACGGTAGTAATAAGCAGGGGGACCATCATTCATCTACAACATGAAAAAGCCTGCAACATTGTGTTTTTGGCTTACATTTATTCAGGATAGTGCCACCTAGTTCTTGCCGAACTTGCAAATGCACTGTCCTGCCAAAAGCATCCGGACACCAATCTTTACTTTACCTGTATGAAAAAGATGCAGTGTCTGCCGACACATGAGAAACGTCCTCCAGGAGATCTGGAAGCGTATTGAGTAGAAACTGGCGATAGTGTTGACCTGTTTGTACAGTTGCGAACTTGTATGGCCCAATCAAAAAGTCTCCTAGAAACTGGCGATAGTGTTCACTCCAAAACGGTATTGGTAGCAGCCACGTATTAGTATGCGGATTTGCTAAGGACCACTCATGAGCATTGTGTGGGTGAAGAGACCGTCTCTTGCGAAGGTAGCGTCATCTGTGAAGAGGATGTACTTGCTGATGCAGGAATTACTGCGAGAAAGCAACACGTGGTGGGTGGTCATCTGGCAACAGGTCTTGAACACAGCTCGTGTAGTGGTGGATGGATTATCACCAATCTCTTCAAGCATCAGGTCCTCCAGTAGGTCTACGGATATTGATAGTTCCATTCTATGGACATGTAAATGAAACAAGTCAGGCAACCGAATTGCCCAGGACCGATAGGATTTTAAGGAATTCGAGAATGGAAGGGAGAGCATTTGATTTCTAAAGAAGCCTTTCGTTGTTCAGAATTAGATGAGGTTGCTAAGGAAGCCTCTGGTTGCTAAGCAAGGCGTACTTTTAAGGGAAATGTATAGTTCAAACAGAATAAAACTACCTGAAAAGTTAAATGGAGAAAGTAGCAATTCTCTGTAGATTAGAACATATAAGAATCTTTTAATTCGTAAGCATTCCTATTTAATGAAATAGCGTTAATTGTTGAAGCGTTCTGCTAAGGGTCAATTTTTCTTCATAAACTATTGCCAACGCTTTCTACGTAAGCATTTACCATTAAAGGCATGGTTAGCTACTAGCTATTGTTAAAATATGCCTAACACAAAAAAACTGTTGATAATATAAGGCGTAAGTAATTATATGCCATATTTTAGCATAGAAAGTATCAAATGAGCTATAATGGTTCCACTAAACCACGTACCTTTCAACCAATTTCGATTATCATTAACTTTACAATATATTCATTCATGATACCCCATTCCAAGTCATTTGATATATACTTACTTACTTACTTTTCAAACTCGCTAATCCGTTAGGGTTGCGGGGGCAGCAGCCCTATGAAGGATCTCCGGTGATCGCGATCTTCCGCCATCAGGCACATGTCCTCCCTGGTAATACACAAGCGACTCGAACCCAGATTCTCCGTGTAGTTTAGCCACCTGGTTCTAGGCCGACCCCTTGGTCTCTTACCCACCAGCTTGGAAAATAACAACTGCCTAGGAAGGCCGGTTTGTGGCATCCGTAACACGTGGCAATACAAACGCAACTGAGATCTCTCATTGCGGAGAAGTAGCGACTTAACATCTAAAGACTCCCTTATTGTGCTGCTGTGCACTCTATCTAGTGGGGTAACACCTGCCACACCTCACAGAAATCTCATTTCGGCCGCTTGTACCCGCGATCGCACTCTTTCGGTCATTACCCAAGCCTCATGACCATAGGTGAAAATGGGGACAAAGACAGATTTGAAAACGGAGAGCTTGGCTTTGTTATCCAGCTCGCGTTTCGTTACCACGGATCGCCACAGTTCACGTCTGACACAGCTAGCTGCACCGATCCAAGCATCCAATTCTTTCTCCTGCCGTCCATCACTCGTGAATGCAATCCCGAGATACTTGAATTTCTCCACCTGTCTCAATGAGGCTCCCCTAACATAGAGAGCGCATTGAGCAGGCTGTCTTTGAACCTCGGTTTTAGCCACACTGATCTTCATCCCAGCTTCTTCACATTTGGCTGCAAGCCGGTCTAGTGTTTGCTGAAGGTTCGTGCGAGAAGACCCAAGGAGGACAAAGTCGTCAGTAAAGAGCAACCTCTCCACCAGGCAGTCGCCCACACAAACACGCTAAAGGGGCATCCTCTCAGGAATCATTTGATATATTTCATGACATATTTTAGCATTGAAAGTTCCAATGAACCATAATGGTTCCACTAAATCCAGCTTCCTTTGAACCAATTTCGACTATCATTAATTTTACGTTATATTCATTTATGACACGTAATTCCAAGTTGTTTGATATATTACATGCCAAATCTGAGCTTTGAAAGTTCTCCCTGAACCATACTGCTTCCCTGATAGTGAAATCACATACCATTAAGCCTATTTCGACTATCATTAATTTTACGCTAATATTCAACCATGGCATGTTATTCTAAGCTGTTTGATATAATACATGCCATATTTTAGCAGTGAAAGTTTCCAGTGGACCATAATGGTACCACTAAACCACATACCCTTGAACCAGTTTTGACTGATATTGACCATCAAGCAAGACCATCACGTGTCTTCACTTAATTCACAAGCCTTTTCTCTGCTTTAGCTATGGAATGCCAAAGAGAGAACAGGATTTGGCAGTGCATAGGCCATTTATACATGGAATTGTATAGTGAAAAACGTGGTCCCCTATATTATTTGTGACCTTTTGAACCGGAAGTAGTTCATCGATTTTTTCCACCAACGAATGACGAAAACGGAAGTCAAAATTTCGGAAGCGTTCGAAAGCTAGAGCACCAACAGACAGACAAACAGACGGACGGACGGATGCACATTGTGAAAACATAAGTTCTATCGGTCCTAACAAGTGTAGCCCCAAACATCTGCGAGATAGGACACACACTGCTTAATAAAAATGCCCTGTATACATTCTATGGTTCTGTAATGTAAATTCTAAATCACCTTGTAAAGAATGTGTTACTCGTTTACTTTCAAATGCAAAGATTTCGCAATGGATACCCTTATTATACATCCAGCCATTTCCTCTGAACTACAAATAAACTATTTAGCTGTAGATCAGTGATGTTCAACTTTTTTATCACAAAAAGTCCAGTTTCACTTTCAAGAACAATCTCGTGGGCTACATTATTCTATCATGTGACGTTAACTGTATTGCCGAGTTTCTACACCCCCTAACCCATATAAATAATAGATCAGTCTAACACCAAAAGAAGGAAAGAAACCACAATTCCACATAATGAATTTATAAAATTGAAACCTCATATGTACATTTTGGAGCTTTCTGTCAGTGAGAAACAACCAGTGAAAATAACTGATGAGGCGTAAGGGAATCTTGAAGTGGACTATTATGGCTAGTAAAGAGTCAACACACACTTGAAGAGCGCAAAGAAAGACTTTATTAAAGAAACTAGAACGCAAAACGTATTCTATGGTTGAACATGGTAGAAGTTAAAATTATACGCTAACAAAAGGAAATTCAAGTACTCCCTTTGTCTGGCACTCGTATTTAGTACAAAAAATGAATAAATTACGCAATGGAATGGTAGTACAGCCTCGGCGACTCGATATGCACAGTTAACAGCCTAGACGCATGGTTCTGCAGATAAAATATTCGAATATGGAGAAAGACAACAGAGATTGTACCGTCCGAACGAAATAGGCTTCGTAGCCAAGCCAAAACATAGAGAGACTAAAAACAAACGAGCGACGGGTCGAAATCAACTTTGACACCCATGTAAAGTGGGGACCGCGTCGACAAACTCGTAATTGCAATTGCGGAGATACTTTCTTAAGGCTGAAGCAATAAGAAAGAAATACTTGCAAAATGAGTGGCCATCACGGGCTGCATAAGTAGGAGAGAAATGGAAAAAAGTGGTCGCAAGACCAATGTAGAGAGAAGATGGCGAGAGAATGTACTACGCAATTAAAAAAAAGTAGAACACTGATTGCGCAACAATCAGACGGTATAACATCTCGCGACCAAGTTAATTAATTGCGAAGGAAATCGCCGCGCGAGACCAAGAACACGCATCACGCGCGTTCGAAAAAAGAATTTTGCGACAACAATGGTCCACGCGCTACAACAATGAATTGCTTAATTCTAATTACAGACTATGAATAAAAAATAACATTTTTTAAATAATAAAAAAATATTTTATAATCCACTACGAGATTTAATGCATAAATTGCGATTTCCCAAACAATAACACTTAAGAAGAGCACTATATATAGCCGCAGTTAACCAATAGGAAAAAGTATTTGACAATATAAGGAGAGCAAACGCCTCCAATCAGATATTGGTATAGGACCATCCCGTCGTTATTCAGCAACCAATTTGAACTTATGTTTGGCAATTTGAACAGACGTGGCAATTTCTCATCTTTAATAAAGTGGACAATTTTAAAGCCACCTATCGGGAAATGATGGACTTCTTGCAAAATGTGATCTGCAAAAGCAGAAATATCGCATTTTCCATTTTTAATATAGGAGATATGCTCCTTTCATTCTAGTTTATACCCCTAAAAGTTATTGCAAGAAGAACATTCAAACTTAAAAAACCCCCGAGAATACTGTTCTTTACCATGTTAAGCTTTTTCTTCAAATTATTCGAACTGTTGAAGCTACTTTAGAGTTGAGTTTTTTTGCAAATCCTTTTAAAACCTCTGTTCAAATTCATATTGTATGGAAAAACAGTAACTTTACAATAATCATTTTTGACATTTTTCAAGCAGGCGACTTCGTCTAGCGCCACGCGTCTCTTGATCGTTTCAGTAATTTTTCCACTCTGTGATTTTCAAAGCCGTTGTATCTGGCATACAATTTTATTCCCCCTAATTCAGTTTTCTTGCGTTGTCATGGAGCGGGATAAAACACGTTATACGGAGATGTTGGACAGCTGCCAATTCTAGAGAATGACAATGGTTGGAGTCATTTCTAATCTATGTGGGAGCAAAGTTGTTCTTCCGGTGGATATCAAAAGATAACGAATCCTCTAAGTTTTCAATAACATCATCTAATAATGCAAATTTTTGGTCAAACTCTACCTCCATCTAGTCATAGTTAATAAGTCTGATTATGTCCAAAGTGTTATGTCTCTTCTCGTACAAGGACCATACGAGAAATTAGACAAGAATACTTTACTTAACCTTCAACATAAGGAGCCAAAGAACGTATAGAAGTCTATGAAAGATTGCAAGTGTATCTTCAACAATACTCCAAACTACCATTTGATACCAATCAACCCAATTTTACTTCATCTCTATTGCCTCCCTAAAACCCATAAAACATTTAATAAATGGAGACCTTTAAATAAGCTGAAATTGGTTTCCCTACTCATCAGTTAGACAAAATGTCTTTTTGTAAATTCCCTCGCATTTCTAAAATTAAATGGTTCTGATGGTACTGTTAAAAATGGCATTAAACTTTGTAAGAATCTGCGTAATTACGCTTCGCTCCAAACTGGTCTTAGAAAGAGAAAATGCTTCAATTCAAAATTAAGTTTTTGGTAGTTTTTCACGGAAAAAGAACACTAAAGTGCTGTTTTGTTTTCTTTGATTGTTCATCTACAATAGAGTTGAGTAAATGACTCTAAATAATTAAAATCCCTTTGTAAAAATGCTATAAAAAAACAACCATGAGTCCGAATGAC
>JAHWFO010037427.1:0-23413 GCA_023313115.1 Rhysida immarginata
TTTTTCGTAGGCTACGTGCGTTACAGAAATGGCGTAGTTCCAGCAACACAACCTCCATTGTTTCCCATAAACGGAAAAAACTAGATAATCTGTTGTTGCAATTACACCTTGCTTAGGAGTCTTGAAGCAAAACTGGCTATTCACCATTTTGTGTTGTTTAGCAGTGGTTGTTTCTTCTGTTAACTGCCCAGTTGCAGCAGTGCTCTGGCGCCAAGAGCAAAGGGACTGTTCCCTCTGTCGCCTTTTCATCTCTTTCTCAATTGTCTGCTAACTCTCCATTATCTCTAGTTACTGTTCATTTTACAAGATTTTAATCAAAATGTTAAGTTCAAACAAATATCAAATGTAAGGAATTCCTAAACAACAGAAATTCTATGCATTTTACATATTAAATTTTGTTTTATTATACGAAGAAATGGGATGAAATCTTGATTACATGTCTTAATGAACCTTAATTATATTGAACACACTTTGCTTTACATTGTTGGTCATTAAACATATGAGGCATGTCCAGAAAATAAGTACCGATTTGGAAACATTCACATAAAAACTTTTTTTTAAACAAAATTTATTTTTACTTGAAAGAACATTTCTTAAATTATTTTTTTTTTGAAAGGAAAACTTTTTTCTTCTCTGACCCATACTCATTTATTTCATCGGTAGTATTTTGATAGATATGAATTAACATGTATTCTTCAAACGATTATTATATAGCATAATACCGTGTGCATATTGATTTGAAGAGTCGAGTTGATTTATTCTTTATTATGAGTTGTCGTTAACGGAACCCGACGTTGCCCAGGATATATCCAGTTGTAGGTAAACAGAAGATCCTGAAGAAGTTAAATCATAACTGAAATTGGTTTTCATTAAATCTACAATTTCTTGCTGTAGACAAAACTCCTGTTGTTCAGATGTTTCCAAAGCCTGGATAACTTGTTATCTTATCTGGCCATTCACTTTTTCGATGGCATTTCTATAGATATGATTTACCATGTATCTTTCGAACGATTATTAAAGACACTTTACTTGTTGATTTCCACTCTTTCTCCAGTAGACTGTTAACTCTCCAATATCTAGTTACTGATCATTTCAAAAGATTTTCAAGAAAATGTTAACTTCTAGGAGCTACCAATTTTAAGAAAAGCCAGAACAACTGGAATTCCATGTATTGTTACAAACTCAATTTTGTTTTATAATTCTCAGAGGTGACATGAAAACATCATTCTTAATGAACACTTATACTGCACACAATGCCTGATAAACTGGCGTCGCCAGGGACTTTATTTAATCTCTTGTTGTCCTACCTCAGATAAATAATTATAACAATCTTCACCATCGGGGAGCATCACTGGATATTTATACTAATCTTTCCTTCGAATTTTTCTTGCCCTTAACGTAGAACCTCTTATACGCTCCTGCTCTAGAAGAAGTTCTCGTGGTTCAGATGTCTCTAACGTCTGAATAGTTTTTGGACTTTTAGTTGTATAGTCTCTCTGACAAATACTCGTTCTTTCACTTTCCTTTTCAAACACAAATTTACGCAAGTCCTCTAGACGTTTGTTAAGAAGCTTAAGGGAAACTCGTGTAAATCCTAAGACTCTTTGACAGACACTGCCTTATCTATGTCCTCTCATTGGATCATCAGTTTATGCTTATTATTAATAAAACAATCCATCAGCTCCTCCGATTTATTATGATAACTAGTAGAGTCACTCAGCATTGCCCAGCATTGCAGAGTTTCTCTGATCAATACTCGTTCTTTCTTTTCCATTTTCAAACAAATTGTTCACCAATCGTCTGGACGTCTGATAGGAAGTTCAAGGAAGACAGGTGTAACTTCTTATACTCCTTGATAGACAATACTTTATGCTTATCGTTAATAACAGTTGGAAACGAACGTTCATTCATCACATCATCACCACCTCGGTTTCCAAAACCGATTATAGTCAAAATGAAAACTTTTAAACGTTTAAAATGACTACAGTAAAAATTCAAAATGAATATTCGAAAAAAATTTTTTTAACGTTTCCAATGGATAGGCCTCTCCCAGTAATGGCACATGTGGCCTAAATAATTTCTTGATCACGTAATCTCACTTTAGATGTTCACTCACCCTGCTGCAGTAAACTTCGACGATACAAATCTCTTCTTGGCTTCGAGGTCGGAATATTGGCTTCTCCGTGGCTGAATGGTCAACTAGACCGATTGCTGTCCATGTGTCGTGGGACGCACGGACGGTAAACTAATGTTGGAGGCAATAGCGAGAGGAAAGCAGAAGACCAGGCTCTGGGGCCCGCAGAAGCACGTCAGCTCGTACCGATTGGCGGATACTGCGAACAGAGCTAGCAGACAGAACCATCACCCTGCAGCAACTGCGCGACAACATCACTATTCACGGGTAATGTTACAGTCTCAATAGTGACAATAGCACGCCGGTTACACGCCGCGACAATGTCTGCCAGGCGTCCATGGTTGTGTCTTCCTTTGACATCTGAGCACAACGCGATACGAATGCAATGTTGTCGTGAAAAAGTGGGCTGGCTAATGGAATGGCGCCCAGTGGTCTTCAGCAACGAATCCCGCTTTTGTTTGGACACCGAAGACAGACGCAGACGGCTGTGGCACAGACCTTTGGAACGTGCCAATGAACAATGCATCCGGTATCGCCATCGTGGACCATCACCCGGGATCATCGTCTGGCGTGCCATCAGCTACGATACCAGAATGACTTTAGTCACCATCCAAGACACCCTGACATCAGCACGGTACGTCAGAGATTCTGCAGCCCGTATTACTGCCCTTTCTGCACACCATGCTCGGCGCAGTCTTTCAGCAAGATAATGCCAGACCGCAAACGGGAAACAAGAGCGTGGGATGTCTGGATGATATCAACTGTCTGCCATGGCCCATGAGGTCCCCAAACCTATCGCCAATTGAGCACGTGTAGGACATGTTGAGACGTCGTTAACAATCACCCAACAATCTCCATGAGCTGACACTGCAGTTTCAGCAGGCCTGGGCAGATGTACCCCAAGATGACATTCGCCACCTGTATGATCACCTACATCTGCGGCTGGAACAATGCATCGCTACTAGAGGTTGTGCCCAACCTACTGATGCCGCTTTCCGTTGGGACACACTGTACAAAGGAGTGCAGGTCGTGGCTCCATAATGTAATAAAGGTGTACCTACTTTTGGCTCATTCGGATAACTCCTTGTGGGTGGGGCAATTTCATTGCAAAGCAGTGTATGTCAGCAGTAAAGAGACAAACACTAGAATTGTTTTAAAGCTTCTTTCAGGGTAACTTCATTGAATTTTTGTTTGAGATGGCTTCCCTTGAGTAAAACCACTTTAATAACAGCTTAATGATGATATTCTAATATCAAGAGGCTACATGAAACACCATTCAGTCCGAAAATCCAAAATGGCGGGCCTTGTTCCAATGATACATAGACAGCACAAATTCTTGCTTCTTTTTCCTAGGTTTACTTGTGCCCAATCTGCCATGAATTCCAATCAACAATCCCAAGACACCCAGCATTATTGCAAGGAAATGGATTCTCTATTCATTACAATTGGAGCTCAACAATGACACAATAAAATCAGATATTTAAGAGTTAAATTCTAATAAACAAAACAGATTAATTACAGTGCACTGAGCAAAAAAACACATTAAAACAAAATTATAAGGTGTGAGCCTGTGAGGGCTAAACTAACCATCAAATAGCTTACACCCTCAGACAAAAATTAATAGAACTCATTACATAAATAATTTTTTTTTTACAAAGCTAAAGGCAAAAGTTCAACCATAACGTGCTTAATCCCTAAACTATCACAATAAGTTTTAAAATAGCAATCGTTCAATAGCACTATCCGGAACTGCTAACATTAGAAGACAAGCTCAACCTTAATGTTCCTTGAATTTGGTGGAGGAGAGGCAAAGCGACAATTTTTTCTCTAAAAAGATAGCATATGCTTCCCACCCAAATACACTCGGATCCCTTTTTAGTATACAATTTTTGTCCGGGCACAACTTTTCGCTTTTCCAATATTTTAACCCAACGAGAGCAAAACTTTCCGCATCCATTATATTCGCTGCCCTAAACGGGCCAAGATGATTCCGGTTTCGGATGCTTCTTGTGGTATTGTTTATACACTGCGAGTGGGTCATCCCTTCATCATCACTCTTTCCTTTCTTAAAGGGCGATTTAAAGGCTTGGTTTCTCTCGCCTTCGTTTTCTCAATCAACTTTTAGTTCGAGGACTTGCAGCACATACCAACTCCTGTTCGGGAGCCTCATATACACAGTCCTCAACTTGTGTCATTAATTCTTGGATATGGGGGTCTTCCAGTTTAAGATAGTTGGATTGGACCACAGTGAAAACACCACACTGCAGCATAAATGTAGGACTCTGATCTCTTGCCTCGAATAATATCAGACGCTTTACAATTATGCTTGTGCCAAATTCTCTTACGTCTGCCAAATTTCTTAGCGTTGCGTTTGTCTTGACCACGACCAACCATATTGAGAAGTTTTGCCACCATGCCTTCTAGTCTCCTTATAGACCTTCTCAGGCGTTGAGTCTCCTGAGCTTGTGTTTTGAGCTGCTTCCAATGACCCTTACACATTCTGAACAATAGTTTATCTCACGTCTTCCCAAGATAGCAATTATCAAGAGTTAATGGTCAGTCAGATAAATCCCATCGGTGCCTCCAATATTGCGTTCTAGCACAGAGGTATTAATAATTAACTTTTTGTGGGGCTTTCAGGATACATCCTGGATTCAATTCTTATGTGTATTCAATAATTACATACATGGGTTAACCTCATTTGAATGTTTATTCATCAGACGATGGGTAAATCATATAATTAAACAGATTCTGAACTCATTGATGACGAAAACAGTCAATTTTGACAATGCCCTTCATTTTCCACCTTAACCGCAATTACTCCAGTTTACATTTTTCTTTGACGATGCACAACCAATGTCCTTTTAAGCACCCGAGCCCATCATTGTCAGATTCAATTCTCTGAGGAGACACTTCTTTCCTTAAAATACTCAAGGGAGACAATTAGACATATGGCATCCAACACGAAATATACATGCAATTCAGGTTCAATAATCAAATAAAAACAATATGCAGTGTATTTCATACCATATTAGCACCTTAAAATTTTGAACAATTGTCAAAGTCAGTGTTAATGAGTTATCATATTTACCGGGTTCCATTCATTCGAAAACAAAACTATCTCAACCAGTAAAGAGAAAAACACTAGAATTGTTTTAAAGCTTCTTTCAGTGTAACTTGACTGAATTTTTGTTTGACATGGCTTCCCTTAAATAAAACCACTTTAATAACAGTTTGATGATGCTATTCCAACATCTAGAGGTTATATGCACCACCATTCCCCCCATAATCCAACATGGCGTCCCTTGTTCTAATGATACATAGACAGCACAAATTCTTGCTTCTTTTTCCCAGGTTTATTTGTGCCCAATCAGCTATGAATTCCAACCAACAATCAATCCCAAGCACCCAGCATAATTGCAAGGTAAGGGCTTCTCTATTCACTACAATTGGAGTTCAATAATGAAACGTTAACAATAAAATCAGATGTTTAAGGTTTAAATTCTAATGCACAAAACAGATTAATTACAGTGCACTGAGCAAAAAAACCCCAGAAAAACAAAATTATAAGGCGTGAGTCTGTGAGGACTGAACTAGCCATCACATAACCTACACCCTCAGATAAAAATTAATAGAACTCATTACATGAATAATAATTTTTTTTTACAAAACTAAAGGGAAAAGTCAACCACAAATTGCTTAATCCCTATAATATCACAATAAGGTATAGCATAAAAAACGTTCAAAGCACTATCTGGAACTGCTAACATTAGCAGACAAGCTCAACGGTCATCACTATTCCTCACGAAAATCAATCGCGCCTCAGAACCCCAGCAATATAACTGTGGTGGTAATTCTTGTGTTCGACTGTGACGACTGTGAGGACAAATCATGAATGGGCAGTATTCAATGTTAGTCATTGCAAAATTACTGTGACCAGCGCTGCGCAAGAAAATACATTTTGCAAACTGCTCCTATCTCGGGAAAATGCAAGACAATGCTCTAGAACTAGTGGCTGATATATGCGCTCAATAGTGATGGGAAATGCTCTATCATCGCCCATACTCCCTAGATGTGATTCTGATTTGATTGGGAAGAAGAAGGAACCGCTTTATGCCATCTGATTCCGATAGACCGCTCCATTCCGCCATCCAGAAAACAGGTACTGTATCAAGTGCACTACGCTTCCACATCGCTAACAACACATTCTGCACGCTGCTTGACACTGCACTGAAGGACTATAGAGGTTTGATAGTAGCATCTCTTTTTATATCGTTTGTAATTATTCGTTGCCACTAATAAACAAATAACCCCTCGATATTACTTTAAAGTAGATTACAGAGGGCGGGAAATTGAGAACCTCTGCTCTATACCCTGTCTCAAGTTTAACTGAGAATGACATCACGAGTGAAGCGGTTACAGTTCGTCCGCATGAAGAAATATTTTGAATAAATTTCTGTATAAAAAGTTCAAAATTTCTGTCTGCAATCATGCACTGGTTGACAAAAAAATTGAAGCACCCAGAAGGAGTGGTTGAAAGTGAATGAAACGACATATGGTGAAAGAACATGTGACTTTATTGTTCTGATTACAATAAAGTCAACAGACAACGCCGTTGGCAGTACATGTGGAATCTTGGCGCCGGGTCAATATGGTGTGCCGCCTCTTCTGGTCCCAATGCTTGCCTTTAGGCGGTTCGGAATGGTGTCAAACAGCCTTTGGATCTTCTGCTGAGGCAGGCCAGTCCACAGTTATTGCAGCTGTCCCTCCATATCCCGCAGGTTGGTACTGGGCCGGAGTCCCCTTCCAATGTCATCCCACACGTGTTCAATGATAGAGAGGTCCGGGGATCTTGCTGGCCACGGAGGACCTCAACATGCTCTAGGCAGTCCGTTAACACATGTGGTGTGTGTGGGCGTGCGTTATCTGGTTGGTACAATGTCCCAGGGTGATGTGCCAGAAGGGGTAGACGTGCGGATGCAGACTGTCTGTGATGTATAGCTGTGCCATCAAAATCTACCGAAGCACTATTAGAGATGACGTGAACACGTATCCGATGGCTCCCCACACGAAGGTGCCAGAGGTTACGCCTGTGTGTCTCTCCACAATATGGGAGGGTAGTGCCTTGTGCCTTCTACCCTTGATGGCACCAAACGAGAACGCGATGGTCATGGAGAAGCGGGACTCATGACTAACATGATGCGACGTCATTCGTTCTCTGTCGATGCCTCCCGGGCAAGGCACCACTCTAAACGCAGGCGTTGTTATTGTGGTGTTAATGGCATCCGACGCATGGGGTGGTAGGACCCCAATCCGGCGGATGCGAATCCTCGAGACACTGTGCGAACCCCAGTACATGTTCGCAGATGGGGGGTGCTGATTCCATGGGATTCCTTGGAGCACCTTACAACGGTCCTCTCTTGGGGTGGTGTTTGTTAGTCGACCCGAACCTGCAAGACATGCATGGGTGCCCACATGTGCCCATTGATTCCAACATCGGGCCATTGTGACATATGAATGGCCTATATGCCTGGGCAATTGCACGTTACGACCAACTGGCCTCATGCAGTACCACAATGCGGCCCCTGTCAAATGCTGTCAATTGGTGGATAGGAAATGTAACGAGTCTGCGAGACATCGCGGGTGCTTTAAAAAGTACAGTATCATTTCTAAACATCTTGCGTAACTGTCGGACTTACAGGAGTTGACTGGTAACAACTTATCAAAACATGGCGACGACATTACGAATGCATTCTAGTGAGCATTCTAGACATTACAGATCCTTGTGAATCTAATCGTTTACTCACATTAATGGTATGCATGTGTACCGAAATAGGATAATATTGGACCACTCCTTCTGGGGCTTCACTTTTTTTGTCAGCCAGTGTATTTCATATTTTTCCTCACCATAATAAAAAAATCGGGGGATAGAAAATCGGCCGAAAAAATAATTTCCAGGTCACTCCAGTTGGTCAGGAACGAACAAGTAACAGGTCTGATATTCATATCTTTTGATGGTTTTAATCCAATGAGTTTTTTTCTTAAGAGAAATTCACTCAACAGCTGTATTTAATACTGTAATTCTCTGGTACAATATCTGTCACATAGGGATGCGACAATCAAGAGTCCCGATGTTCCCAGCCGATCGACTCAGCTGTGAAACAATGTCTGAAAACTAGTAGCGCCATCCATTGACATGATTCAGCTTAACTCTAGCAATTGGCAATCAAGCGCGATGAAGGAGGAAAGAGGTGGCCAGCGCGAGAGGAAGCAGCGCCGAAAAAGGCGCGCGTTTCAAAAAAGAAAACGGGAGCACAATGAAAAGAGGAGAGAGAACTGGGACTCGAGCAAGGACTGACGAGTTTCGAAAGTTCCTATGATCGAAAGGAAAAGTGAGTCGTCGGCGAAGGCGACAGGCTTCGAACGTGGAAAATCCCCAGGCGAAAATTACGAGAAAGTGCATTGTGTGTGCAGTGACTTTTGTGTGTGCATATTTTATCGCTCTATTGTCACGAGCGTATCTTTTTCTCTATATTTTTCGTTAGGAGGACTATTTACCGGCCAAGATAGCGAGGAGGCGGCAGCCAGAAGACTTGGTCAGCGTGTGAGCCAGCTCCGTAATAATACGAAAACTTCTGCGGAAAAGAACGGCTCTTCCAGCCCGTCGAAGCCAACGCAGTCGACCAGCCATTGCTCTACAAGTCTTTTTTCATCAGTGCGACAGCCCGAGTGCTCGTCCTCGTGATAGACGTGCCGACCAAGCTCCTGTGGTCACCGTTGGCAGTGTTCGGAGTGAGAAACAAAGGCGAAAAGGGTCTTGTGCATAGCCTCTTGGTCTTTCACGGCCTTATTATAAGATTTCCTCGGCTCGTTTATCCCATATTCAAGGTAGGCAAAGTTCTATGCTCACTGGTTATGCTCTCTCTTGGTCAGGCTTAAAGATTTGACTCCCGAGTGCGTAAAACTAATGTTTTGCCAAATTAATGTGTTCATGGTGTAACATATATTTAGTACTCACTACGATTGTAATTCGGCGTAGTATATTTGCTCTAAGCTTCTTATCCAGATAGCTGTTAACCTAGTTTTGTATTATTGCCTTATGCAGGGGATCATTAACTAATGGTGACTTATTTTCTTTTGCTCTTCTAGTTATTCACGCCCAAATACTTCAATTAAAAGCATTGCGACGCCGCCGGATTTGAAAGAGCGGTGAAGAAAGAAAGAAGAGGAAATATTCTTAGCAAAGGGTAATAGGAGGGCAGCCCTTACCACTCCTTTGAGCCTAGACGAAGGTCTGTGCAATTTGCAGCAGATTTCGGCTTCTCGGACGTTCAAACCACTGGATTCCTCCATTAACCCGCGTGAACTGATAATACATGTAAACTTTTTAGAGTTTATATAATTATCCCTTATAATTCTATTATTACTTTCTTCAGGGCGAATTATCTACGTGTTAGTAAAATTTCGTACTCTTACTCGAGAGATATGTTTGTCTTAATTAACGTTAATTGTGCGGACTCGCGAGTAAATTTAATACTAGTAGTTTGTCTCTTTCCAGGTAATTTTCATTAATTTATTTATTTAACTTAATAAAGTGGTTATTAAGTGGTTATTTAACTTAAGCATAAGGGTATATTTTTCTGTGTCCACCTTCACATTAGCAGCTTCCACTTTGCCTAGTCTATAATTTTACGTGACACTATCCTCACACTTAGTGTATTCAGCAAAATCATTTGCCGAAGAAGGGAACGCATACAGAGAATGCATTAAATTCGGAAAAAGTCATTCTGACCTGTTTCTATTTGAAATATTTTTCTTGTTGCTTCGTTTTTCATATTTTATGGCCTATTTAAATCAGTTAATAAGTGGCATTTTTGGGGTTATGAACACTCAGTGACATTACTAATATTGCAAAATGAAGTTTCACTTAGAAAATCAGCCAGTGAATCGGTCAATAGTCCCGTTATTTCCATATTTTATTGTTTATCAAGTTGTTAATCTTCAGTTTAAGTGTATTTTGGTATCTGGTATTTTCGATCAAAGTTTTATGGTCTGCTTGTTTGCTGTCGTCGCCAGGGACATGCACGTTACTATATTTAAAAATAACTTTTTTATGGGTTTTTATTAATGCGCTATCTCCCTTTTTTGTATTCTCGTGCTTGTGGTCGTAGATGTGCTCTGAATAATCTTCAAACCATCTTCTTCTTTCTATATATATAAAGAAGGATGTTTGTGGGTCTGTTTGTTTGTTTGTTTGTGGGTTTGTTTGTTTCTTATGCAAATCTACAGTTTTATTCCGATCTTGATGAAATTTTGTATACTTGACCTTCAAACCATGAAGAAGGTCACTATCTACCTCAGATTTTGGAAAAATAATAATTATTGATAAAAAATCGATATTCATGGTTATAGCAGGGCATATTAATGAGAAATATCTCATGACCAACAATGCAAGGCAAAGTTTCTGCAACAATAGGTATAAACAATGGTAAAAAAAACACAATGCACAAACACTCTGCACGAACCAACAATATATATCTCATGACCAGCAATGTAAGGCAAAGTTTGTGCAACAACAGGTATCAACAATGGTAAAAACACGCAATCCACAAACATTAGGCAGGGATCAACAATATATATCTCATGACCGACAATGAAAGGCGAAGTTTGTGCAACAACAGGTATCTACAATGGTATCAACACGCAATTTACCAATAACAATGAGCACAAAATGATGATGCAATGACAGAACATTCGTTTCCAAGAATTAGTAACAATGAACAGGAAATGGATATAATAGACGATATAGATAGGGCAGTCTCTCTCGATGAGGCAAAGGAGAGACACGTGTCTTCCTTCAGCTCCCTAACAAGAGTTCAGACGATTGGGAAAAGTGTGTATATGTTTTTTGTGTGTGTGTGTGTGTGTTTACCTACAAGCGTAATTATCCCGGGCAATGCCTGCTAGTTAGGGCATATTGTGTGCCACATTTCGGTAATGAGAATAAACTGTAAGCGCTGTAATGGTCATTCGACGGAAGCGACCAGAAACTTCTCATCAAAAACCTTTTAATATTTCATGACTGACTATACTGATTATAGTATTGCCATCAAGAAAACTGATAAGCTGCAAAAGCTCAACTGGAAAGGTTTCGAGCATCTTCCGTATAGCCCTTGCCTTCCTCTAAGCGGTTTCCACTTGTTCGCCTCCAAGCTGTACGAAGGAAATCTACCGCCTTGTTCAGGCAGTAGCACAAACAATTTTATGCTGCTGGCATGGAGGGGTTTGTGAAACAATGGGACAAGTGCCACCTTGTACAGGAAGATTATGTGGAGAAATAAAAGTTGTTTTCAGTACTCTTTTTTGTTTCATTTCCATATCTAATTATAACTTACTTACTGATTTATGAATATAGGATAAAGTATAATGAATTTAGAAAATTTATAATATTACTCTAATTTTACTGTATTTTGACAGAAAATTTAGATCTCTCCTTCATTTATACAAATCTACAGTTTTATTCCGATCTTGATAAAATTTCGCATACATGACCTTCAAAGCATGAGGAAGGTCACTGTCTACCTCAGATTTCGAAAAAATAATAATTATTGATAAAAAATCGATATTCATGGTTATGGCAGGGCATATTAATGAGAATATATTATGACCAACAATGCAAGACAAAGTTTTTGCAACTATAAGTGTCAACAATGGCGTCAACTCGCAATTCACAAACACTCTGCACGGACCAACAATATATGTCTCATGACCAACAATGAAGGCAAAGTTTGTGCAATATAGAATTCAATGCATAGAATTCCTGTTATTCAGGCTTTTCTTAGAAAAGAGAATTCTTAGTATTTAACAATTTCTTGAAAATCTTTAAAAATGATGAGTAACTGGAGATAATGAGTTAGCAGACTATTGAGAAAGAGTGAAAGACGATAGAGGAAGCACTCCTTTAGCTCCGTGCTGTATTGATCAAATGGTAAGCAAGTAAATAGAAGAATCCGCTGCACAAAGTGATGAATGGCCAATTATTGCTGCAAGACATCGAAAGAAGAATAAAAATTGCAACAACATCAAGTGTACATCTAAAGTAAGATTACGTGAGTAAAAAATTATTTAGACTAGAAGGCATCCTTGGAGAGGTCCATCCATTGTGAACCTTTAAAAAACTTTTTTTTTTTCGGTAAATCAAGTCCTGGTATATCACCTAGAATGGATTTTTTCAGTGAAGTGGTAAATTCCTGTCTTTCGGATTTTTTTTAGAAAGGATCGCTCTATATTGTAGTGATTGAGTTATTATTTAACCAATTTGGATTTTTAATTTAGTTTTTTAAGGTTGTTCTGTTTACCTACAGTGAGCAAAAAAATTATCTGTCCACCAGTTTGCAAGTGATTGAAATGACTGACACTAAGTGACATATTCACATTATTCATGTTTTATTGTACATACTAGTGTCTATACAGTTATAAGCTTCAGAATAATAGCCTGAACTCATGGTTTATCATTGATATGAAATATTATAATACAAAATAGGTCTGTATGACATTTTTCTGACAAAAATATTATCCGTCCACTTAAATATTTGTGCAAATGTACAATCTAAACTTAATTTATAAAATTCAGTGGGGCCTCCTTTGGCCTTCACAAAGTCTAGGCATCCATTACACTTATTTTCTACTAAAGGTTTTGTTTTTTTATCTACATCATTCCAGTTTTTGTCAATAAAGTCTTTTAAATCTGCCTTTGACTTTGGTCTACGGTTTTTCCTCTTCAATTTCATTATGACTCAAAGGTCCTCTGTTAGATTTAAGTCAGGTGACTGGGGAAGCCAGTGAAGCACTTTCTGAGGATTTGAGGAATTATTTCACGGAATGAGCTGTATGTTTAGCATACGAGTCCTGCTGAAATTAAAACTTCTTCTCAACCCCAATTTACTTGCAGAAGCATGGAGATTCTTATCAAGAACTTCTCTGTACTGGTGTTGGTCCATGATGCCATCGATAAATTCTAGATGTCCTACTCCTGTAGCTGGCATGCAGCCCCATACCATGACACCTGCTCCTCCATGCTTTACTGCTGGGTTCAAACACCTCAGTCTATAAGTTTCACCAGGTATTCTACAACTTTGTTACAGCCACCTGCGCCAAATAATTTAAATTGGCTTTCATCTGACCACGCAATTTTGTTCCAAAAAAATTTTGTCCTTGTTTAGATATTCTTTTACCCAAATCAGGCGTCTCGCTCGATTTTTCTTACCGACGCAGGGCTTTTTCTTTGGTGTGCATCTTTTAAGGCCGGCTTCATGCAACCTGTTTCAATGATTTGAGGAATAATTGATTATGATTAGATCATTTTTCACTTCTGCACGCAGTTCTACAGCTGAGTTTTTCCCTATCTTTTTAAATGTATTTTACAATTTCTCTGTCTTCCCGTTCTGATATTTTCCTCTTGGTGCCTCTTCCAATTTTATTTGTGATTTCTCCTGTTGTGTGATACTTTTGGATGATATAATGGACTGATGAGCGTGGAATTTGGAGTTCCAATTAAACACTGACTTTTCCCATCGTTTAGTCCAGCTATGACTCTACCCCTCAAATCATATGAATATTCCTTTATTTTCTTATTTTTCTGCAAAGTTTCACATCGATTATTATCCATACTGAGAAGTAATGTGTTGTGAATGTGAATGGTTAATTTCTTCATAATAGATAATATTTTTTGGCTTACACTACGTACCTGGACGGATATTTTTTTGGCTCTACTTTTACAAGGTTTCCTATCATCTACTGTATTTTTACTTTCCCCATTCAGTACAGTAATCCCTACCCATCCATCTATTTAGTACAGATGTCATATAGTTTAAATACTGTAAATTTTCATTCAAAATTAATTGGTTTTATTTATGTTAACGTTTTTATGTTTATGTAAGCAGGTGGACGGATAAATTTTTTGCTCACTGTATAAGCGTAATTATCCCGGGCAACGCCGGGTCCTCTGCTAGTATTAAAATAAAACTAGATGCTGCCAAAACTAGATGTTGGCGTATAACTTTCCACATAATCATTCGCAATACTCTGTGGACCCATAATTTACCTAAACTACAAATAATGGCCTGTATCTGTAAACATGAAAGTATTAATTTGTTTGTATACATGAATACAGTATAACAGTCTGAGAATAGTCCATAAAACTGTTTTTCTTCTAAAGTCAACGACCGAAACACGTTTCATTTATATTAAAAATCTTGGTCCGCACTCGATCCCATGATTTTTATTCAATGAGCAATAGTTTTTTGTTTTCATTGCGTTCGCAGCCATACAAAATATACGTATATCGTGATCCAGAAAGGAATAATAAGACATCAAGCACGGTTAGTGAAGATTTCATATTAGTATGTTATATTACAAGAAACTACACAGGAGAACATAATAGGAGAAATTCCCAATGTTCACAAATATTTCACTCTAGAGACTGATAAATGAAATGTGCATGTGGAAACTTCTATTTAAAGCAATTAGAAAATTAGTATTAATCGACTCTAAATTGTGAGCTGATTTTAAAAGGGAACAGGAAGAATAGATACACCATTTTTCTGATTGTGTAACATTGATAATTTCTCTTTTTATTTCTTACACAGATATAAATAAATTGTATAAAGTGCTAACTAACCGTGCTTGAAAGTTTATTATTCTTTTTGAGCCTTAATACAAATAGTAATAGAGTGAACGCAATGAAAATGAAAAACTATACATTATTTACTTATCGATGATCAATTATTTCTAATAAAGCATTATTTAGTTTCTACTTGCGACTGAAAAAATCGCAAAAGCATTATTTTTATTGAACGATTAATGTTTTTGGAAAGGATTGTTCTACGACCTTTTACGGCACAAAAAAATTAAAGAAAAAATTTAAAGAAATATGCTCGTGCTTTGATTTGAATTAACATCTTTATGCGTAAAATGCACAGCATTGACAACTACGCTAAAATGCCATGATGTAGAAACATAACTTATTTTCTCTTGTACACATTGTCGGTTATATTCTGTCAAATTTCTGAAAGCTAAGAGACGACTCATTTAAATGACTTGTTTGTCGAGCATTATACTCAACTTAATTTAGTGGAATTTCCAATATTAAAAAAACATATTATATTGTCATTGATATAAACATTTTTACAGAAGCACAACGATGGGTTTAATAATTAAAAAATTCTTATTATGATCTTTTAAAACTTGAAGAAAGGGTGGTAATACCCTGAAAAAATAGCCTCTATCCGAAACGTCAGTTTTTCAAGATCTTACCATGTTTTGTTCAATTTTTATTATTTACTAGCAGAGGACCCGGCGTTGCCCTGGATAATTACACTTGTAGGTAAACAGAACAACCTCAAAAAGTTAAATAATAACTCAAATCAATACAACATAGAGCGAAGGGACTAGCCATTCCAAGAAAAATCCGAAAAAGAAGAATTCTAGGTGATATAACGGGACTTTATTTAACCTCTTGTTGACTTGCATCAGATTAAAATGATGTCAATCTTCACCATCGGAGAACATCACTGAATACTTTGGACCCAATTTTTTCTTGTCTTTGTCGTAGAAGCTCGTATACCTTCTTGCTCTATTCTTTTTGACTTGCTCAGATGTTTCCAATGCCCGTATAACGTTTTCTGTTTTAGCTGCAGAGTTTCTCTGACCAATACTCGTTCTTTCTCTTTCCTTTCTCTAGACACTGCCTTATTTATGTCCTGTCACTGTATCATCATTTTTTGTTCATTATTAATAATTCTTGAAAAAGAACGTTCAATCATCGCATTATCAGCATCTCAGTTTTCAAAATACCTGGTATTCACATTCACACAGAATATAGTCAAAATGTTTTTTTATGAAATGTTTGGAACTGCTATGCTACCAAATAAGTTAGGTGATAACCCCGGCGTGGCTCTGACTCTTTGCTTTTTTGATTAAATTTTGAAGTATCTTAAAAATAAACACATGAAAACGTTCAGAATTAATACAGTAAAAATTCATAATGAAAATTAGAAAAAAAATTTTTCTAAGGCTCACAATGGATGGACCTCTTCATGTATGCCATTGCTAGTCTAAATAATTTCTTAGTCACGTAATCTTACTTTAGATGTACACTTGATGTTGTTGCTATTCCCACTCTTCTCTCGATGTCTTGAAGAAAAAATTGGCCATTCATCACTTTGTGCAGTCTAGCAGTCCCCGATTCTTCTATTTACTTGCTTCCCATTTGCTCAATACAGTACGGAGCTAAAGGAGTGTTTCGTCTGTCGTCCTTCCACCCTTTCTCAACAGTCTGCTAACTATCCATTATCTCCAGTTACTGATCATTTTTAAAGATTTTCAAGAAATTTTTAAGTGCTAAGAACTCTCACTTCTAAGAAAAGCCTGAATAATAGGAATTCTATGCATTGTTACAAATTGAAACTTATCTATATTGCAAAAACTTTACCTTGCATTGTTGATCCGTGCAGAGTGTTTTTGAATTGCGTGTTGATAACATTGTTGATAACTATTGTTGCTCAAACTTTGCCTTGCATTGTTGGTCATGAGATATTTCTCATTAATATGCCTTGCCATAACCATGAATATCGATTTATTTTTTCGAAATCTGAGGTAGACAGTGACCTTCCTCATGCTTTGAAGGTCAAGTATGAAAAATTTCATCAAGATCGGAATAAAACTGTAGATTTGTATAAGAAATAAACAAACCCACCCACAAACATCCTTCTTTATATATATATAGATTATTTTATTCCAAGGTTCTTCTGTCTAGTCCTCTTTTTTTCTACATCCAACATATGAACTATAAAGTTATTTGTTTAAAATTTACAATCTAATTTCCCTAACGAAACAAACTGTACAATTTTTATTTAAATTATTAATAAAATACTAAGTCATTGTCAGAGGGCGATAAAGGCATTCTTAAATTTAGAATTTTGTCGTAATTTTTAGGCAAGATACAATAAAACTTATATTAAATTTTATTTTATTAATAAACTTCATGCACTCCAAAACTTGGTGTAAATTTAAAAACATGGATAAAATTCATGAAACATTTTATCGACGAATGGAAAACAATATTCATGTACAAATTGTTTTCATCAAACGCAATGTCAAGGAAGTAAGTCATTATAAGTCATTACGCAATCTTTAAGCATTTATTAATTCAATAAGAAATAAGTATACTTACATTCGTCCCTTTGCAGTTCTCTTGTAACTCAACTTATTAACAAGAGCTGTAGATTTATAGTGACTCACCGTAACTGAAAAAGCTCTCCATAAATATTTACATAAACACCTCAAGGATAAACAGAATGACAGGTATATGACATGGCTGTGTGCCCTGTTTACCGTTTGATTCAGAAAAGTGGCTTTTTACTGAGTCATACGTTTATTCTTACGCAATTTGACGTATTTTGAATCGGAGATCAATGTGGTATAAGAGTATAAATGATTAAAACTCGCTTTTACCACCCTCCTTCATATACAGATTGTTTACCAATTTTTATATTATTTCCTGTTTTTTGCTTTGATTCTGGTGCAAAGTTTCACAATGTAGTGATATAGGTCATATTTTCACAGTGTTGTGAAATAATGAAATTAACATTATTCCTCAACCGCAAGCTGTATTGTCCTAAGAAATAAAGAATCTTTTTTAGGTATTGGTTCCGTCTCGTGAAATTTCAACACTTACCATGACGCATCTTTAAAATTATTTTACTAAAGCTTAAATTCCAATTCATGCATTAATTGTCTACTTACTCCTTGTCTTCAATTAATTATTTGAGATGATATTAATAAGTGTCTTTGTAAGTATTACCACTTATTAAGGCAGTGAAATTTGTGAAAGGGGAGAGTAGGGCAAAATGGATATAGGGGGCAAAGCGGATCAGCCGAATATTTCCCTTTTTCCAGATAAAAGGCACCACGTGCACCTTTCTGTGTGTTGCCTAGTCAGTGCACACAGAGTACAAGTCATCGTGGACGTATTAAGACCAAACCGAAGTAAATTATGTAAGTTAATGTGTTTTCATAAAGTTATCATAAAATTTACAATGTTTCATCATTTAGCTGCAGTTCAGTAATGACTCGTTTGATCAAAATTCCTTCGAGATATGTTTGTTAGTGATTTATCGATAATATAATTCGACTCAGTTTTTGCCCGTTAGGCTTAATGTGTTGCTCATAGAATTTGTTGTTTATAAAGTGAGAGGATGGGTCAAAGTGGATAATTGATGAAGGGGAAATGGATCAGGAAAGATGTGAGACCATTGCCTACCAAGATTGTTGAAGAAGTGCGTAAACGAAGTAGTAGCAGGAGGAAACTTCCGAAATATCGAAAAGCTAGCCAGATACGGGAAAAATCGTCCAATTCTGCAGTTAGAAGCTCGAGAGGCAAAGGTTCGAAGAAATGTGTGAAGAAACTTGAACTTTCAAAAGCTCCGCCGTCATTGGCATCCTATGAAGGACAACATGATTTTGTCTGTGATGACTGTACCTCTTAGGCTGTTCTATGTGTATGAACCGGTTTCTCCCCGCCCAATGATCCGCTTTGCCCTCATAGTGGGGCAAAGTGAATAATTTGCACATATTTGTGAAAATATTAATATTAAAAAATGCTGGAGTATATAACTGTGATTGCTTCAGATTATTATTCCCATTGCTTTGAGGTATTGGATGTGTGTGAATCTGAGAAAACTAACTCAAATTGCGTAGGTTTAATCTTCACCTAGAATTAAGTGATCCACTTTGCCCTACTCTCCTATATACCTGACTAGAAAAAATATACCTATCATGCTTTTTGTACCTATCATTTGAAAAATAGAGATCCATTCCTCAGAAATTACCACATGTTCGAAAATACGGGAAAAAATTATCAAACTTGTGCAGAATTCCACTCTTCAGAGATACTGTATTTTGGATTTTTTCTTTAACAAGTTATTCGATGTCACGTTCAGAGTGGGCACATGCGCAGTAGAAATATACTACAGACGGTGGTAGATTTAATTGTTGTAAAATTTAATATAATTTAATAAATAATGAATTACAAAAATAATGGTTAGCCAACTTGAGACCTAAATGGATAAATTTCTTTACATATTTTTGAATAAATATTTTTACATATATGTGAATGACTGTTATAAGTCCACAATTGTAAACTAATGCGAAAGACTTCCCTGCGCTGTGGGTATTTGAAAACCTCTAACAAGAATCCCCTTCACTGTACAACTGGGCTTGTCACCGTAACTACTCCAAACAGACAACGGCGACGCAAGGCAAATGATTTATTAATGCATTCCTAGGTAAAAAAAAAAACAAAAAAAAAACAAAAACAAAGTGAACAATAAGTTCACATTAACCTCCTATAAAGAGTGATTTTATTATATGGCATAACTATAGGTAATCTTACTCTAATATATTTGCATATGCATCACTGGGCAAACAGGAAATATGCCTCCCAAATCTTCATATAAGAAGGCCGATGTTCCCCAGGGCATTACATACTTGAATGTATACTCTGTCTCACTATATGAAAAAAGCTGCAAGGCAGTATGGGAAAGCACATCACTACATTTTCACCTCCGCCCCGTAAAGTAGACTCCGACTGCGCACGTGTAGTGCTCAAAAACATGATGCACTGTTTCAGTTTCATTTTAGCTTCTATGGATTCAGTTTCTTTTTTATTGGCTGCGCGTTGATCTGAATGAGATGACAATTGGTAACGTGGCTTTCCCATAGTGCCTTGCAGCTTTTTTCATTTAGTGAGACAAAGTATAGGCGATAAAATCTCTTGCGTCGCTACTGTTGCCTTTTGCTAAAGATGCAAGCAGGGGAAACTTTGCTGTTGAGAAAGGCGAGTTTTCTGCGACTTAATAATCGGGAAAAGGTAGAGGGAGAAAAACCATTCGCACAGGCGGATAATGCGGAATTCAGAGGAATGAGAAGAAGGGGTGAGGGGTAGTTTTTATTCTTATCCAATCATTGTACACTTATGCTGTTTAATTTTGCTTCTACCTTCATTGTATCCAGATTACATTACTCTTTGCTTTTATTTTGCCATTCGTTGTATTTTATCCAATCATATTATTCCACTGTACCATATTTTCTATATACAGGGTGTAAATGGACGACGTTTCACAAATTTAAGGATATGTAGAGGATGAAACTGAACAAAAAAGTCTAGTCGCATTTTTCGATATGTGGCTCCGTTAAAAAGTTATAGCGCTTTAAAGTTCGGTGTCACTATAACTCAGGTAATAGACAAATGACAGAACGAAATCAGGCAATTGAAGAAACGAAAAGAAATTTTATTATGCGATTTGTCATACAGTGGAAGCATAAAAATCGAAAACAATTCATTAATGCTACAAAGTCGTACTGGGCGTGTACGTCGAGGAAACACTTTCAATAAAGGCACACTACTTGTGATACGCAATTTTCCCGAAGCACAAATCCTGGAAACACTTATCCAATACGAAAATAATTGCACTATTATAAGCCCTAGTCCTCTCGACGGGTTATAATGCAACACTACTTGTGGATTCGCACTTAGAACACACACACACACTGTAACGTGCTAGTAAAAACGGGACGTGTTTACCCGCACGCACAGCCAACGCCCCAAGAAAGACGCGTAAAAATACTTAAAAGAAAACCTTTCCCTTACTGAAAATGAGAAAATAGTTACCAAAACCCAGATTAACAACGTAAAAAGGAATACACTTACTAGAAAGGACAAATGTTCTCTCGAGTAAGGTAAAAAGAGAAAATACCGAAAAAACTTACATTAACCCCAATTAACTGTAATGGTTAACTCGCGGACCAGGACTACTCAAATTTACGAAAGAAAAGAAAAATGGAATCCAAATAAATATTTTCCTTTATTGCTGACAATAACAGAAGAAAATACGGACAAGAACAGATTCAAATCATCGTATACGAAAGAGAAACAGGGTGAACTAAATGGCGATATGATTGAAGTGGCACTGCGAAGATCCACCCGATGTTGAGAGATCCAAAGTCCGAAACAGTGAAGGAGCATGGCGACACCGAAGAATAGAAAAAGAAAGTCTTGAAGTCAATACCGAAGATCTGGGTACTCAAAAGACGAAGACGTATCGCTCACACTGAAAATAGAAAACAGTCAACAGCAAAAATAGCGGGAAAATAAAATTGGAAAAAAAAAAAAATTCAATTTTCACAACTTTTCGAGAAACGACAGAATCAGTAAAAAAAAAAAATATATATGAGGACATCTTCAAAATTAAACAATAAAAAGGTATGGTTAAAGTAATAATAACAAACAAACCAAGGACCTCCTCCACCGAAACCCTAAGGACGATTAACAAAACTTACGCTAGTGTAAGGACGAAGAGAACAGTAACGGAAGGGTAAGTACGGGGAAGGGAGGACAAGACGGACCGACGAATGCATACACGCAACAAAAGGTACTGGTGAGGGAAGGCGGATACAACATGGATGAGGTCCTGAAAAGAAAACAAGAATAATAGAAAGATGATATCGTGCTACAAAGTATTATAAACTTTCATTTGGAAAGTCTGATAACAATATAAATAAGGAATTTGACTCTTAAAATATTCATAAGCTAAAATTAAGGTTTAGAAAAAAAAAACAGTAAAAAGTTTGTTTAAATTCGGCTAAATGGCCTTAACATAGCAGAAAGAAATTTTTCAGAAGGGTTTATCTTTGTAGGCAATCGAACGGCATGATGACGATTCACACGTCTTACGACGAACAAGCGAAGCGATCTTGATACAGCGCCGGAAAGCATTATTTCAGAAATCCAGATAAACACATCTTATCTTGGACGGGAAAGACTTTGCCTAAGTCCGATAAATTGAAATTGATAGACGATCCAATGTATAATTGATGCTCAACCAATCATAGGTACAGAAAAGAACGAAAAAAACGCCAACAAACGACGATCAACTTCATACTGAAGGATTACGAACAGCAAAGTCTCGAAGGCGAACTGGAGTCAGACCAGTAAAATCATAATCAAAGATTGGATGACTGGACGAATAAAAAAAAAAACAGTTTTCCAAAGTAATAGCCATCTCTAAACCCAAGAGGTGGCAGAAGAATCGGTGTTGCTTCCCCGGAGATCGAGCTGAATCTGCCCAAGCTAGCTATCTTAATTTTTCAAGAAAGTTACGAAACCAAAAAATTTAAATAACATGCGCGCGCGACAGGCTATCCGAGTTCACAGAAATGAAGATAGTCAGTTACTCTAGGAAAACGAGCCGTTCAATACAACGTCACTTAAACAATAAAAACAAAAGAAAATAAGAGAAACGCGCGAGTGTTTAACAATAGAGATAACGAGGGACCTCCGTGAAAGAAATACAATTAACAAAAATTATATTATTTGCAAAAAATAAAAAAAAAATCTACTCTAGCTTCTAAAAGTTAAATTCCTAATAAAGTCAAAAAAGCGCATTAAAAAATTAATGACAAAGAACTGAGTTTTCTCTTAATAATAAACAAAGAAAGTAAATTCAAAGAAAAACACGTCATAAGTCGTGTCAAAAAGAAAGGGACTCTTAATCAGCAAAACTTAAGAAAAAGAAAAAAAAAACAATCCGAAAAATATAAGACGAACGAAACCCGAAATTGATAAACGATGTCAAAAGGGATGGTATCGAGACCACGAACGAGACGATTCCAATAAACGGAGCAGGGAATACTTATTAACGCTAAACGCTTAACTAAATGACTCGTCGAGAAAGTCAATAAAATCAAAGAATCCATCAAGCGCTAAAAGGAAATTCTCTCCGGGAAGAATAACCGAAGACGTGAGATGTCGCAATCAATGGCATAAGACGCGAAGGATCACGATCTCGGACGGCATTTAAAATAAATCCCGACAAAGAAAAATATAATTAACGCGAGGAAAATTAGAAAAAAATAACTTCTCGAACGAAGTATCATTAACCAAAAGACTAACGCGAACCGAACCCGTCAAGTGATCCCTTTAATTTAAAAAGATACGGAGGGGAACCACAGTAACCTCCGTTAAAAATAATAGTTGAGCGTCAGGTCAAAAAGACTCGCACCGTAGACCGCCGATGCTCGCATGGTCGAGGAAAAAGGGGTAAACGTATCCGACACCAGGAATATCGACGAGATGCGAAATAATAAAGGTACGACGTCGGAAGGGATCGCGTAGAGTGACTCCACAAGGGAGGAGGGAATTTTTACGTACTAGGCTCAAAT
>JAHWFO010037430.1:0-38342 GCA_023313115.1 Rhysida immarginata
TTGTTCTGCCTCAGATTAAAATGATATCCATCTTCACCGCAGGGGATATCACTGGATACTTTAGACCCTTAGCTTTTATTGCCCTTAACGTAGAATTTCTTATACCCTCTTGCTGTATTCGAAACTCCCGTTGTTCAGATTTTTCCAATGCCCGTATAGATTTTTCTATTTTAGTTCCAGAGTTTCTCTGACCAATAGAGCTGGTAAGTGGTGACGTCACTTCCTGGCCGGTTGCCTAGCGATTCCAAACTTAGGTTTAACTTCTCTATGCTTTTCTATGGCCTTACACTACATTGTTAAACCTAATGTTTGGAATCGCTAGGCAACTGGCCAGGAAGTGACATCATACTTATCAGCTCTATACCAACGCCTCCTAAAGAAAAGGCCTGAGCGCGAAAACGTCATACATTGTTACATCATCATCCGAAGATATGTTTAATCGCATTTCTATTAATAATAAGCCCTAAATTATGTCTTCGCATGATGTAACAATGTATGAAATTTTCGCGCTCAGGCCTTATCTTTAGGATGTCTTGCCAATATTCGTTCTTTCTCTTTCTTTTCCAGGCACAGAATTTTTTGCTAGTCATCTGGACGGCAGGAAATTTTATAAAACAAAAAATCAATTAGAATAGTTTACAATAAAATCCTTTCATGCCTGCTTCGCATTTATTAAGTCTTAATCGATTATTTTTATGAACTTCTGAAGCAGCCTTTATGAAAGTGTAGCTTTGATAGGAGTTCAAGCTACACCTCCTAAAACTAAAGCCTGAGCACTGAAACGTTATACATTGTTACATCATTATAAAAAGGCATTGTTAATCTTATTTCTACCAATAATAAGCCCTAAATTATGACTTCTTATGAAGATGTAACAATGTATGATTTTTCAGTGCGCAGGCTTTAGTTTTAGGAGGTGCTGATTCAAGGGAGACACGTGTGACTCTTTTTCCTCATCAATAGACGCTGCTTTATAAATGTTCTGTCACTGCATTATCATTTTATGCTCATTATTAATAATTCTTGGAAACGAACGTTCAATCATCGCATTATCAGCATATCAGTTTCCAAAATATACACATTCCCACAAAATATAGTCAAAATGTAGTTTTATGAAATGTTTGGATCTGATGTGCTACAAAATAAGGTAGGTGATAACCCCGGCGTGGCTCGGACTTTTTTTTTTTGATTACCTTTTGTAGTATCTTAAAATTAAACACAGGAAAACGCTTAGTATTCTGAATGAAAATTCGAAAAAAAATTTTTTAAAGGCTCATAATGGATGGACCTCTTCAAGGATGCCACTGCTAGTTTAAATTCTTTCTTACTCACGTAATTTTACTTTAAATGTACACTTGATGTTGTTGCAATTCTCACTCTTCTGTCGATGTCTTGAAGCAAAACATGGCCATTCATCACTTACGTTAGTGTAGTCTAGCGGTTGCCAATTCTTCTATTTACTTGATTAACATTTGCTCAATACAGCACGGAGCTAAAGGAGTGCTTCCTTTGTTGTCTTTCCACTCTTTCTCAATAGTCTGCTAACTCTGCATTATCTCCAGTTGCTGATCAATTTTAAAGATTTTCAAGAAATTATTAAGTAGTTAGAACTCTCTTTTCTAAGAAAAGCCTGAATAACAGTAATTCTACGCATTGTTACAAATTGAAACTTATCTATATTGCACAAACTTTGCCTTGCATTGTTGGTAATGAGATATATATTGTTGGTCCGTGCAGTGTGTTCGTGAATTACGTGTTGTTACCATTATTGATAAGTATTGTTGCACAAAGTTTGCCTTGCATTGTTTGGTCATGAGATATTTTTCATTAATATGCCTTGCCATAACCATGAATATCGATTTTTTTATCAGTATTTATTATGTTTTCGAAAGCTGAGGTAGACAATGACCTTCCTCATGCTTTGAAGGTCAAGTATGCAAAATTTCATCAAGATCGGAATAAAACTGTAGATTTGTATAAAAAAACAAACCCACAAACCCACCCACAAACATCCTTCTTTATATATATAAAAAGATTTTCCCCCTGAAAAAATCCTCGTCGTCCTCGGCTGGGATCGAAACCACATTCACGGGCATCAGAGCAACACCACCTAGACAGAAGGCTTGATAACGAAAACGTCATACACTGTTACATCATCATTAGTCGACCATTGTTAATCCTATTTCTACCATTAATAAGCCCTAAATTTGGTCGACTAATGATGATGTAACAATGTATGACGTTTCCGTTATCAGGCTTTCTCTTTAGAAGGTGTTGATCAGAGGAGATCATGCAACCACTGAGCCATCGAGGCCAAGAAGGAAAAGTAAAGTCGTCTGCCAGACAGAGAGTAATGCCCACGCAAATGGCCAGGGAGTGCCAATGAAAAAAAAACACGCTTTAAACAATGGAGTTTTCCATCCTGTATTTCTTCATCCATGAACATAACCAAAGTAATTTTTTATGGCCTATTGTCGCAGAAACTTTGCTCTGCATTGTAGGACATGACATACATTGTTGGTTCGCGCATATCGTAGGCTCAAGTCAGACAGACAGATCAAACAAAATATTATTTTCACCCTTTCCCCTTTGGGCCAACCTGACACTCGGCATATATAAACCTTACCTTGAACCTAACGAACATCTGGTGCAAGTATGAACTCAAAAGGATAAGTGGTTCAAAAGTTTTAAGAACATTTACAGACGCACCCTGAATTTTTGTATAGACCTTTCCATTGAAACCGAAACTGGAGTAACTGCGCAGAAGCAGGACAGCAAAAAACTTGCGTTTCCTGCCTTGAAATGTGCAAACACTACTACAAATCTGGAGGAAAACGGAAGTTTTTTTGCTGTCCTGCTTCTGCACAGTTAGTCTAGTTTCGGTTCCAAGGAAAAGATAAACTCTGACGCCATCTCTTGAGTAAACAAACAAACATAAACCCAGACATATGATTTTTACCCCTTCCCCCCTACTTTGTGGACATGTAAACCTTACTCTGGACCTAACGAATATATGTTGCGAATATGAGCTCAATCGGATAAGTGGTTCAAAAGTTTTTAGAACATTTACAGACGCAACCTGAGCCTGAATTTTTATATATAAAGAAGATATACATATAGCCCCAAGCGAAAAGCGACGGAGCCACAGCTTGTTCGATGTCCTGGTTTGTCAAGCAGTGAATTAGGCATGTTTACTACGATGTCCCCTGTCATTGCATCTTGTAGGCCTTATGCAGACTGTCAGCTCGCAGGCTATTTTCAAATGGTACTGTCCGGATGCACATCACATTCTCCAATCACATAATCTTGCATATCAGGTTGATACGAAATTCCCGTTGTTAGTTTGGAACATTCCGTAAGGGTGAAGGTTTTTTTGCGCTCTACGTTTTGTGCTGTATGAGTTCAGAAATGGACTTGACTGTGAGGCAGGAAACAGCGAGAACTTTCGTTCCCAATTACGTACAGAACTGTTACTAGACTGTCCCATTTCAGATCGCCACAAATTATCTCCGTGTACACTGTGATCTGCTTATTATTATTACTCCATCATACACGCTCGCACAATCTTTAGCGTATCTGCAAAGAAGTTAGGTTTCACGCTCGAAATTCCAATGCAGTGACAACACAATAATTCAGACAGCCATTCCAAGGCTTGACGCAAAAAAGAGCATCAAACAAGCTGTGGCTCCGTCGCTTTTCGTTTGGGACATGGGTTTATTAATAAAATATGTTCATCACATCATCCTCTACATATCCTTAAATTTGTGAAACGTCGTCCATTTACATCCTGTATAGAATACTGTTCTTGTCAATTTAAGAGAAATTTAATAAAACTGCATTTCAAGAACTTCAAGAGAATTTGACCATGAAAGCTGTTATCAAAATTACTCGTGTAATTCATAATGACGGGATTATGGGAATGTCAGTATTAAGAGGGAGGGGCAATATTACTCTACTAGTTTTCTTAAAATATTAATTTAAAAATGGGTTAAGTTAATACTCTTTAATTGACCGTAAGAGTATTCTATATTAGTTGTAATGTAATAAAAACCTTTAAAAAATTTTATTTTTATTTATTTCTTTATTTTCATTGATGAAACATGCTAAATAATTGGTATTTCTAGAAGCCATTCTTGGCTTTTATTGGAATGCTGAGTTAATGCATAAATAAATATACAAAATTAAAAAAAAAATAAATAAAATAAAAGGAAGTTGTTCAATTGATAAAATATAACTTATTTAAACAATCGAAACTTATTTAGTTATACAAAAAAAAGCAGTACTTATGTTTTGTGATATTCTTTTAACATCAAAGATAATTTATTTCAATTGCAAAAGAAATTTTGATATGGTCATGATTTCTTTAATCTTTTAAGTTGTTGTTATTTATTTTAATTTAGTTTATTTCTGAATCAAAGGTTATTAATTTTTTTTTTTTAAATGATTGATATTTTTAAATGCATTAGAAAATCTATAACGAATAAAACAACACGATACTCGCATAAAAAATTAATTTAAGAAAGAGAAAATTCATGTATTTGTAAACTTCTTTAATTGAAAAAGACTGCTTTTTCACCACAGAATCAACGGGTCTGTAGGCTACTATTTCACCTTTTAGCAACACCCTAAACGCCCATGCGCTGAAGCGATGGGATGCGTTGGGTTTTAACCGCTAGTCCATTCTCTCGCTTTTCGTGAATTCACGACAATTCCATTAGATTCACGGGAAATTCACCAGTGGAAAAAGTGGCCGTTTCGCGAACGCACACCCAGTGTAACTTAAATAGTGGTACAGGAAAATGAAATAGTGACAACAGGCACAGCCTGCAACTTAAGTTTACTATGATGAGAGATTATGCAGATGTCTTTGAATCAATTGTATAATAATTGTGGGTTTATTCATCTGCTGTACATGAATACAGGGTGTATCTGAAACCCTCTCCCCTCACAGACTTGAGAAATTAATTCTACTACAAGTTGTTGCGAATCTCCATGTTCAGAGTTTGGCCAAAAGCTCATAAGGGAGAGTGAGTCTCTTCCATGTTAAAGCTGGTCCCATCATCGGGCACAAACTAGGGGAATTTAACGTGCTGCCATCTAATGGCGTTTGTCAGCATCTCGTCGAAACCGAAACCTTTTGCGATGCTGTTAAAAATTAGATTCGAATGTTCACTTTGAAGAGGGTTTAAAAATCAACAGAGTTAATGAAAATTAATACATCCTTACTAATATTTAAAATTTACGCAGTGCAACCTTGTACGCCTTCCGTTCAATGCAAAGGAAGTGGCAAGCTGTACCGCCATCTACCGACAGAATCAAAACAGTATTGTATGGATTCCGACATTAGAGGGCGTGTTTTGGCTAGCTGTTGTTATAGCAACCACACAATTGGCATGTCACGGTCGTGTGGATTTCAGATTTTCTTTTTTTCTGCTTTCTGGATGATTAGCCATTGTCGAAAGGAACCATGCCTTAAAGGTAAGCCAGCATTGTTTGAGCGTTCTAGTATTGGGTTAGGTTAACTGAGGTTAACTTAGGTTTAACCATAAAATGAGGTCCCGTAACTTTCTGGCAGCCATTTCTGTGACCACTAAATTATGCGGATCATTAGCCTCCTGTAACCGGCCGAGGGGAAACCAACTGCCCCCTGTAAACAAATAGGTTGGGTACGTATATAAATCGACGTCGCCGTGAGCGAAGCGAGGGAGCGTGTGCCGCGGGCAGGGGACGCTGGAGCGGAGCGATGGCGTCCGCGTACTAGTATTGTAGAAGAGGAAACCAACTGCCCCTGTAACCGGCCGAGGGGAAACCAACTGCCCCCTGTAAACAAATAGCTTGGGTACGTATATAAATCGACGTCGCCGTGAGCGGAGCGATGGCGTCCGCGTACTAGTATTGTAGAAGGGGAAACCAACTGCCCCCTTAACCGGCCGAGGGGAAACCAACTGCCCCCTGTAACCAAATATGTTGGGGGTATGTTTATAATTCGGGGTCGCCGTGAGCGAAGCGTTAGCGTCCACGTACTAGTATTGTAGAAGTGGCGGCTAGTATTGCGTCGTGGTCAGATAGTTCAATTTAACCAGATAGGGAAGATGGTAAAGTTTTCCCCAATTAACAATATTCATTCTATCCCATGTTAGCTGCTTGAAGCTAAGATAAAATTGTTTAAAACGTTGCATTTTTCCACTAGGCGATGGGAATCTGCCATATTGCTTGTTTCGAAATTAGAGAAAGTTTGGAATCTGAAACTGTTGTATAGCTAGCCACTTCCTTTGCATTGAACGGAAGGCGTACAAGGTTGCACTGTACGTAGCCACTGCCGATAATAGTTAAATAAGTTTTAATGCATATTTATATTAATACTTATGATAAAAAATTTGACAACCCAAGAAGAAATTGATGGTATATCCTAATTTCATTACTTATGGTTTGAAAAAGATGCTTCTTCTTTGTGAATTTAGTCATTGAAAGTACCAAGTGGGCAAGAAATAACGTGAGGTGTTCAGAGCTCGCTAGCGGGAATTCTATTAGGCCAAATGCAGTACATTTTGGTGGATATACTTAGTGGAACATGCAGTTTCGATTTCTGCCAAAATAAAAGTACCAAAAGTCGCCATAGGGGGCGCTTATTTCAAGAAAACAAAGAATACCTAATTGTCAAATGAACAAATACCGTACAAACCAACTTTAGTAACAACAATAAACAAGGTTTTATTTTTAATTACAAATGTGTTTCAATATGACTACCAGTGTGCTGTTCCAATAGCTGCATGCGGTACACGACATATTCTATGGCTGCTCGCAGCATATCTGCATTAATTAGTCTGATATGTAACGTTATTTGATCCTTTAAGGTTGAGGGGTCAGGAACATGTGCTTGATACACAAGGCTTTTCAAATATACCCATAACCAAAAATCACAAGGGTTGAGATCAGGCGACCTGGTTGGCCATATCATGGGAAATGCACGACTAATTATTCTGTTGTCTGAAAAACGTTCTCGCAAGATCTGCTGCACCTGACGTCCGATGTGCGGTGGCACACCATCCTGCATAAAAGTGGTAGAATCCAGACAACCCTTTTCCTGCAATCGTGGTATCACAAAATTCTCAAGCATATCGGCATACGTAGCAGAATTGACAGAACAAGTCACCGGTCCACGGGGACGGATTTCTTCAAAAAAGTACGGGCCGATGATGAAAGAAACAGTAAAGCCGCACCATACTGTTAGTTTCGGTGAATCATAAAAGTTGGCAGACACACTTGTGGATTTGATGCAGCCCAAATACGGCAGTTGTGGGTATTGATATCACCATACAAATAAAAATGTGCCTCATCACTCCATAAAATTTGCCATGGCCATGCATCATCCACTTCTATACGTGCTAAAAATCTCAACAAAAAGTCAGTTCGGGTACGTTCATCTCCAGGAAGCAGTTGTTGAACAGGTGTGAGTTTATAGGGATAAAATGTCAATATCTTATGCAATATTTTCCTCACTGTCGAATATGGGATATCTGTTTGGCGTGCTATTGCGTGTGCACTGCTAGTACCCTGCACAGTAGTCATCTCCTGTTCCACAACAGCAGTTGCAACTTCTTCAAGTGTTGCCTGATTCGTTTGCGTCCCTGGCCTGGTTGCACTCCTAGAGTTCCAGTAGATTCAAATCGTTCAATCATTTTCCGTAAGTTAGTTATGCTCATCGGTCCTCTTCGTAACGTTTTCAATCGCTGGAATTCATGAAGGACAGCACTTGCATTGTCGCTCTTCTGATAAAACAACTTGACAAATAACGCCCAGTCAGGCCGAGTAAGCGTCATCGTCAGGCCATTCGTTCGTGAATGAAGGGAAATCCTCAGCCTTGCCTTTTATCGTCATGATTGCTCAACACGGAACGTGCTTATGCAAATGTATTCATTGTTTTCTTGAAATAAGCGCCCCCTATGGCGACTTTTGGTACTATTTTTTTTTTCAGAAATCGAAACTGTATGTTCCACTAAGTATATACACCAAAATGTACTGCTAATAGAATTCCTGCTAGCGAGCTCTAAACACCTCACGTTATTTCTTGCCCACCCGGTATATTAATAAAAATGTTTTTTATTTTCTTCCTTTTTATATCTATAATAATTATATATAATTGGATAATTGACATGTATATACTTTTCTGAAACAATAGTAACAATTGAAATATGATAGCATTATTTTGCCGTTTCTTCTAATAAATAGTAAAATAATTCCAACATAAAATGAGCATATAATCTTGTAAATACTCCAAGGAGCTTTAGCTGTGACATAGAAGTAATATTAAATTCGAGAATTTAAGGTTTAGCTAAGTTATTAGTAATCAACGGAAATTCATTTAATTCTTTCCAAATTTACGTCTATTTTATTGCTCAAATATTGAATGATTGAGTTACTGAACCTCGACAAAACGATTTCATAATTGTCACAATGCTTAAAAGATGATCATAAAAGTAGCAGTTTATTCATTCTCGACGAATTAATTGTTCTATGATATGCCATTATTTTGGTATTCTTTACGGTCACTGTTTTAGCACGTGAATTCGGAAAAGGGGTCCAAGAAAAAGCCTGAAAAGTTGATACAGCCGAGCTAAGACTTTCATGGTCATATTTCTAAAAACATAATTTGAAACAGTTAATCCGTTTTCAGGTAATCGTGCAAGCTGCGGATGGTCGGACGAATTTTTTTGCTAAAGCTCCTAATAAATAGCGAATTCTGGAGTAGATTTACCACTACCCTATTTTCGATGATCACGGAACATTATATCAACGGACAAATGGACCATGACTAACCTACTCTGAAGAATAATAATAATACTATCCTGAACTTTAACAAACATTTTATAACAAACTGATGTATTCCCAACAATTTTCTATCTTTATTATTATTTTTCCTAATTACACTTTATTCCATCTGGAATACATATAAATAAATAAATAAATAAATAATTTAAAAATCAGTTCATCACACATCATCTGTCTGAAACTTTTTTCAGTGCTTCAAATCGTCACATTCATTTCGCTCAGTATCATTTTGACACTCAAGTCAATTTGACTCCTTCCGTTTGTTTAGTCAAGTCATTATATCCGTACGCCTCAGAATCGATTTGACTCAGTAGACTGGACAGATTCAGCAAATTACATTGAAATCTTCACATTCATTTCATCCCAGAATCGTTTCGCCACTCTATCGAATCGACACATTATATTCGTCACATTCACTTCGTGACTTCACGTATTCAGTCAGCTACAAAAAGGTTTATGAATTATTAAAATGTAGCTGTAATACTCGTAGTCCCTTGTTCGAATCCAGTTGTTCGGTTTTTCAAAAAAAATTTTAATTTCGAACTTCAATATCTAGACAATGCTAAGTCCTACCGAGATAATTTTTATATATAAAACTACCCTTAATACCCGGCGTTGCTTGTGTTTTAATAAAAAAAAGAAAAGCTGTAAACTAAAAAACTAAACAGTGAAAACTAAACAGTGAAAACTAATATAACTGAAAAAAACTTGTCAAGAACAGTTTTTAATTAAAAGTATTTATTCTGTTGAACAAACCAAAATACTTAAGGTAAAAACAAACCCATACAAAAGAAGGAATTAGTTAATGCAAAGCTTCCAAATAAATAATGTTCTTAGTGAAACCTTTTTGGTTAAAGTATATCTAAGGATTATGTGGAAAGTCAACACGTGAGCAACAAAGTATATAGCTGACCATGAGAAAGTCAAGGAGACTTTATATCAAGTCCAACAACATTAAGAGATTATCCTGAGACTTGTTGATTGAAATAGCGAAACTGAGTTTAAGAGGAAATTGCAGTCTCTTGAACTGAAATGGCAAATCTGTGTCTGAAGAAATCTGCGGGATTCTTGGAATGAACACAATTTCAGTTTTGTATTTCCCTGTGATGACCATAGTCATGACCACGATAACATGAGGCTTCATGCTTTTCATGACTAACCTTGTTTTATTGCACAGTCGTGGAAGGTCCAAGTTTCTCAACAGCATGACTTAGTTCCTACTTGGAAGATTAGGTTGTGTAGTGACAGATGGCTGGATAAAGTTTAGAAACTCAGATGAAAACTCTACTGCTTCATTCTGATTGATAACAATGTCAATAGATCGGAAAACTTGCTGTTTCAGGTAATATATTTAGCAGAACTAGATTGATTTTTTCTAGCAGATCCAGTTTGATTTTTTTGACTTTATCATTTTGTGGAGCCAAAGGCGTACGCTCACACAAGCAGGTGGAGTCTTAGTAGTTGTTGTTCATGCTAGAAAAGACTTTTGCCTTGAGCTCATCTATTGTGCCAACTAACTGTTCACAAGGCAGTCGATGCATGTTGAGCTGTTTGTAAAAAAATGGCAATCCTCTGCTGCCAGTGGCAAGCAGTTGCTGTGAAAAGTGGTCAGCTGTTAAATTTTCAAACAGACGGGCTCTTCTGGTGGTCTTCAGCTCATCAGCCTTTGTGCCTTTTACGATGACGATTCCTGTCTGTTGAAAGTCTCCTGCAAGTACCACAGTCACTCCTCCCCTGAGACTGTCACTGCCTCTGATGTCATTCAAAGTCTTGCAACAAGTTCCAGCGCCTTGCGATATGACATGCTGTACTCATCCCAAACAAAGAGCCGTGTTTATTGGAAAAACATGGCTATGCCTGAATTCTCTGAAATGTTATATATTGAAGAATCTGTTTTGTCCACGTTCAAAGGAATCTTAAAAGCTGAATGTGCAGTCCTGCCTCCAGTATAAAATGCTACTGCAATGCCAGAAAATGCTACAGCAAGATATGCACTCCTGCCTGATCTTTGCAAAGAAAAGTTGATCAGGAAGTTTTTTCCTGTGCCTCCAGGCACATCAAGCAAAAACGTTTTCCAGTCTGTCCTCTGACAGCATCAATTATCCTGTTGAAAGCAGTTCTTTGGTCATCGAGTAGCTTTCGTTCATCTTCTGCAACAAAAACCTCCACTGCATCCATCTTTTTCTGTCTTCTTTCTCCTTTTATCTATCTAGCTTCAATCTATCTTCTTCTTGTATTACCCCTTTACGTGGTCAGAGAAATTAGAATTCCCTTAAAAAAGAGTAACAAAAGGTGGTGGCGGGGGGGGGGGAGGGGTAAAAAAGCGTTATAACTCCACCATGACCTTGGATCCATTTGACCTGCCTAAGACCTTCCCGGGTCAACCTAAATTACCATGAAAAATTTCATCAAGATCAGTCCAGCCTTTTTGGAATGCATAGCGAACATACAGACAGACATATAGAGAAATTTTATATATAGAGGTTCGCTTTCAGTAACAGTACTGTAGCGTAACTTCGCAAAGGATTATGGGTTAAACCATCGTTGATTACAAACCAGTATTGCTAATTTAGCATTTTAATTCATGCACTTGTCCTTTATGGGATATTATTAATAAAAATTAAACAATGCACAAAACAATGAAAATGCGTTTTAAACTGGACATACTCCTGCTAAATTGGCAACACTGATGTCAACCTTTATGGCCGATAGCGATAAGGCTTAGGTCTTTTGGCTTTCGTGATGATCAGATAGGTTAGGATCTTTTCTGGCGCGTAAGTTTTCTCACTCTTATGATGAGCTTGCAATTTTCAATTGCCAGAGTATAGTGTTATTGGCCAATTTACTTCAAATTAACTATGCTTTTAAAGTGCTTCATAAATTTGGAGGAGACGTCATCCTGCAGTTGATAAATAATGGTTGTAAATGATGGTGATGATACACTGCCTAACCAAAATAAAGTCGCCGTCGAATATTTAATATGCAAATACTAAGAAGTCAGTTACAGGCATACTACTGAAGTCTTGTGCGAAATACTTCCTTTATCTTGTTCTACATTAGTTTATCATTTTATTTGTTTTGAAGAAAGATGTATGTGGACGCAGCACATGGTGGCGGAAAAGATGTGACCGAGTTTCAGAAGGAGCAAATTATCGGCTTATTCCAAGTAGAGAAAACAAGTAAAGAGATTGCGGCAATTACTGGGGTTGAGTAAAAAGTGTTCAACAATTAGTAAAGCCTTGGAAGGAAAGATCTGAATCATCAACCCCGAGTAGTAACAGTGATCGGAATAAAAATCTGACTAATCATGACTGGAGATCATTAAGACGCATGATGAAGGAAAACCGAAGAAATTGTACATTATACCTGATAAAAAAGTTTAACAAGGAAATCAAAAGCTTATTCATTCGCACAATGCAACGAAACTTTAAGGACTGGAATAAGCAACTGCTCTGCCACAAGATATCCGATTTTTAGTAAAAAACAATAGGAAAAGCTGGTTACTGTTGTCACAAATATTTAAAGAATAGCAGTGGAAGTGAATAAAATTAATGAACACAGAGGGCAGGATAATGGAAAAGTCGGTTTTAGTTATTAAAGAAAGTACAATTACACAGGAAAAGCTAGTAATTGCTTTAGCTGATCGAACGGGGATAGTCCTACAGGGACAGAGCCAGATCCCTGCAGGTTAAATATATTCAAAAAGATTAAGATTTAGCAGAACCCGTTAACTTTAAGTACCTAGGTTAGCTAACATCCCAATTCTATTTCATGATAATACAGTTCCAAGAGAGGAGCCTCCCAACGAGGACTCAAATGATTACTACAATGGGTAATTTAATATAGGGGCGTAATTGCCCGTTAAATTCTATGGAGGAAGATCCCCAAACAAAATTAGAACAGCAAAGTCCAACTGCAGTAGTTGGAGAATCTTCCGGAGATGCTGGCTTGCATATAGGAAGGTAGGTTTTATTATGAGCTTGACCGCAGTCACCGTATCGGAACTAGTCCTTCATCCGTAACAAACGGCGATGCTAGGCGTTTATTAATATTGTATAAAGTAATGAGGATCTTATATATATTTAATAAGTTCCTTGGATATATATGGCTCTTATAAATAAGCCTGAAGCCCCCAGGGCATTACGTGTAAGTAGGAATTGCCTTCCTGACAAGGTTCGCCATTATGCTCTCTTTCAATGCGCAAATTACGCATATAATAGTTAATCTCTATTAACGTCAAAGTTTGAAGAGCATACCGAAGCCCTAATGAAGCGCCATAAACTGCTTCTCTATGTTGCAGCTTAATACAAACGCTCTGGCAATAGGGGAGCAAAGAAATATTGTACTCATGTAATTTGTAGACACTCTCAACGCTATTCACCCGAAATTGTGGCCTTGTATCGAGGTCCGCAGTAACATAAAAGGGAGGCTTGCAATTTGCGCGCTCCTTCTTCGACTGGTCGTGAGCAGCAACTTGATTAATGCACGATGCAACTATGCTTGCTTCTGCACGCCCACTACGAGCCTGGAATTTACCACTATGATGCAAACGCTCGGAAGCAACGCCAATTTCATTTGCGCCAACCTGACGTCTTTGATACGACGCTGAACTGCTTGTTTGCTTGCCGGAGGTTTCCGACAGCTTCCCTGCTCGCTGTCCTTGCCCCTCTTCATCCACAATGCTCGGGAACTTTTTCATCGTTGTTGATAAACGCCCTCCAACCGTCCCGAATGAGATCTTCCGCTCAAATGACCTAGAAACTTCCTTTCTCATCTCTGACGTTGCTTCCTTTCTACGCCACTTCCTATTTCTCGCTCTCTTTCTCTTCCTTTTCGCCTTTTTCTTACCTATTGCGTTCAGAGATGGTGTCACTAACGATTCTCCTATTTGCTGCTCTTTTCTTTGCTCGCTGTCGACCTCTGCAGCTCCCTCACGTGACAACTGTTCACCCGGGAGACAAAAATTGGAGAATGGAGTAGATGAAAAAGTCATCAGGTCTGATGAATCCAGGTTTACCCTATCCTACAAGGGTTGGTCCAAAAGCTGTAACTTTTTTATTTGGTAACCGATTTTCAAAATTCTTTTTATATCTGATACTTACATTTGTCCTGTATATAATGCACTATTTACAATTTGCATTGTCGACAAAAACACCAGAATTTCTCTTCGACGGGTTCACCAGACTAGTTACGCGTTGGCGCAATGCTTGGAAAGGGATGAGAACTATGTCAAAAGTGAATAGTGTATTACATAGAGGACAAATATAAGTATCAGATGCAAAAAGAATTTTGAAAATCGGCTAAAAAATTAAAAAGTTACAGCCATGGAGGCATTACGTTTCGACCCACCCTCACAGATGTTAAGCACATCAGGGTAAGAAAAGAACCGCACTATCCAAGCCTATGGAGTCTGTGCGATGATCTGGGGTTGCTTCTGTTGGTCTGGTCTGTATTCTGCAATGTTATGCAGCCGGGTGTCTGAATCTGCTAGATGACCAGGTCATTCCATTCTTGGATGAGTTTCTTTTTTCTGATCGAACTGGAGTGTTCCAGGAAGACAACGTCAGGATACACCAAATTTGAATTCCAATTGATGGTGGTTTTTCCCTCTGAAAATGACCTAAATACTCATGATTCGAGAAAATACATTGAAATTTAATTAAATCCTTCTTTACATGTGTTCCTATGTAAATAATTTTGTGCAGCTAACTACTCTGAAACGGCAAAATGTAGAACCGAAGGACACTAATACACTCTTAGAGGGAACTTTAAACTGTGCCTTGACATGGTTTTTATGAAAATGGGTTAAGTCTTTTATGATATAATTTTGTTAAAAAAAATAAAGAAATGTTGTAGCATTTATTTCAGCGAATGAAAGTTAATAGAGTCACTATATGCAGGAACTCCTTTCATTGAGAGGAATAATTTTAGCAAATATATTGTTTGCCTCTGATGAGCTATTTTGGAGTTAAGTTCTTTATTCCTCCACCCCCATGAAATTTTTTTATGATTCGCGAAAATATCTTGATCTTTCGCGAAAAAAATTCTCTCTGTACGTCTTATCTATGCGTATTCCTATTCACTAAATTTTGTGCAGGTGAAGGTTCCCTGTGAATGTTCCCAGAATACTTTATTTGACCTATAAATTTTCATGTCAAATAAAATTTTTAACCATTTATTATTGTTATTTCAAGCTATTATCCTTAATTTTTATAGATAGCTTAAATAAAAAAAGAAATTGTGGCTTTGTTGTAATAATATTAAATTAAATTAAATTAAAACTTTCTTTGCCAAAATGGAGGCTGGGTCACCAAATGGGAGATGTCATATGGCCGCATGCAAGATATGAGCGTGCCACGTTGCATTGTTTTCGCGTGACATAATTCTAAAGCTCGTGCACTAGCAGATAGACATAAAACACAATTCTAATTAGTGCTACAATTTTCTATGATTATTCCAAAGGCTGAGAGATGTCGGATTGTTTTGAAACTTTACAACAGGCATTTACTGACAGACCTCCGAATAAAGCCAATCTCGTCCTGGTATCGCGAGTTAAGATGGGAAGATGGATCACTTGATCAAAAATCTTTTCGCATATTTGCTCTTTTTTTTTAATTTTCTACATCTAATTTAATAAGAGTTTTCGCCTACTATTTTTAAACTTAATACCGCCTGTTTTTTTCCATTTTTTGTGAATGCTTTTCTTTTTATTAAGAATTTTCTTTGTGGAGGATCCGAACCAGCTTGGAAAACAGTTATTAATATTACAACTAATTTACAGAATACATTCTTCAATAATTCGTTGGATAGTCCCCTCAAAAATATCCGCATCGTCATCAATGTTTGTCATCGATCTTTACAAGGCAGGGTAATCATTGCTTTTAAAATTATACCGGGTGAGTTAAAAGTGAGTTACCCCCTTCCTATTTTGGATACCAATGTAGTTACGCAAATTCCAATACAAGAAATGATTAGGAACTGGAGGTGCTCTATCTGATGGAGCACCTTTCATCATCTCAAATATACAAATTAAGACACATCTAAATTCTATCTCGAAAACCATAAGAGATACACAAAAAATTCTAATTGCACATTTGTTCAACAGCAAATTCCAAACAAAACAAAAAAAAAGTTCACCAAAATCCGATGAGTGGATCACTCACAATCCTCATAGCAAGCTCATTGGATGACTTCAATGTGACATACAGAACATGTCGAGTTGACTGCGAGACAAAATGATTTTAGGACAAAGTGAATGATGTGATGGGAAGTGATTCTGGGACAAAGTGAATGATGTGACGAAATGATATGATAACGTTTTTGTTTCGAGTTTGTTTGTTTTATAAAACGCTAAAAATTTCCTCCTCAGTTTTCCCATCGAATAGGGTAGACCCAGTGACGTGATGTTATTTTAACTGAAGAAACAAAACGCGAACGTCTACCACGGAAATTGCCAAGAAATTTCGACAGTTTTCGGTCGATAATTCGCTTGCCAATAAGGATTTCTTTTTATCTATGGTTGAATGCGAGCTGAATAGCGTAACAATTATCCTCCCCTCGGAAAGAATGGGATAGTCTGAACATAGACGAAACAAAGCCAGCGAAATCTTAAATGACACGATTCGTTCGTTATAATCGTCGGTCATATGCAAGCAGAGAAGCTGGAAACTTACAATTTTTGATTTGCGGGGTCAAATTCCAAACTCTCTAATTTTGTTATAAATCACTTTCTCATTCAGTCAGCTGAACGGATCCAATTCGTCACATTTATTTCATTGCAATAACTCAGGCCAACGATGAACGATCATGATGAATGAATTTGCCTTATTCTTGTGGGGGTTTTTTTGTGCGCTGAATCATTTGCTTTTAGATTTTTTCCTTCACGTCACATTTCCAAGTAATGCAGTGAATAGTATGCACATAGGGACTGACATGTAAAAAGTAATTTGTGTGAAGAGAAGCGACTGCAATGTTAAAGTTACCATGTTTGGGCCACAAGGAAATTTATCAGGGCCCAAACTCTGAATACTTTAAAAGTGTTTCATTGATAAACAGATCTGTGCATGAGAGAAAAAAATCTGAAGTTCGGATTCAGCACAAAAGAAAGTCTACGAGAATCAGGTCTTAACGTTAAAAGTTTTAAAAGTTTTTATTTGTTGGCCCGTGTAATTCAAACCATTCTTTTTGTCACAGATTTCCTGGTTCTTTACTCAACAAGAACATTTTATTGTTATTATCAAAAATGAATTTGATATGTTCAAATCCATAGAAATTAAATTAAATTTTAAATTAGGACTAAAGCTAAACAAATATATTTTTATTTATTCATTTATTTTTTTGGAAAACTACAATTTTTAATTCTACAGGGTGACCCAAACTTATCCAGCATAAAATTGTTTAGGAACATTGTATGGTTCAAATGGAATAAAAATGTCTTATAAACATTACATCTGATTTCGATCGTGTGTGAGACATAGACGTCTGAACGATCCTGTCTCCCTTAGAACTTGGTGTACCCTCAAAAACACCTCTCGATATAAACATTTTAACCGCTATAACCGTGTAATTTCATGGTGGCGCATAAAACTGTTAAAAAAGTGAGTTTTTGTTAATGATGGATGTAAAAGAAAACAAGAATGATTTTACCGCCAAAGTTGATAAAGAGAGCACATTTTCATATTATAGCATCGTACATGGATATATTGAATTAATCAACTTTTTAAAACACTTAAGAGAAAATAAATAAATATAAAAACTAAATTGTAAATTACTATTTAAGTAAGCTAATGTTTACAGAGAATTTAAACGAATAAACTTGAAAAACTGAAAGGTAAATGGAGAAAGAGGTATTCCTCATACATTAAAAAAATTAAAAGTTTTTTAATTTGTAAGAATTCCCACATAATGTTAAACGAAGTGAGCCTCAATTGCTGAAACATTGTGTGTAAGCATCTATTATTTTTTCATATTAAATTACTAAAATGTTTCTACGTTATCGTCTACTATTGAAGCAAGCGATTAACTACTATTAATTAGCAACATTAGTGAGGTTTAGATAACATTAAGCCTAACAGCATTATGCTCTTGATACAAATAAGCTATGGATAAAAATAGATCTAACAACTCGTAATGAGTTAGTTGATATATTAAACGCCATATCTTAGCATTGAAAGTTCTAACAATACTATATTGTACCATTAGGGCACATGCAACAAAACCAATTCGCACTATCATTATTTACTCGTTATATTCACTCATGACAAGTTTTTACGAGTTGTTTGGTATATTACATGCCTTATCTTAGCATTGAAAGTTCCACTTTGTATCATTAAAAGACGTACTACTAAATATTTCACATTAACATTATTTACGCGTTATATTCATTCATGAGACATCCTTGTACGTGCACGTGCCATTAGACCAATACCTGCTATCACTAGTTACTCTTATATATTCGTTCATGATATGTTGTGATGATTTGTTTGATATATTACATGCCATATCTGGATATAGGAAGTTTTTAAGGGGGTATCATAATGGTACCATTAAAGCACGTGCCATTATAGTACATACTTATTCCGGCTATCTCACGTTCGTACTTGTTCGTGCTCTGTCCCGTATTAATGTATTGGTGAAATCAGACTTTGAAAAAGTTAATTCGTTTTCAAGTTATTGTCATAAATACTAAGCTCCCTAGGAATAAAAAAATTCTCTTGATTTAGAGACTGAACTACCTGTTCAATAATCGTCAAACACGAGCATCCTGCACGCGCACCATCTCATTAACGTTTAGAGCATGCGCAGAGCCGAACCCATGTATGTTCTCAACGCGCGTTTTCCCGAATGCGAGGATAATTCGTGTCTTCCAGCAATTCAATACATGAACTCTTTCTATTGCAACGCAATAAATTGTGGGATTGTCCACAGATGGACGGACGGACAGACAGCTGGACAAACCGATCACATAAGCACATATAGAAAATGTGCTAAAAAGGACGAGACACAAGAAAAACCTGGAATAAGAAGCAAATTGGATACAGAATAGAAAGACTCTGAAAAAAAAGCTGACTTTTCGATAGAATCTTGGTCAAGGCAAAAAAAAATGAGGTGTTTGTTAGGTAATTAAATAATGAGAAGTAAACGTCCAGGATTATTATATGATACTATACAACTAAATTTTAATAAAATGGTGCTGACAAATTGTTCTATTTATCAAGCATTGCTTTCTTTAAAAAAAATTAAAAACCATATTTGATGGGAAAAAGTTTAAGATCTATCACTTCTATCCCCCCCTCCCCATTTTAACGGCTTATTCCAATTTACATGATCATCCAATTACTATTACGTCGCATGCAAATATATGCAAAGTGTGGATAATTATTTGTAGTGCATACACCATTTCAAAATGACTTTAAATTGGTAAAATACAAGCCCATCTATCAGAAAGGGCAGACTCGCCAAGAAGTGACAGACCCGCAAAACAACTCCTAGACTGCACCGCATTATAGTGCGAAAGTAAAAGAAACATGAAATATGTGAAATTAATGAAGAACGTAGTGTAAATATCAGTTAGAAAAGTGTTTCACGCCGCTCGAATAATACTGGAATTTTAGCTTCACCAAAAATCGTAAATCTAGACTAGAATTTGCTATACTCATTTGTCATGGACATCTAAAATGTGGCGCAAAATCTTGTTTTCTGATAAAAATAAGTTTCAACTATTTGGCAGTGACGGAATAAAAAATATTCGACTGCGTTAATGGTCTAAGATTTAATCTTGCACATCAATTGCTAACAGAGACAATTACCATTTATCACACTGATTGTGTGGGAGCATTTTCTTACCCTGGATAGATGACAGCATACACCAAATAGATGACATTACGGATCGATATGTATACAGAGATATTCTTAAAGATAACAAATTCCAAAAAGAATGGTAAATACCAGGTAATTTAATAAATTCTTGCTTATTTCAGCAGCCTGAACCACTTAACAAAAATTTGCATCTTTATACCTATTCTTTTGAGAAGAGTCTTAATTGAAATTATTTTATCATAGTCTTAAGGTTTACATATCTATTATCCACATAACTGTTTTCGTTTCTATAGTCACAAGCGGTAAATGAAAGGTCAAAATTCGAGCAACATTGTTTTTTGAATTCAAACTGTCACAATACAACTGAGACATCTTGAAATGTATGTTAAGCGTATGAACAGGATGCCTTGTCAACATGAAAAGCTCAGTTTTGGTTTTCAAAATTCCTGGAATGAGATGAATCCGTCGAAGATAACACCCGCTCTGGACGAACGCCTGCTGCTGATGGAGAGGGAACTGTGCATAATCATTTTCGATACAAGGAAAAGTTAAAATATTGGATAAATGGATCCTCCATCAGAGCCCGCTCTAGCTTTCATGCCGCCCCGGACGCATATTACCGACTTTTACATTGTTAGAGTTCATTAGGACTCTTATGCATTCTCCTATGTTGTTAGAAGTGGTGTGTTATGGATAACTAGCGTTGAAAACGTCGTCCGCAGTATGACTTAATAATATTTTTATCTTTAATTTAATCATTTTTTGAAACAGATGTCTGTTCTTTATCGCAAAATAAATTTGCTTCATTTTTTATATCGCAAAATAAAATTATCGAACATGATTTTACTTCAACGGCACTGATAAATTTCGCGTTCTGTTTATTATGCATTCAATGCTTGGGAATAGGATTTTAAGAAACCTTTTTTTAATCGAAAAAAGTATCCAAATTTTCATTTTTATGAACTCTAGCATTATAAAGGTAGGTAATATGCGCTCCGGACAAAAAGACAAACTGCCCCCTTTAAATATATACTTTTTAAAAATATACAGGGTGTCCAAACGGTACACGTCCAAAATGAAAAACTGAGTAAAGGACCTCAGTACTTATGAGAATCACCCCCATGTATGTATCCGAAATGTTATTATGATGGAGATATTAATGATTTTGTGATTTCGTCAGTAACCTTACCTTAATCCATTAAAATGTGTTTTCGGGAATGTATGTCGTTTTGAGGAATTTGATCAATGGACTTATATTCTTTGGGCAACGTAATATTCAATTTCAGAAAATGGACGGACTGCATGCATACAATTTTTCGCAAATCAAGGTTAAAGTAGGAAGTTCTGAGTTTCAGAAATCTTTTATGATGAATCTAATCATAATAAATCAGGTCAGGAGCATTGATAAATATTTAATACACTGTCAGAAAAAAACAGTATATATAATAGGTTAAAAAATTCCATGCAATTTTAAAGGTAAAAATAAGAGATGTATACAGTAAAACCCCGTTACAAAGTACCTCACTTTAACGTACATTTTAGAATAACGTACAAATTTCAAATCCCTGTCCCAAACAAATATTTTAATGCTAAAAAGTTTCAGAATAACGTACCTCACTTTAACGTACATTTCAGAACGTACTAATTTTACATCCCCTTGGTTAAAGTATCCCTTCAGTACAACGTACATCGTTCACATGTCTTGCTCTGATTGGTCAAGGCAGCCCATGCAAAAGTTGCAACTGGGCCAATGGGCTAATTAAGCCTAGTTCACATTTCATTGGTTGGTCCGTATAGCAAACATAAACCCGGAAATTTCGGGATGCAATTTGTGCTGCAATTATATTAGAGACCTTCACTTTGTAAAATCTTGCACTTGTTATCACCACCGATGTATTAACAAAATTAATGCTTTTATGTAACGAAATCTCCTTAAGTGCGGTCCTTTATATTCTGAGGCATGATATTTCTTCAACTCAAAGCATGATATTCTTTCCTAACGGCATTCCTGTTTCAAACAAGTTCACGCAGCGCCCTTCGTAAATTGCATAGTAATTTTAGCCAAAAAATATATCGACAAATTTCGATTAATTGGGTATTTATCTTATCAATATTTTGTCACATTCACAACCAAAATGCCGTCTTTTAGATTTCCCGTCCTGGTCAAATGTCCAGGTTGTCCGCCCCTAGAGTGGGCTTAGATTAGTCAGGCGCAAATAAAATGCAACGCCTGCCCCACTCTCTCTTCCTTGCTCCAACGTCAACCACGGAGAGCCACTGATGGACTGAATTATAACAAGACATGAAAAGTGGGTCGTCTACAATAATATTCATCTATTTTGCCAATGATTATCATCAGAAGAACGTCCTAGAAAGGTCGGCTTAGTGGCCGAAAACGCTGGAACGTACAAAGAACCCGTCGGCTTGCTTGTATGGATGTGTGTGTTTGTTCTCGGAATGTAAAAAGAATATAATCATATTGAATAATCTGCATTGGGTGAGGAAATATTAAAAATGACCTAGCTGTTGGCGCACCCATAAAAACTTTCGAACTAACAAACCTCCAGAAAGATCCCAAAGAGGACCTGTACGTAAAGAATGTGTTGCTGACCGTTTTATCGATAGCAGTTGGAGTAATGCACTTTGAGGTATTACTGTTAGATTAATGGCATTTTTATGTGTACTGTGATATGCTTCAACGGACTCTTCATAAACTCCTCAACAACAACCTTCATTAGTAAATCGCAAGATAGCCTTTAAGATCTTGCAGTTCAAGATCTTGGAAACTGTGCTCCATCTCTCCGTACTGATATGACATCTCTCCTATAGATTATCATCTGTTAGATCATGCGCAAACGACAGTTTAGAGTACGTCATGCCCTCGAAATAGAGTTGGAGACTTTTTCACCTCCAAAATCAAAGTTTTTACCAAAGACATGGGTTTACATTTCCCAGCCGTTAAAGATATGTTATTAATTGTAAGGTTTTTTGTAGGAATAAATTAAAGTACTAAGAGTGAAAACTGTGAATTTTTAATATCATAATAATTATTTGTAATATCTTACAATATAACACAATATTACCAATTTAAATGATAAATTTTTATATCAATAATGAATACATGTATAGTAATTATGATATATATCGTTTACTTATTCATTATTGATATTAAAAATTCATTGCTTTTATTGTTAATATTTTGTTATATTATAGGATATTACAAATGGTTATTGTAATAAATTGAATGTTTTTTTTCAGTATACTGAAAATACACAAGAAATTTTTAATAATCTGATATAAATTCCATAATATCATAGTTTCCTGAAATCCTATGTAAATTCGAGATAGGTGTTATATGATTATTTAGATATTTCTAAAACATGACAGGTGACAAGTACTGAAGTACTGGATTTATTCTATTAAAAATCTTCTTTGCAGGATTAATTATTTGTTAAAAGCCATTCCACTTTTACAAAGTATAGCCTGTATCCGAAACATCAACTTTTGTTCAGGGTCCTATCACCCTGTGTTCAATTTTAGTAAAAAATAGTCAGAAATATAAATAATTTTATTTGTTTTATTGTACGAAATTTAATCGACGGATGGCAACTTTTTTAAATTTCTTTAATTTTATGTTTATATTCAATTTTATTGCTAACTTCTTGAATTAATTGTTGGATAATTTCGAAATTCTCAATGCTCTTTTTATTGAATAATTATAATAAATATTACTTGCAGATTCATAATCACAATGCTTATCAATCTGCCTGCAATTATTTAATTATTCAACCTGTATCACGTTATTTTACTGCTTGTTTAAATTCTTTTTATTATTTAAAGATGAGTTTCCGAAAATTTTAATGCATAATGGAGATAGCATTATTCTCATATCATTTTTTGTTTTTTAACCTTTCGTATTCGTCAAACTAGCGATGGCTTCCTTCTTATAGCGTTTGTACGATGGATCACATTTTGCTAAAGCTCTGGATAAGGAGCTTTACATTCTGCCTCTCAAGGCAACGCCACCTAGAAACACCTAGGCAACGCCTCCTGTTTCTAGGTGGCGTTGCTCAAGGGCGATTAAACTAAAAATAGGTGACGATTTTAACGCATTGGTCGCGTCGATCGCATCGTTTTTCAAGCGCAGTTCAAAATTTCTCTGCTCAAGATCGTCAAAACGTGCTCGATGATGGGACCAGAAATCCCGTCTTGTGTCTCACTCTCCCTTATGAGCTCTTGCTTTGGTACTATGCACGCTCCTTTCGCCAGGAAGCGCTGGAGTCAGTCGAAGTCGGTGTTTTGAGGATTTATGCATTAAACGTATAGCCATGGTTATTAGAAGTTAGGTTAGGTTAGGTTAGGTTAGGTATAGCTAAATAACTTCTAATAACCATGGTATAGCTAAATCCGGAAATTTATAGTGTACAATGTTTCTTAAAAATAAAACTTGACTACCAAACTCTAGCAAATACTCGCTGATGTTTGTATGTTAAATTTAATGAGTATTATTAATATAATTTATTACTTTATTTAGTCATAACAGCGGGCATGCACCCCTCTTCATGCATCCCTAGCCCGTGGCCTTCGAGATATTAGGCCTCTGCATCGGGCTTGAAATAGCGTGTCGAGGCATTTTCAACTTTTGACCGCTAGTTGTTTATCTCTATGGCTTATTTGACGCTCTTCAGGGGTAAAGAACTACAAGATACTCTCGTGCTCATGCTACTTTATCCGACTTAAAATTTTACCTTGAATTCCCCATCAGATTTCCCTGATGATCCCCCTCTAACGTTAAAAAGTTAACCTTCCGCGGACACGAAGGAAAGCATTGAAATGATACGCGATGCATAGGTTTAATATCTCGAAGGCCACGCCTTTGAGTTGGTAGCTGTCACCTCTTCTTCTATGGTTGAGATAGGGGAGGGTGCAGTTGACGCCGCGGGGTAGTTCATGTTGAATCAGCTGCATTCTTGAACACAATGAGCAGTGTCAACGAATGATTCTTGAACCAGTCGTTGATAGCGTCACACGGGAAGTTGAACACGGCCACAATTATATAATCTATTTAATCTATATGTATTCCAACAAGATTAATATAAATAGAGTGGAAATAACGACGCCATATTGGAAGCGAATTGAAGCGATGTCCGCCATCGCTCTTGAGGTAAACACTTGAAATTACTATGATGTGAAGTCATAATAAGAAGTATAAACATTCGGCTTATTACAATCATATTTATCATGGTGTTGTATGCAGGAAATGAATATAAAATGAAAATAATAAATCTCTGTGAACTTTATTCCATTTATTATCTTATATAATATTATTACGAGAAATAAGAGAAAATAATTATTGAATTACTCATAAATGGTCTGTGAGGGTTTTATCCTATACCATACCTAAGCTGTTCAAATTATTAATGAAAAAGGAAAAATTATTTTCTCCTATTTTTCATCAAATAATTATTCCTTTTGATTCTAAAGGAAATATACATTCTGCTCTCAGAATTATGTATTTTACATCATTACTAAGTAACGGAAGAATGGGGCTACTGATTGGTTTCACAATGTCCGCCTGTCCGTTCCCTTCATAATTTCCATGTTTTTGACGTAGAAGGTTGAAATTCGAAATGTAACTGGTCTTGCTATGGGGATGTGCATCTTCACTATTTAGTTTGGCTTTGATTGGTCCACTGGAATCGAAGTTTCGGGGGTGGCAGCTGTTCTTTAGAACTATGGCAACATATGGCATGTTATATATCGTTCGAACGGAAATGATCAGAAACGAAAGAAGATAGAGCTCTTTTACACTTTCTAAATACTACGTTCTAGAAAATCAATTTTACTATTTAAAAATTTAACTAGGGGGGGGGGGAGGCCATGGCCTGGCAGGCTTCCACTGAACACACAACTTCAGGGAATTTAAGCAACATCAGGCACCGCTAGTCACTGGATGGGCGACCATCAGTGAGATACGATCTTCACTCCTTTCTCTCCCCAGCTGCTGCGACCATCTTACAGCTGTCGTTAATCCAGGTCGATCCAGGGACCCAACTCGTCAGCCTCCGACCATATAGGCCCTGAATGGACGTATTGGATTACAATCAATTAAAATAAAAAAAAAATTGAGAGGGGATTAAAACGTGAAATAAAAGGGTAAATATAGTTGATCTCCGGGCTTCGCTACTTTCCTCGGGGAGATTAATTTTTTGTTAAGATATAGTTAAGGTGGCAAAGTAAGTATTTACATTTTAAACAAATGTACAATCGAAATTTTGCTCTCGGGGTGGGAAGAGTATAAATGCTATTAGTGATAAGTGTACTTTAGTATACCAAGGCTCATACTGATTGCGGATTCGTTAATACTTACGGAAAATAGAACTTAACGAAATGTTAATGCACTAGCTCCATATACCTTCAATATAATTTCTTATGCAAATTCCGATTTATCCGTAGCTTAAACGTTCGTTATCCAGACATCTTAAGCCCGCTACACTAAAGAACTTAGCCTAAGATGTCAATTTACGTGTAATGGTTCGGGTAACCAACTTTTTAGCGATGATGAATCGGAGTTTGCATAAGATATTATACTGATTGAAAGTATATGGTGCTAGTGCGTTAACATGTCGTTAAGTTTTATCTTTATTTTCCGTAAGTATTAACGGCTAATCTAATCAGGAACTCAGAATACAGGCTATAATGAACAAGATAGGCTAAAGTTAGCTTTTATCAAGAATATATGAAGGCCTACCTTCGTCTGTTCTTGCTTTTATTAAGCTGGGCTAGGCCTAATTACTTGTTAAAGGTGATATCCGATTGTTTTTCTCTCTTATTAGAACAATTGAACGCCAAGCAAGCATAAGGCATCCTCGTAAATGTCACTACATCGCTAAATAATTATAATAATAAGCTAGAATAAAATTCAAAGAAAGGAAATGCATCTTATTAGCTACAGCTTGCATATGTCTTGTACTCAACAGTAATGGCTGACGCTAGTTACCACGACTTCATAGTGGGGACGCCGATGACCAGTTAATTTCCACGCTAATTATATTAATCTCGTTGATGTATTCTAGCTCGTTGATCGAAACAAACCCTATCGACTGCTTCAAGAATCATTTGTTGACACAGCCCATTGTGTTCAAGAATGCAGCCGATTCACATGAACTGTCCCGCGGCGTCAACTGCATCTTCCCCTATCTCAACCGTAGGAAGAAGAGATGACAGTTACCAACTCAAGGGCGGAGTGGTAAAAGTTCTTTCTTCTCTCTCTTTCCCCTGCTACTCACATGCTCACTTGTTCTAATAAGATGTCATTCGTATGTCTTAAGTGCAAGATGTCATTGATAAAGCATATAAATGTGCTTTAGCTTCGTATGAAAATTTAAATCGTCATTAGTAATAAATTGCAACTGAATAAACAAACTTTTTAATTCAACGCATAATTTAATTTTTGCAATATTTCATTCATCTCAGAAATAAAATAAATTAAATTCTCACAGGCTTCCCACATTATAAAGAAAAAAATGAAAACAATTAAAGTTAATAAAAAAAAACTCTTTAATATTTATGTACACTGAAAATAGTTATTCAGAACCAAATAATTTATTTACAAATATTGTTCATCTCAATGAGAGTTGTTATTTTCGCGACTTATTTAATAGAATGGAAAAAACATTTACCTTAATACGTGGTGGATACTGGAACTGACGCTTGACAACTGACCATAACGACTGCTTGTTCGCTATACATGGAACACAGCCGACTGACGACAATGGGTTGCTTCGCAACAGCATCATTTCCAACAATACCAGCTGAACAATGCCTGGTGACATTGTCACGAAGATTTCTATGTCTGCAGCTCAACAATCACCACTTGTTGACTGCCGACACAACATTCCTCCCGTCGCACTAAAGCTGAGTAGAATAACGCTGGGGCGGACGACGTTCGTGCACCGAGCGCCGGGAAGCGACGAGCACTTCCTGCTGTCGGTGAGGCCTCGCAACCATTGGTGTGTGAGCAGGTTCCTGGGCTGATATTAGTGCCGGTGATTCGGCCGGTAATTGCTCTGGCGTGTCATCCTGCTCTCGGTCATTTCTGTACTCGACTCGTCTTGGCTCATGGACGGTCGGCATTAGGCTTAATGAATGTCGGTTGCTGCTTTCACCGCTGAAGCGCACTCGTCGACGAGGCCGTTCCTCCTCATTGTTGCGTCGTGGCGCGCTTGTCGACTCTGGAGCTCGTGAAGCATGGTTGTCATGTGCTTCCGACTGCCGAGGCGCACTGGTAGCTTTGTTCGAATGCAACAAACGAGGCTTCAATTGATCGATGTGTCTCTTCGAACGTTCCTCGCCCACGGCTACTTCATAGTGCAGGTCTCCCAATCTGTGTAGCACCACGCCTGGTACCCATTTTTCGCAGGTAGGTTTCCCTGTGTGTACGAAGACTGCCTGACCCTCTTGCAGGTGTCTGTATTTCGGCATTATTCGGCTCTCTTGCTTCTACCGCATACGTACGCTTGTTTCTTGCGCACACAACAAATCCAGCTGCGTGCGCAACTCTCTACCCAAGAAGAGCTTGGCCGGGGATTCTTCGGTAGTGGCGTGAGGTGCTCGGCAGTATCTTTCAAAACCTTTTTTAATGTTTGTACGTAGCGCTCCGCTTGTCCATTGCTGGCGGGATGATATGGCGCCGTACGTTTATGGAACTTGACACCACGTCTTTGCAGAAACATGGAGAATTCGGACGAGGTGAACTGGGGGCCATAATCTGTAACGATGGTGGACGGCACTCCATACGCTGCAAAGAGTTCGTCGAGAATTGCCGTCGTGGCTCCCGTAGTTGTCGTCGTTGTAGGCTTAACCTCTACCCACTTGCTATAGGCATCAACTATGATGAGGAGCATCTGTCCTACGATGGGTCCTGCGTAGTCGAGATGCACTCTCTCCCAGGGCCCTTTAGGGTATTCCCAGTGGTGGAGTCGGTAAGGTGCAGGTGCATTGGAATGGGTCGTGCACTCAACACACACTTTGGCGATGTTCTCAATGTCTGCACCAATACCTGGCCAGTAAACAAATGAACGGGCTAGGCCCTTCATCTTGCCCATTCCCAGGTGTCCCGTGTGAAGGTCGTCGTCTGTCGCCAGGATGGGGGGATCACCACCCGGTGTTCGAACATCAAACATCCGGCGCTAATGGTGTAGTGGTCTTCAGGCGCTTTATATCCGGCTCGGGCTAAGTCATGTGCGCTCTCGAGCTCCTGTACGATCCTTCCCAATCTCGGATCACTCCTGGTGGCTTTGACGATGACCTCTGATCTAATGGGCAATTGGTTCATCTGATGGATGGTGAACAGTTCATAGCTATCTTCCTTCTCCTCTTCCACTCTGTTGATGGTTCCTATTCTTGAGCAATAGTCTGCATTGGCATGTTGTTTAGTGGGTCTGTAGGTAATAGCAAAATTGAAATTCGTTAAGAACTCGGCATAATTTGCCATTCGGCTTATACATAATGTTGGAAGCGTTTTATGGGGATGGAAGATTAGTGTGAGTGGCTTATGGTCGGTGACCAACTCAAACTTCCTGGTGTTCAGAAAATTAAAGAATTTTTAACTGCCCATACTATGGCAAGCGCTTCCTTGTCTATCTGCGGGTATCTTTTTTCGGTCTCCGACAACGAATGGCTCGCGTATGCAATAAATTTCTCTAGTCCATTAGTTCTTCGGTGAGACAGAACTGCTCCGAGGCCGTAGCTGCTGGCATCTGTCGCTAGTATCAGGGGCAATGAGGGTCGTACTGTATGAGGACTTGGGGAGAGATTAGAGTTTTTTTGATATCCTCATAGGCAATTTTGGCTGCTGGGGACCACTCGAACTTTTCCTGGCCTATCATTTCTCGCAATGGCTTGGCTTGGTGCGAAAGGTTGGGTATAAAGGCGTTATAATATGTGCCTTTTCCCAGGAACAGTTGTAATTGTTTGGTATTTGCTAGCCTGGGTGCCTTCTGGATTGCCTCAATGTGTTCGTTGGATTTGTGTAAGCCGTCCTTGTCGATGATGTGGCCTAAACAAGTGAGGGCTCTGGATACGAAGACACACTTTCTTTTATTCAAATGAAGGTCATACGCTTTCAATCGTTTCATTGTTTCACGTAAAGCTCGGAGTAGATCATTGAAACTGGGTGCAAATACGATTATATCGTCGAAGAAGTTCACGACGTTGGTTGCCCCTTGGAACACTTCTTCCATCCGTCTTTGCCATAGGGCTGGAATATTGGCTGCTCCATATACGGCTTTTGTTGGCCTTATGAGTCCATGGGTTGGGGTGTTGAGTGTTAACACCTCTCGGAATTTTTTGTCGATGGGCAGGTGTGTATAAGTGTCTGTTATATCTAAGTGGCTAAACCATGCTGCACCTCTCATTTTATTAAAAATGTCTGTGATTTTTGGATTGGGGTGCTCGTCAATGATCATTTGTTTATTTACTGTCGGTTTGTAGTTACCTGTGATTCGAAGCGCACCATTCTTCTTCACTACTACATGTGTTGGCGATGCTCATTCTGAAAAGTCTACTTTTTCGTAGAAAACGTCTCACAGCTTGGTTTCTATTGCCTTGGCGTACTCATCTCGCAGGGGGAGGGGCACATCTCTTGCCCTTGCGAAAATCGGGGTTGCCTCCGGAACCAGATGTACTTGAGCCGGGGATCCCTTCAGTTTCCCTGCCGTCGCTTGGAAAAGGCCAGTAAACTCTGCAAGTAGATCGTCTAGTTCAACTTGCTGATCTCGGTTAAGTAGATCTTTTTTCTGTTCTGTGATGGCTTTGATTAGTGCAAATAAATGCTCAAACTCTATTTCTTTTGCAAATGTAGCTAACCAATCTCATCCCATCAGTCCAGTGGAGTCGCCTTCTACTACGTACATATTGAGACGTTGTGTGGTGTTCCCCACCGACACATACACATTCATTCATCTTCCCCAGACATCGAACCTGGTGACTGGTGTAGCTCTACAAACGCCAATCTGATTTTTCCAGGTGGATCTTTGGTTTAATTTTACGAAGCCTAGAGATACCCATAATTCAACAGGGCGCACCGGTGTCGACCTCAATCTCGACAGTCTTTCCATCGATCTTTACCTCGATGATATTCGGGTGGTTTACATGGTGCACTGTTTCTTCGTGGATTTTATTGAGGGACTGCACTCTGTCAAGTGGCACATCTTTGGTGGGGGAACACTTTGTATTCCTGACTCTAGTCCTGCAATATTTGGCTAGATGCCCAGTTTTTCGGCAGGAGAAGCAAGTGGCTGTCTTGTACCGGCAAGTATCAGCCCAATGTTGGCCACCACATCTTCCACAGGGTTTTCTTGGAAGGGACTTGCTTCTCTGAGTGGGGCTGTTTCCTGACAGAGACTTGGGCGATCCATGGGGTTTTTGTCGTGTCGACGGGTTCCGTCTTTGGACTCAACCTCGTGGCACTAATTGTATAGTGGGATTTTCGTATCCCAAACGATTTGTCTGTTCACTAGTGGGCTGACCAGAAATATTTGACGCTGTCATTTCTCTGGCTATTGCCCAGGTGGCTTCCAAATTTTGGGCAATCTCAAATGCAACGTCGAATTTTTCCGGTTGCTTGGCAGTGATTTCGTCTTTTGCACTGGCTGATCTTAATCCGTGCAGAAATTGTTCAATAAACATTCTGTCCAGGAATGTGCCATACTCGCAGTGGGCGACACCTTTACGCAATCGCAGCGCAAATTGAGCCACTGTTTCCTGTTCCTCTTGGACGATTGCGCGGAATTTTACACTTTCGACGTATTTATTTCTTGGCCTGTCGAAATGCTGAGTAAGAATCTTCTTCATGTCTTTATACACAATGGATTCTAGTTCCTATAAGCTGATGAGAATTTTCAGGACCTCGTTTAACTCAGCTCCCATATGGACTTGTGCATATGGGTCCTCTTGTACCCTGGACAGTTGGAGTGCCCACTCAAATCTTTTAAAGTACTCGGCTACGGTGGTTTCTTCCTCGGGCCGGTATGCTGGCATCAGAAACGGAGGAACTCTGGGGGGGGGATGGTTCTCGTCGGCGGAAGTCGTCGGCGCAGCCGCTATTTGTGCGACCGCCGTGTCAGTTGTAGTAAGGAGAGCTATGGCTATCATTTTTGAAAGCTCTAACATGAGTTCTGGCGGGGCTACCATCGTGGATCGTTTAGTGATTGTCTTTTTGGGTAAGTTTTAACTGTTTTATTAATGTCTACTCTCTCCCTCCTTTATGGCTTTGGCTTTGTCTTGACTGACGTTCGTTATTTCCAGAACGTTCGTTTCCCACGTGGATTCCGTATGCTTTTGGTGGAATCCCACTTCTGACACCAATGTTATTTCGCGACTTATTTAATAGAATGGAGAAAACGTTTACCTTAATACGTGGTGGATACTGGAACTGACGCTTGACGACTGACCATAACGACTGCTTGTTCGCTATACATGGAACACAGCCGACTGACGACAATGGGTTGCTTTGCAACAGCATCGTTTCCAACAATACCAGATGAACAATGCCTGGTGACATTGTCACGAAGATTTCTGTGTCTGCAGCTCAACAATCACCTCTTGTTGACTGCCGACACAACAAGAATAGTCTGTACATTTATTTATATATATTTATTATTTATCTGTAATATCATATGTTAAAACTACAGTAAAAATATAAAAAACCAGTACATAAATTTATTGTTTTAATGAAAGCAAATGCAAGTTTATCACAGCGCTTCTTTTCTAATATCTATATTGCTTCATTTTCTATAATTTTTTAATTTCCCACTTCCACAACGTCATCCTCAAAATAACCTAATATTTCTTTTAAAATATAACGAAGAAGCGAACTCAGCCTAATTCTTTTCTTGATGCTTAGAAACATCTTCACATTTCAAACAACCTTTGAATCACGTGATCGTGGAATCCTATCAGTTGTCTATGAGTCACGTGATTTGAGTTCAAATGAGAACAGTTTGCCCTAACAACTGCTGCATGACTAATGCCAACTCGTGCCTACATCAACCTCAACTGTCGTTGACAATCATGCACACACCCATAGGGCTCTCACTTACCAGAGAAAACGCCAATTTTTTTGTAATATCTTATTTCCCCACTAACTAAAATTGGCGCTGCGTATCCGTGGTGATTAAAGTCGTAGCGTAGGATTGCAGCACTTTAGTGTTAATAAAGCTCTGGATTTTATGGCGTTATTTCTTTACTCTCTGGTTAAGTTATTAGTGGTAAAGTTTAAATACAAAAATATTTCATAATTTATAAGGAAAGTACTGTTTATAAGTTATTGCTTAAAATTATAGATTTATTTGATAAAGTATACATATATCAACTTAAAAGAAACTGCTTCTAAAGAATTCCCGACAAACTGAAACCATGGTTTCTCAATTAAGAAACCATACCGAAACCACTGATGGATGGTGCCAGAAGGTTGATGTGTTGATTTTGGGAACTACAATATCATTCTGCGATTTTAGCTGCGTTGAACCTTAGCCTGCGATTTTAGCTGCGTTTTACCGTAGTATTCTATCAGCGTAGGCTACGGTTGTACAGGCAGTTTATTATATAGTAGGGGTTAATGTTCACTATCTGCACAAATCGCAAACGAATATTCACTATCCGCACATTGCGCGATGACTGATTCCGCAAACTGAATTGTCGCGATTCCTGTAACCAGCCAGGGGGAAACCCACTGCCCCCTGTAGCCAAATAGGTTGGGGTATTGTCATGACTATTCTTATGCTGGGTTTGGGTTAATGACCTGTCCTGTCGCCCACCCAGAATTTAGCATAAGTCATGCACAGAGAAGGGAGGAAGCGAGTGTTTAATGGATAACATATTTAATTTCGTAAAATAGTAATGGCTTACAATCATTTAAATAGCATGGGTAAAGTTCATGAAATATAAGTGGATGCACAATTGTCTTCTGGCCTCCCTGAGGCTGCACAAATTGTAGTGATCGCCTGCAAGGTGGCCACACACAATTGATCCACGTGGTAGAGTGTCCCTGTCTATCGTAGTAGGTACGATGTCTTGTCACCGCTGCAACAGCACACGGTGACCCGCTCGGGTTTGGGAGCTTGAGTACAGCAGCTATGATAGGGGAAAGAGAAAAGAACGATATTAGTTGACAACCAATTGCTAAGCCCACGGATTCCTCGCTCCCAGGTTGACCATCTTTCAACATCGACGATGATCGTTCCGGGATTCTAAACTGTCCTTATTCTAAGTTGTCTTAGACTAAGTTCTTAACCTACAGGCTTACCCGGCCCTGGGGAAAGCAAAGCGCTCTGCACGTGGCCGCCGCTTGCTAATGGCGTCCCTTGATTCGTAGGTACCGGAGGCCGACTCAGCCTATGATTGCGAAGTAAATCGTCTGCACACTATCGAGATCCTCCTTATCGGTTACCACCTTGAACACGACCGGCTGGGCGGGAGGAGGGCTCAACTCAAGAGTCCGAATGACCTTTGTCCTTGTCTGGAATAGGTTGCAAAGTGGGCACGTTGGAACTAGTAGAGTCCTTGGAGTCCGTCTCTGTACATATAGCACTTAGGCTGGACTCTGGTCCATTAGCGGTCTGCATAAACAGTTCGTCGAAGTGGCGAGTTTCCTTCCTCGGGAAATGCTCCTGCTTAGCCCGTGGTGGACGACTTCTTGGTCTGTAGCACTCGCTAGTCCTTCCTCGTCTCCGGCCTTGTCCACGGTGCCTGGGGCCTTCAGCTCAGGCGGAATTCGTCTGTCTTCGCCTAGGAACTTTTGTATGCACCACTCTAGCACGTCTTTTGCTAGTAGTTTGGGCTTCGCCGTCAACACACTTATTTCTAAATCTATACAAGTTATTTTTAGAGTTCGATATATCAAAAAGCCTGGGCGTCCATGGGCCTTTCCTTCTCTGCAATGGCTATCATCAGTCGAGAGAGTGGCGTCCAAGGCTCAGGGAATGCGGCTGGCTTTCTTCAGTTCTGATTGGTTGGGCTTCTCCAAGACTCTCTCTCTCTTGGTTCTCCGTCGTCTCTTTTTATTTGACAAACCAATTTGCATACTTTCATTCCTAGCGAATGAGCAGCCGCCAGCTTTCCTTACGCACCTTTGGTTGCCCCGAAAAAGCTCTGAAGGAGGAGGGAGGTATCTGACGTAATTCGTCACCCAACCTCCTTCTAACCCCGCTCGCCGTTTCTCGACTAACGCGGACTTCATTGTCTGATCATCTCTCCCGCTCGCAGCTTCCCGCGCTCGAGAGAAATGATCTGACAGGTATATATTAGTTATTTTTCTCCAGAGGGGGACATCGTAGATAGAACGCCGAAGGCGTTCGAGTAATGGAAAAGAGTGACCCGCGAGGCCCACAGGGCCGAGAGTGGGATTGGCATTTGAATAATGGAAAACACTGACCAGCGAGGCCCGCAGGGCCGAGAGTGAGTCTTGCGTTTGCGATTTGTGCGGATAGCGAACATTAAGCATAGTAGGTCCGTGAGTCTATCGAAACACATGCATAGTAGGCAGTGACTCAAACCACTGGTTTGAGTCACTGCCTACTATATAATAACTGTCTGTACAATGCAACTAAAATCGCAGAATGAGATTGTAGTTCCCAAAACCAACACATCTACTTTCTGGCACCATCCATCAGTGGTTTCGATATGGTTTCTTAATTGAGAAATAATGGTTTCGGTTTGTCGGGATTTAGAAGCAGTTTCTTTTAAATTGTCCTATGTATATTTTATCAAAAAAATCTATAATATAAGCTATAATTATGAAATATTTAAATTATGAAATATTTTTGTATTTAAACATTACCACTAATAAATTAACCAAAGAGTAAAGAAATAACTCCACGAAATTTTGAGATTTAATACAGCCTACATGATTAGAGCGCTGTAGGCTGTGCCTTTAATCATCACTAAAGCACAAGATGTAGAAAATGTAGTGCTCCATAGTCTATGCTAGTTATCTTGAGCCCAAGCTCGAAATGCGCAGGTGCTTCTACGCACTTTAATTTCGCAGAAGTACTTCTGCGTGCTCATATAGTTCCCATAACTCTGAATTTGTCAATAGGTTTTGCTAACGTTTGTTTACGTTTTACATGGACTCATGTGGAGACTACTACAATGTAGTTTAAAAGGATCCAAAAGGTGTGCATCACCATGGTAACATGGCGACGGGATACATGCACAGAGGCACTTGCGCATTTCAAACTTGGGCTCAAGATAACTAGGACAGACTATAGTCACCACTAAAGTACTGTATAAAAAAAGTATGGACAATCATTGTTGCGCTGCCTGATTGTTGGCATCTCGTGAGTGACTAGGCAATGTGGTGCAGCCCACATCTGTTCAAGAGATGTCAATATATGCTCGAATGGCTGCCCCTGTCAGGTCACTCCACAAACCTTTAATACCTTAAATGTCACTGGAGGTCGTGGCACACGTATTGATTTGCATACATTTACACAGTCAGGACTATTTCATGAATAAGCTTACTACCTGAACCCTGACAAATGGGATCGTTGATGCAGTTTTTAAGAGCCCGTGAGTACTGAGATCTGTAGGCTTCAATGTGGGCAGCGCAACATACTTTAATTCCCCTGTATCTCTGTGGGGGTTGGCTTGCGACACCATGTTCATAGGAATAAAAATGCTTCTTTATACATGTTCTTTCAAGTGTATGAATATTTACCATTAATTTCTGGACACCCTGTATAGCCTATCTTATTCCAATTCTTGAATAAACTGTTTGCATATTTATGTTCATAATTTGTCTAAGATTTTTATCTGAGTATTCTTTTAACTTAAAATCAATAAACAGCAGGTCGTTTTACGATTTCACTAATAAACAGTCCTATGTAAATTGACATTTTTATGAGTCATTTTAAAAAAAGATGTTTACAGCAAAATTAGTCAGAAAATATTCCCAGAAAAATAACACAGCAGTTATTTTCCCCAGTGTATATACAACCTCTGACAATTAAGTTCGGTGAATGACGTCACACCCTAATCTGTGCGAGCTTTACGCGAGTAACAATGCATGTGAATACAAGCCCAGTCATTATTTAAGCAAGTTCAGACAGGTCACGTTTGTGCGTGCAATAGTTTAGCAGATGCTCGTTTCTTCAGTTGAAGGTGTAGCGTGCGCACGTACCTGTAGATAATGGATCAAAGAGGAACACTGCCGTAATCGTGCAACAGTTTCTGGCCAACAAAGGGGTCGTGTCCATAGCTCATCCACCTTATTCACCAGACTTGGCACCGGTAGACTTTTTCTTGTTCCCACGCCTGAAACGGGCCTTAAATGGACACATATTTGCGGACATTCCAGATATTCAAGCAAATGTGACACGTGAACTTAAAGCCATCCCTAAGGAGCTTCCAGGACTTATACACCCAAAGTGTATTGCCTTCCAGGGTGAGTATTTCGAAGGACAATAGAGTAAATGTGGCTCTATCTGTTTTGCATTTTGTTGTGTGAACTCATTCACCGAACTTAATTGTCAGAGGTTGTATATACTGCAAGTTTTAACAGGTGATAATTTTATATATTTTTTTTTATAATTTTTGTTCAGAGCAACAGAATCATCACCAGTGCACTCCTCCTCCCTTCTATATCCTATTGATTCTATTTCGCTTGAAAATGGGTCTGGTTGAATCTTTATACGAGGGTTGGGGCAAAAGTCATGGCAACTATTTTTTTTCTTGAAGATACCAGTCCGGTTGGAAAATGTGACATATACAGACGAAAGGACAAGGTGTTAACTACATGTGTGGACAATAAATAGCACTGAAATATCATACCACACTAATTTATTACGGTAGTATACAGGGCAATATGGCCTTCACGGTTGCTGATCACTGGTTGACACACGTCCTTGCTAAAACTTTCCTATCCACCACGCTACTGTAACAATTCACTGTAATATTCCACTCCCAAGAGCTTCCACTAATTCATTGTGACATTTCATCGCATTTCTCCCTCGGAGAACGGCTATTTTGATGTAAGCACGCTGCTCAAGATGGGTTATTTCCATCTCGCATGACACTCACCAACTGACTGATTTCACAGCCCTCGCTGCGCTACTACCAGCTATCACAGAGCCATCTGTTGTTCTGCATACACACTATGCCTGCAGAACTTCCACATGACGCATATACGTTTGTGATCCGTTCACATATCTACAAGAAAAAAAATAGTTGCTATGACTTATGCCCCAACCCTCGTAGTTGCCGTTGACATTGCATGTGCTCCCGCAGAATTCCATGTTACTCCGTTTTGGGAAACTATTTAGTTGACAAGAAAGGGATCATAAAGATTGCAAGGCTGATACATTTTTCTCGAGAACTTTTTTCGAGTTGATCTCAGATTGACCTCCGTTGAATGAATGAGGCTTTAGCGGTAATGACTACAGGACTGGAAACTCCTTTCGCTCGTATGATGTCATCGACTTCCCCCTACCTGAAGAATGTTTTTCGCTCTGCTCAGTATATAGCGAATATTTGTTCATTTTATTAAATCTTCTATCTATATAAAGAAGGATGTTTGTGGGTCTGTCTGTGGGTCTGTCTGTGGGTCTGTTTTTTATACAAATCTACAGTTTTATTCCGATCTTGATGAAATTTCGCATACATGACCTTCAAAGCATGAGGAAGGTCACTGTCTA
>JAHWFO010037430.1:43710-114767 GCA_023313115.1 Rhysida immarginata
GAACAAAGTGAGGAGTGGCAAGCGAAGTTATATTTAACGTTTATTGATTTTGAAAAGGCTTTTGATATGCTACATAGGCGAGTAATGTGGGAAACCTTGAAGAAATATGGAATTCCTGAAAAAATTATAAAGCTAATGAAAGAAATGTATAGAGATTTTAAGTGTAGAGTTCTTCATAATGGTAAACATACGGAGTGTGTTAATGTTTCAAGAGGTGTGAGGCAGGGCTGTATACGATCACCAATAATATTTTTGATAGTACTGCATGGAGTCCTAAGAAGGATGTTGAAGAGGAGGAAGAGAGGAGTCCAGTGGGAGATGACCAGTAGACTTGAAGACCTGGACTTCGCAGATGATATCTGCTTATTGTCGTCTAGCTTGAGTGATATGAAAGGGAATTTGAAGAGTCTAAAGGATGAAGCTGAGTCAGCTGGACTCCGAATAAATGTGGATAAGACAAAAGAAATGAGAATTTATACTACACAAGAAGAGAGATTAGAAATTAATGGAAAGGAAATTGAGCAACTTGAAAAATTTACATACTTGGGTAGTGTGTTTGCCAAGGGTGGAGGAGTAGAAGAGGATATTGAGCAGAGAATAAGAAAAGCAAATGGAGGTTTTGTCCAGTTGTACCCAATCTGGAAAAATTGTAATATCTCCAAAATAACGAAATTAAGAATATTTAACAAATGTAAAATCTATACTTCTATATGCTTGTGAAACTTGGAAGGCCACTGCAGGTATTTTAAAAAGACTACAAACATTCGTTAATCGATGTCTAAGAAGAATAATCAATGTAAGGTGGCCTGAAATTATAACAAACAAGGAATTGTGGAGAGTGACCGACCAGAAACCAGTTGGAATACAGATTAAAAGAAGAAAATGGAACTGGATTGGACATACATTGCGGAAGCCAGAAGGAGCAGTGGAGAAAGCGGCATTGGATTGGAACCCACAGGGAACAAGAGGAAGGGGACGACCAAAAATGACATGGAGAAGGACAGTGGAGGCTGAGGTTGCGCAGATGGGAAAAACATGGAAACAAACCAAAACATTGGCAGGAAGGAGAGTGTCCTGGAGACGTTTCACAGATGCCCTATGTTCCAAGGGGAACGACAGGAATTAAGTCAAGTTAAAAGGTTTTAATTTGATTTTCTGTCAATGCAAATATTTTGCGGAACACCTGAGGTTTGAAAATCGCTGTTTTAGTCATGGGCTCCTCTACTTCGCCCATAGGAAGCCATGCTTTAGTTATAGGTCTGCCATGCCGATTATACTAAAGAAAAAAATGGCGGACGAACTTTCAATTGGTTTCAAATGTGGCAGCTGTACAGCCACTCTATGTATTCTATCTCGTTGGTTTGAGCATAGCCAACATGGGTGTGTTCATGATTGTCAATGACAGTTGAGGTTGAAGCAGAGCTGCCAACCTCTAATGGTTACTTCAGCTGGCAGGCAAGTCAAAAAAAGCTGGCATGGCACTAAAAAAGTTGTGTAATAAAAGTATATACAAGATCACATAAGGATTACTATTCATGTGCTCTTGGTATATATATAAAACAAAGTCAAAAAAGATTAATTTGAATGTGTAATAAAAACTTTGTGGAAAAGTGGTTTAGTTTGTGCCGTATTATTAAAAGTATATCTGTCACATTTGAAAATAGCTAAATTAGGAGTAGCGCAGTGGAAAATAAATAACATGTAACAGCGCACAGATTAAGATAATAAAAGAAAAGTTTATTGAAAAATATGAATAAAAGTAAAGACGAATATGAAGGAACAACGTGAGACCCTTCAGATAAAGGCAATCTATGCCTTAACACAAAACAAAGGCAAAAGCAATTTCACACAAAGTAAATAATTTTACCCACACTTCTGTGTAAAGGAGTAAATAGCAAATAAGCCTTACCCTCCTTTCAAACTTACAGGGAAAATAACCTGCAAGCCAAGGCACAACACCTAAATTAATCTAGCGTATAATTAAACAAATACATTTCAGCTAGAAAACAAATACAAAGCTTAAAAGCTAAATAATTGCATACAAAAAGATTATCGTCTAAGCAACCAAACTGTAAAACAATATTCACATAAATATGGCTTAAACCGCAACAGTAATATAAACAAATAGCTTAATAGCTAAAGACTATTCTGTTTAACAACAGACACCGATATAGGTTCAATCTTAAAATAGCAACTTGATTGGGTCGGTCACTAAAACATTTAAATAAAGCCAACCTTACATTCGTTACTTTAAACAACAAAACAAACAAAATGTCAAACATGCGCTTAAACGTAAGGCATCCAAAAAGAATCAATTGTACAGTCAAGGTAATTAATATTTTACAATCTAGTAAATTTTATGACACTAATAAGAAACCACACGCATCACAATGCGACATGCTCGCAGACAACAGTTCCAACTGCGATAAACGTAGTAGCTAATAAATCACATTATAAAAGTCACAATCATGATAAAGTTCATAGTCCGGGGAAAGTCAAATATTTATGATAATACCAGTGACACAGAATTAAAGCACAAGCTTTGATAACCTTTTAAGGCGTAACAGCTTTTATATTGTATGGATACAAAATAAAAAGTTCCAAAATCACTTGGCACAATTCAGAGATCTAACCGTCACATGAAGTCTACAAAAGAAATATAGTAATTAAGACAATATCTCAGAATAAGTTTGAGATAAATAAATAACACTAAATACCAACGTTATGAAAAACGGACAATTGCATAAATTGATTAAAAACTTATTTCCTTCGTGCGACGCATATCGTTTTGCTACACTTGATTACGGTGAAGCCAAAATGATTATCAAGGTATGCCCGCATTCCGCAAGGCCACAGACCACACACTTGGTTGTATTTGTGAATGTCCCGGCGACTTAACTCCGTAAATGCCTTTTTAATTAACACGGCTTTACAGCCCACAATAATTGATGCACTTACTATAGCAAAGCCCTGGTCGACGACTGCAACTCTCGGCGCACGGGGAAGAAAGCCGAACACCGTCGATAGACCCTGTTCGCAACGTTGACTCCTACGTTTTGCGTCGGCGCAAACCTCCGCCCGTTTGGCTTCTCCGCATGTCAAGGCGTGGAATAACGAAGCTAATGCCGGCTCCGAAGTCGACTCCGTCGCAGCGGCTTGAGGTCTCGCCTTCCCCTTCAGCGTGCCGATAACGTAGCAATCTCGATGCCTTCCATCAGTCTTAGCCGGGAGCTTCTTTGCCTTTCCACGTCCTTCGGTCGTCACCATGTACTCTCTGTCACTCTCTCTCTTTGAGCCCGCACTCGCGAGACTCGCTCTTCTCTGATTGGCTCCTGCGTCTTGATGTTCAATATGACGCTGACGACGTCGACTCCGTTTTCGCCCCGAATTGTAAATTATTCTAGAGCGAAAACGATCGTCTCTGTCACCGGAATTATTGATGTTATTAAAATTCCGTGACAATATCTTTCACTCCAAAGTATTACTTGGTAACAATTTTATTAACGAGGTATTACGAATTTTATTAACAATTTTGTAAAATTTATGGTAGCAACAAATACAGAAGATTTCATTTTTCCTTGGTGTTTTTTGTTATATTTAGATGTGACGACCTTTGCTTTTTTCAATAGTTCATTGTTTGGCACAAACTTACGACAATTAGTGGGCTTTGTCAGGGTTAGACTAACATTGAATTTTAGAGTCACTATTGAGATAAAGTTCTTTCTGTACTAAGTCTGCCCCTAAAATTAGTCTTATTTTTTCTAATTAAACTAAAAATTCTCTCTTCAGTGGCATTGTTATGAGGGAGTAACAGTACTAACTCTGATACTTTTGAAAGCAAGGGAAATCTGAGATGTCCATCACCTCAGTTTAGACAAGAAATGCCGTATTATGTCTATGCGTGACACATTGTGATGAGGAAGTCCATTCACTATAAAAGACTTAAAATCTTTAAACTCACCATGAAGTTGGTCCATTTCTGCAGCAGAAAATTTCAGAATATCCATAAAATCTGTGATAATAATATTCTACACTGCTTGACAATTGCTAAAGAACAGCAACATTTTTGTCAATAAATACTGTCTCAAAAAATAAACGTTACCAAAACTTCAGTAGACGTATTACGTATATTGACTTTATGAACACAAAATGGCATGGAATTTGAACTAAGGAAACTAACTAAAATGGCAAAAACAGAAGAAGTATCATAAAGGATCAATAACTGACTAAAGAAAAATGTTGGTTGTTTGTCACCACTTTGAAATGTGAGACCCTTACTAGTGAGAATTGCCTCCTTGGACCGTTTAGCATGCTTCCCACCAGACTGTTGAGAAGACCAGCCAGGATATAATCCCATTCTTCCTGTAATGCAGTTGTCAGTTCCTGCATCGTTCTAGGAGGGGGATTCCTATGTGTCACACGTCTACCAAGAGCATCCCAGGCATGTTCTATGGGATTGAAGTCCGGGGAGTATGCAGTCCACTGGGAACTTTTGATATCCTCACTCTCAAGAGCATCCAATACCCTGTTCGCCCTGTGTGGACGGGCATTGTCGTCCACGAACACAAAGTCTGGACCAACTGCTCCACGGAAAATACGAACGTGATCCAGAAGAATCTTTGCAATACCGTGCTGCTGTAACAGATCCTCCTGCAAAGATGTGAAGGGGTCTTCTGCCATCATGCATGATGCCCCTTCACACCATGACTCCTTCACCAAAACGTTCCCAAACGTGTTGTTGGTGATAACGAGTTCCCTTTTCACGCCAGATCAGTTGATGGCTAGAATCACTCTGCATAGTGAACCGAGAACATTGGAGAACATCAACATGGACCATTCCTGATTAGCCTAAGCACGATGCTCCTTACACCACTCTAATCTCTTCTGTCAATGGAGCGGAGATAGTGGAATGCATTTGACAGGCTTCCGTGCATACAGCCCAGCATCATTCAACCGACGGGAAATGGTTCTGGCAGAAACATGAGTGCCTTGTTACAGCAGCAAGATCTGCAGCTATCTGTGCGGGTGTCTGATTGCTTCCTCTTTTTGCTGAAACAGCTATGCTGTGGTCCTCCCGAGTGGTTGCGCTCCTTCGACGACCACACGTAAAGCGGATCCTCTGGTGGCAGCAGCAGTTTTCAAACGAGAAACAACACTTTTCGCAACGCCCATTGCTTGCGCAACTTCAGTCACACTTTACCCTGTCTCAAGCTGCCCAACAGCTCATCCACGATCGTAATCACTCAAATGACGTCTCTGCAGTGACGATCGAAATAGGTGTAGAATTCTGTTGGTCGCTGTTTCCAAGCCAAGCCAGCATCACTTACATGCTTTAATATTTTCTGAAACTGACATCCACAAATTAACGGAATTCTTTAAATTGTTGTTTTCTCACACTTGAGTTTTAGAACCAATAACATACAGGCTGATTATAATTAAAGTTACGATTTCAAAAATCGATAATTTGAAAACTACTCGTCAGAATGACCTGATACTTTAGCAGAACAATCGTGAGGCAATGGAGTAGTTCCAAAATCTGCGCTGGCAGGGTAATGTCAGGGGAAAAACCAAAAATGGATTCGTGAAACACAGGAATGTTGTTAGCCAAAAGGAAACAATAGAGTTCAGGGGTTACCGAAAAATTTATTAGCGAAAAGACAAGAATACAGTTTACAGCGACAACAGTGATAATGCCAAAAAAACAGAGCTTCATGGAACAAACATCTTACTGATGATTAAGGCAGAAGTTGTTCGATATGCCCTCCATCTTGTTCCACTACTAATTGGAAGCGCAAAATGGCATGCTCCACAAAAGATCGGAGGGTATCTGTACTGATGCAATGGATGTGGTGTGTGATGCTTGCCTTCAAGTTGGCTAGATTATCAATCCGCCCGCTGTAAACAACATTCTTCAGGTACTTCCAAAGCCAGAAATCACACGGGTTTAAGTCAGGGGATCGTGTCGGCCACGTTGTTGGAAAATGGCGGCCTATGATCCTAGCATCTCCGAAATAAACACTCAGCAGCTGCTTCACAGGAGTAGCAATGTGCAGAGGAGTGCCATCTTGCATGAATATTGTGCGATCCATACACTGACGCTGCTGAAGTGCCGGAAGGACATGTATTAGTAATTTGCAGAACTCCAGATAATGTGAACCCTGCCAGCGCCATTTATCAGCAGATTTTGGAACTATTTTTTTTCCTTCGCCAAACAAAGTTCTATTGCCTCACGATTGTTCTGCTAAAATATCAGGCCATTCTGACGAGCAGTTTTCAAATTATCGATTTTTGAAATCGTAACTTTAATTATAATCACCCTTATATCTGCCATGAAATCCTGTATATCAAAACGAGTTTTTTCTTGAAGTTCATTTTGTCCTGACTTTGGAGCATTATGAACAATGAACAAAGTAAACTGAAGGATTTTCCTGCATAACCCTAGTTTTGATACTATTCCTGTTGCCAATATTAACTGCTGCATTGTCAACATTGACTGTAAGACAATATTTCAGGAAATATCATGTTTATGTAAATCTGATATACTGTGCTATAGATTCCTTTTGCTGTGCAACTTTCATTTAATCCCATGTTCAGAAAATAGGAAACCACTTTCCTCTTGTTTACATCAAAAAGTTTAGCAGTTATTGGATATATTTTCCTTAACTTATTACCTTTACTTCCATCTATGGCTAAAGAAAATGGATTTTTGTCTCATTTTTAAGATAAGTTCAGTGATTGACATATCTGCCAACGCATCATTAACGATACAGGTCGATTTTGTACGTGCACATTGAAATCTCGAGGCAATTGTACTGTCAGGAAACATCTTCTGAAAGAGTTGTCTAGAATAGCCTGCTATTTCCAGGGGAAGGTTCTGTTCAACGAGGTGACAACAATACAGAATTTCTGCATGTCTAACCTGCAGAAAGATAATATAAAAAGATATTAGAAATATGATTTGGCCTATACTAGCCAATCGACCTCGGTGGCTCAGTGGTTCCGTGATCGCCTCTGATCCCCGAGGACGTGGGTTCGACCCGGCCGAAGACAATGAGGATTTTTTCAGGGGGAAAATCCTGAGATCACGCACTTCCTTCGGAAGGGAAGTAAAGCCGTTGGTCCCGTGTAGTCGTTTTCCGGCTGCACGTTAAAGAACCCTTGCGAGGCAAAATTTGCGGCCCCTATAATGCCGCCCTGAAATGACCATGGCAGTTGAAAAGGACGTTAATACTAAACAAACAAACTATATTAGCCATTTAAAAATCATCGAATAATATTTAAAAGAATGGGGAAAAACTGTGTCTACCAAAGGATCTGATTGCTGTGTGGGATATGTTGACACACTCTTGCTTTGTTGGACAGAATTTCTGATCTCTATACGCTTCTGTGTTGTTTTCTCGTGATCTCGCAAAGCACTGCAGCCTCGTGCTTTTATACTTATGTTGTCTTGGCACACCTTGCATCGTGCGAATCCTGGCCCACGTGATGAGGTTTCATTCCACGGGTTAGTTTGGTTATAATTCGAGTATGGAAATTTTGCTGGCCTCATCTTAGAACCATCAAGTTTTGGTTGTTTTTCTGGCGGAGCAATTTGTTCGTCGCTATTTAAGTCGCCCATTTATGTCGTGGTTTCCGTCTTACGACTCACGGTTAGTAACGGCACTGACTCAAGAGATTTAAGACTTTGGTGCGAACAAAGCTCTGGATAGGGAAAAGCTTTTTAAAGGTGTTTGGTTGCTTTGCGATTTTATTGGTTAATTATTCGTTGCGTTAGTTAGGAAGAAAGAGAGTAGTGTTTATTGTTCTTTTTATTATCTTCTTCACAAAGCCCTAGAAAAAGCTGGCATTTCGCTACAGCGACGATAGCGCTGGCAAGTCGTTTAAAAAGCTATTTGCCAGCTCGAAAAGCGGGTGGTTGACAGCTGTCGGCATGAGTTGGCATTAGTCATGCAGTAGTTGTTAGGGCAAACTGCTCATTTGAACTCAAGTCACGCGACTCGTTGACAACTGCTCATGGATCACAGGATTCCACGATCACGTGATTCAAGCGGTGCCATAAAACGTACTGTTTCAAATACTTGGAAGTCCACAGGTTGTCTTCCTTTGCATCACTCAAATGTGAAGATTGTTTCTAGAAACTACCATGCAGAGAAGAATCAGGCTGAGTTCGCTTCTTCGTTAATGATATGTTTACAAGAAATATTTTGAGGATGACGTTGTAGAAGTGTCAAATTAAAAAAAAAGAAGCAATATGGATATTAGAAAAGAAGCGCTGTGATAAATTCGCATTTGCTTTGATTAAAACAATAAATTTATGTACTATTTTTTAATATTTTTACTGTAGTTTTAACATATGATATTACAGATAAATAATAAATATATATATATAAATAAAAATATTTTCGATAGAAAAATATGATCTTAGATAAATTTTTTTTTATTATAATTATTAATTGTTTTTACATATTGCCTGACTCAAACATTTTATTTCTCTGAAATCGACTTAAAAACTCATGATTCGATAAGATATCTTGAAATTTTGAATAAAAAAATGCCGTCTTTACGTATGTGACCAATTTCGTTCAGTTAATTCCTCCAGAAAAGGTAATACATATTTAACACGCTTTAATATACCTTCATAATTAGTTAAGCCTTTTAATAGATTTTTTTCTAAAAATGAATACATGACTGTAGCATTTATGCAAGCGATAAATTTATTCAAACAGTCAATTAATTCGACTCCTCTCATTGAGACGAACAACATTTGTAAATAAATTATTTAGTTCTGAATAACTATTTTTCAGTATACTTAAATATTAAGAAGTTTTTTTTATGAATTTTAATTGTTTTCATTGTTTTTCTTTATAATGTGGGAAGCCTGTGCAAATTTAATTTATTTTATTTCTGAGATGTACGAAATATTGCTAAAATTAAATTAAATTAGTTTTTAGTTTGTTTATTCAGTTGCAGTTTATTACTGATGACGATATACATTTTCATACGAAGCTAAAGCACATTTATATGCTTTATCAATGACATCTTGCATTTAAGGCATACAAACGGCATCTTGTTAGAACAAGTGAGCGAGTGAGCAGCAGGGGGAAGAGTGAGAAAAAGAACCTTGACCGCTCAGCCCTTGAGTTGGTAGCTGTCACCTATTCTTTATACGCTTGAGATAGGGCAGGGTTCAGTTGATGCCACGGGGCAGTTCATGTTGAATCGGCTGCATTCTTGAACATAATGGGCGGTGTCAATGAATGATTTTTGAACCAGTCGTTGATAGCGTCACACCGGAAGTTGATAGCATCACACGAATGATTCTTTCCCACTTTTATATTGGTAACAGCCTGTTCAATCGACACGCTTTCCATTGAAATCTTAGGACCGCCTTAGTTCAATCACTTCTCACGTGAGCGCGCTTTTAGAATTGGGAAATCTTGGTAACAACTGTTTTTACTTAGGCACAGAGCTACAGCTGATCAAGTCTTTTTAAGTGTCAAAATGAAACAATAATTCTAGATATTAATATTAAATAACAAGCCAAAGAATGTTACTTTTCAAAACAAAAAAGTGCGACATGTTATTTTGAGGTATTTATTTTTGTAATCAGCAATAGTAATACACAGACACCAAGTCAAAATATTAAAAACAAGAAAAATTTTTTTAACAATTATATAAGATTAAATATGCAGCCTGTTTGTAGGTTAACCAATAGAACACAATAGCTTACAAAAATAGTACAATAAAATTAAAAAAATTGAAATCACAGTCTATTTTGCTTTCTGCCTAATGGTTTGGAATAGAATTTTTTGACTGTACTTTATCTGTTAAATTGTTGGCATAGTTGGTGATTAGTGGCTTAACAAACTTCTCAAAAATGACAAAACAAAAAGTTTCTTTATGTTCCAAATTTGTAGAATGACAACTTAATGCAGAACATTTCATCAAATTTTTTAAAGCAGGATCTTTCAAGAAATTCATTACTTTTTTGTTTAGTGACGAGCAGGCTCACGTTCATTCATGGCAGCGGCCATACTTTCTTCACCGTAAAGCTCTAGATTAAGAAAGTACGGCAATCCTTTTCCGCACCGCCCGCAGCTGCTGATTGGTCACGTGAGTTTGTCAGCCATTCTTGGCCAAAACGCAGCGATAGATACCATTGAAATTCATGTGGAAGATGCAATTTAGATTAAATTTTGGTTAATGTTAATTATGTGCACAATCGCCTGGGTGCTCGCACGGCGTATTCCTGTTGTGTGCGTTTTTTGTTGCTGTTTTTTCTTTGGTTGTGTGTCTTTCTATGGCGCTTTTGCTTGTTGTGCTTTTTCCTTTTTGCATTTGAGTGGTTTTTTTTTTTGGGTTCCGGTTTTGTTTTTGGTTGTTGTTTTTTAGCGGTGTTTTTTTTCTATGTTGTTTTTTTGGGTTGGAGTTTGTGGTGGTGTTTGTTTTGTATTTTTTTTTTTGTCTGTTGTGGGTTTTTTGGGGGGTTTGAAATGCTTGTTTCTTTGGTTGTTTCTGGTTTAGTGTGCGGGGCTGCTGTTGCTGTTTCTGGTGTCGCCATTTGTGCGTGAGTTTTCGTGGTGTTTGGAGTTGTGCTATTTGTGTCGAGTTATATTTACTGTGGTTCTTCGGGTGATTATAGTGGAAGTTAGTGTTTTTTTTATTTTTTGCTTTTTTTTTTACCTTTTGATGGCTGCTTTGTGTGCTTTTGTATATATGTGTGTGTGTGTGTGTGTGCGTGCGTGTGTGTGTGTGTGTGTGTTGGGAGTTAGAAAGAGGGTGGGTGTGGGGAGCTGAGCCTCCCAATTTAGTAAATAATACTCTTCATTCCGCTCGCGTTCGGTGTTTGTGTGTGTGTACAGCAACTGTTTTTTTAGCTGTTTTTTTTGTTGTTGTATTCTTTCTTTTGGGAAATTAGTGATGTTTCAGTTTATTCGTGTTGCAATGACTGCTGTTTTTGTGGTTTTGAAGTTTTTGGGGTGTGTGCGTTCTGTTTCGTTTGCGTATTCAGTTTAGCATGTTTTTGATTTGTTTGTTTGTTTTTTTTACTTTATTTTGGAGTGTTGTTTTTATTTTAAATTGGTTTATGCGGATGGTGAAGTTTTGTTTTCGGTTTGTACAGTCAGTCAAGTTTTGCGTTTTTGGTTGTGCGGATTCTGAACATTCGGTTTTGTGATTGTGTAGATAATTAACATTAACCTAAATTTTTAATGATTCGTTGATTTTTTATTTGTTGATTGATCCTAAATTTAACCGAATAAGCAAAATTTCAGCATCCTTCAATCAATGCTCCTTGGAGATTAATAAATTCGTTAAAATATCCGAAAAAGTAATAAGAAGCAAGGAAGTTTATATTATAAAAATGTTGCATGTGCAATTCTCAGACGATCAGAAAATACACTTTTTTCCTTGAATATAGTTTTTTTTTAGAAAATACGATTCAATTAACAAGGTTAAACTGTCTGTGAAATGTAGAGGTAAAACTTGAAATAAAACGTTCATGTTATTTTTATGTTATTATAGTGAAGTTAATTATCCCTCATCATTAAACTTGAATGTAACATATGAAATTGAATAAGGAAAATTGGTATTAGGGTTGGAAAATTATAGAAAATTTAAACCATTAGCTTTTGGTAGATTTTTTACATCAAAATTATAAATCTCCATAAATGAATAAATTTCAAAATACATTGCATGAGTAGTTCTTTTTTATGTGTATTTTTTTTGTAATCAAAATATTCGTTTTTCCAAATTAGAATTTTTAAAATTTTCTATCAATATAATTATCAAAGTAATTTTTATATTTATATCAAAAACTTCAATTTAATAGTTCCTATTTTATTAAATTATATTTGATATTTTTTATAATTATAATTATAGTTTTTTAATAATTTAATAATTTTAATAATTTAATAATTTTAATAATTTAATAAAATTAAAATTGGTGAATTGAAAATTTTGATATAAATATAAAAATTAATTTGATAATAGTTTATTAAATTATATTTTAAGAAAAATGATAATATTATATTTTGATAAATAAAATTACAAAAAGTACACATTTATTAATTTTTTTATTTATTCTATTATAGACCGTAAACAATCTCCGAACGGGGCCAAATATGGCCACAAGGTGGACATGATTGGTCCCCGGATGGAGGGTAATGAAGCAATAGTAAATAACAATCAAATTACAAGTAAATAAATAAAAAGAAAAGAATAACAAAAAAAAGGGTAGTTAGTTGAGGGAAAGGAAAAAGAGGGCTAGAAAGTGTCAGTATTTAAATGATTGGTAAAAAGGAACAATTTGGAGCTTCTTTTGAAAATTGCAATAGATGGTAAAAGACGAATGGTCTCAGGGAAAAGGGACCACCATCTGATTCCGATGTAGGAAATACTACGACGCTGATAATTGCTTCTAACTAACGGGAGTCTTATAGAATTGGCGGCACGCGCAGAATAGGAATGTACTGTATTTTGATATATAGTCCATCCCATAAGTTTATAGACATCAATAACATGCATGTATAAAAGGAACAAAAAGAAATATGACTGAGTTCAAAGAGGATTATTATTAAACCCATACAACTTGTATTTAACTAAAACAGAAATGACAAACAGTAATTAAACTTACATTAGCATATTGTTATAGAAAATAAATGAAAAGAGCACTGTCCCAAAAATATATAGAATGCATGGGAATCTCAAATTTACAAGAAAACACTTGGTTCTCAAAAACATATCGATTTTCCGTTGCTTCGTATGATATCATATACACAATTTTCCGTAGAAAGAATCAAAGTTTGTAACGTTTTAGGATCTAAGTTGTACCAAGCATACTCGATTGATATCTTGAGTTCATTGATTGGCGAATATTGACGTCCATTGGCATAAACTTCCCGAGATAAAATGCCCCACGCGTTCTCAATGGAGTTCTCAGGTCAGGACTCATCTGTGGCCAGTCAAGAACAGATACATTTTTTCTGTTTAGATAGTCTTTTGTAGAATTGGATGCATGGATGGACGCGTTATCGTGCTGAAATAAACAATTCTTTCCTCCTAAAATTTCACCGAACGGAATCAAATGACTTTGTAGTGTCTCTATATACTTTTCTGAGTTTTGTCGTCCATCTAAAAATGTTAAGGACGCTAGACCATTATATGAAAAGGCCGCCCATAGCTGGGAAGTTCTAAGCATTTCGTTGATGTGTAAAATGTCGCTCTTGAGCCATTTCACATCATATTTATACACCCCAAACCTTGCTTCATGACTAAATATTTACATATTTCATAAAAAATTTACATCATGTTGTTCTATAAACTTTTGGAACACAGCATTTTCAATGGTTTATCATAAACATTTTCAATGCTTTTGTGAAAAGTAAAATTTTTGTCATGTTTGCGTATTATCAACTTGCACATGCGTCCATTCAAAACCCAAAAACTTTCCATAACATCATTGATGTCATAGTGACGTAATCAGCAAAAAAAAGATGTCTATAAACTTTTGACACGGTCTGTAGAATAGAAAGAGGTGAAGTCAGAATCAGATGGTGGTTAACAACTTTGTAGACAAACAAAACTAGTTGTAATATATAAATCTGCTATACGGATGCAACACCTAAATGAATGAAATATTGGGAGACTGGTGAAGGCTTTCGTAGTTTTATTAAAATTCTCACAAACCATTTTTGAATTCTGTATAGACGAAGAAGGTTAGAATTGGTGATCGACTCCCAAAAAACAATTCCATAGCAAAGCGACGAATGTATTAACGAGTACTACAAAAGCAACGGTAAGGATGGCAGAAGAAAATGAAGGCGAGAAATCAAACCCAATTTTTTACTAAGAGCATTTATCAATGCATTATTATTCAAATCCCAAGTTAGGTCAGGGGAAAGAAAAATGCCTAAATATTTAAACGAAGAAGCGCTTGATAAAATATTTGAGTCATAGTAGATTCGAAATTCATTGAGAGCGAGTTTTTGTTACGCTGGTGAAAAATCAAATATTTAATTTTTATTTAAATTTAAAGTTAATTGATTGACAAGGTTCCAAGAACTTAGACTTGAGAGTGTCTGATTAATTGTATTTGACAGACTAGAGCTCGAGGGATAAGCGAACAAGAGAGTAACATCATCAGCATGTGAATGTGAAAGGAAGAAGACAGAGCAAACGGCAAATCATTTATAAATAAATTGAATAATAACGGGGACAAAATTGAACCTTGCAAAACTCCTAATTTACGAATTAAAGGAGGAGAGGACAAATTAAAAAGATCCAAATAATAGTTCAGATCAGATTAAAAAATCCTTTAACCAATCCTTTAAAAGGGGGTCCGCGTATGTCATAGAAGGAAGGGAGCTTAAACAATAAAAGGCGATGTGGGACAGAGTCAAAACCCTTAGAGTAATCTAGGAAGAGAGAAACAACTAAGTTGTTTTTAGACATATTTGTGGTGACAAATTCAACCAACTCAAAACATGCAGTATCGACACTTCTTTTTGGTGAAAATCCATGCTGAGCACATGAAATTAAATTGTTGTCATAAACATAGTTTGATAGACGAGTAAAAAATAGTTTTTCGAAGATCCTAGAAAAAATTGGCAAAATTGAAATTGGCTGATAATTGCGGAAATCTTTTGGATCACCACTTTTAAAAATTGGGACGATCTTTGCTCGACGAAGACATTTAGGAAAAGTGCCTGTTGTTGTTGAAATTTATTAATTACATACAATGTATTTTAAAATTTATTAATTACATGTAAATGAATTAAGGATAAACAAATGAGGTGAAAATAAACTAAATACTTAATCTGGTTATCTTTAAATTACCTCAACGTTATCATTAATTCTATATAAGAAATTATATATGAAAACAAAATTTAAAGGAAAATCAGTAGTTACAGAATTTACTGATTGTCAGTTATATTTCCAGACGATAATAATAAGAAAATTTAAACCGAAATGGACATAGAATTGTACTTCTTAACGGAAAAAATAGAGGCTTTACAATACTGCATTATAAAAACGACGATTAGTGTCTGGTTTATTACCTGCCTTTTTCAAGTCTGCATAAGAGAGGGGGTACAATCTCTGGTACATGATATGTTATATACCGTACTCACTTGATAGGGCTATTTGGGCCAACAAATGCGGATTTAGTAGCAGACGACGAAGTTTGCCGTACTTTCCTAATCTAGAGCTTTACTTCACTTTTGATTTTGAATAAAGAGAGTACAGACAACTAGTGCAACAATTTTGATTGGTTAGAGCCTGTCACATGGTACAAATTTGCCATATTGTGGCGAATGAACTCAATGCGAGCTACTGCTTATAGTAGTGTCTGATCATTAATCTACGGATATTTAATTCTTTTTCTGTTTTTTTTTTCGTAAATATTTTAAAACCAGACATCAAGATTTAATGTTTATATTCTCTTGTATAAAATTGAACTTTTGCTTAGAATTTCAAAATGGAATTTTTACTTAGAATATTCACTTTTATCAAAAAAATTGGTTTTCCAGTTTTTACAAATTGGTTTCATACAATTTAAAATTAATTAATTTAAAATTAATTTCATACATTTTTGAATAGATTTAATACGATTTTAAATGAATTTAATACACTTTCAAATGAATTTATTACTCTTTCAAATAAATTTAATACACTTTTAAATAAATTTAATACAATTTTAAATGACTTTAATACGATTTTAAATAAAGTTTATTTGTTTTAGTTCAATGTAAATGGAATTTCATTACTAAACTAAATAAAAAACCACTTTTATTGAAGCCTTGTTACATTAAATTTTTTTATTATTATTTTAATTCAATTACAGAAAACTAAATTGTAGCACAAACAAATAACACAAACGTAAAAGGAGTTAACAGTGAACCACTGTGTAATCAAACTAAAAAAAAATACAGTTTTTACAAATTCATTTTGTACAATTTTACATGAATTTCAAAAATTTTAAAATAGATGTAATACACTTTTCAATGAATTTAATACAATTTTAAATGAATTTACCAGTGAAATACCCTCTCAATACAGAAATACAGAAGAATAAATATTTCTAGAATTACTGTATTTACTTTAGTTTAATTACACAGTGGTTAACTGTTTATGTTACTTGTTTATGTTACAGTTTTGTATTCTGTAATTGAATTAAGATAATAAAAAATATTTACCATAAAACTTACTAAATCAAAGGTTCAGTAAAAGTGGGTTTTTTTATATACTCAATTTAGTAATTAAACTCAATTTATACTGAACTAAAACACGCATTAAATTTATTTAAATCATATTAAATTCATTTTAAAATCGCATTAAATTTATTTAGAAATTATGAAATTCATGTAAAACTGTATGAAACCAATTTGTAAAAACTAAAAAAATTATTTTTAAAATATTTAGTAATTAAACTCCATTTACACTCGTTATATTTATTTAAAATCGTATTAAATTCACTTAAAATTGTATTAAATTCATTTAAAAATGTATGAATCTCATTTAAAATTGTATGAAAGCAATTTGTAAAAACTATTAAAGTTAGAGAATGAAATTGTGAGCTCTACACCAGAAATTGAATTTCCACAGTGCCATGACATAAAAAAGAAAATCATTAAAAATTATTTAAGGTTTAAATTACATAAAAAAGTTACAGCTGCAGGAGAAAAAATTAATTATTATGCTAGTAAAAAAAATCTGAATAATTCTTATTTAACGACAGATAATTGTATTTTTGGTATTTTGCAAACATTTTTTTCTTTCGTCTTGTTTATTTTATTAAAAACTAGAAGAGGTACCCGGCGTTGCCCGGGATTATTACACTTGGATGTAAACAGAACAATCTCAAAAAATTAAATTAAATTTTGCAATATCTTAAAAATAAACACATGAAAATGCTTAGAATTAATACAGTAAAAATTCTTAATGAAAATTCGAAAAAAAATCTTTTTAAAGGCTCACAATGACTGGACCTCTCCAAGGATGCCACTGCTAGTCTAAATAATTTCTTACTCACATAATCTTACCTCAGATGTATACTTAGTGTTGTTGCAATTTCCACTCTTCTCTCGATGTGTTGAAGTAAAACTTGGGCATTCATCACTTTGTACAGTCTAGCAGTCGCCGATTCTTCTATTTACTTGCTTCCCATTTGCTCAATACATCACAGAGCTAAAGGAGTGCTTCCTCTGTCGTCTTTCCACTCTTTCTCAATAGTCTGCTAACTCTCCATTATCTCCAGTTACTGATCATTTTTAAAGATTTTCAAGAAATTGTTAAGTACTAAGAACTCTCTTTTCTAAGAAAAGCCTGAATAACAGGAATTCTATGCATTGTTACAAATTGAAACTTATCCATATTACATCATCATTTTATGTTCATTGTTATAATTCTTGGAAAGATTGCTTTAACATTACATCATCATTCTGTGCTCATTGTTATTGGTGAATTGCGCGTTGATACCATTGTTGATGCGAACACAATGGGCCTATTGTTGCACAAACTTTGCCTTGCATTGTTGGTCATGAGATATATATTGTTGGTTCATGCAGTGTGTTTGTGAATTGCGTGCTGATACCATTGTTGATACCTATTGTTGTACAAACTTTGCCTTGCATTGTTGGTCATGAGATATTTCTCATTAATATGCCTTGCCATAACCATGAATATCGATTTTTTATCGATATTTATTATTTTTCCGAAATCTGAGGTAGACAGTGACCTTCCTCATGCTTTGAAGGTCATGTATGCGAAATTTTATCAAGATCGGAATAAAACTGTAGATTTGTATAAAAAACATACACACAGACCCACAGACCCACAGACGCACAGACCCACAAACATCCTTCTTTATATATATAGATACTAGAAGAGGTACCCGGCGTTGCCTGGGATAATTACATTTGCACAATCTTTTCCTTTCATTGTTAGTCATGAGATATTGATTGTTGGTTCATGCAGAGCGTTTGTGAATTGCGTGTTGATACCATTGTTGATACCTATTGTTGTACAAACTTTGCCTTGCATTGTTGGTCATGAGATATTTCTCATTAAAATGCCTTGTCATAACCATGAATATCGATTTTTTATCGATATTTATTATTTTTCCGAAATCTGAGGTAGACAGTGACCTTCCTCATGCTTTAAAGGTCATGTATGCGAAATTTTATCAAGATCGGAATAAAACTGTAGATTTGTATAAGAAACAAACAACAAACAAACAAACAAATATCCTTTATTATATATATAGACTAGAAGAGGTACCCGGCGTTGCCCGGGATAATTACACTTGCACAAACTTATCCTTTCATTGTTAGTCATGAGATATATATTGTTGGTTCATGCAGTGTGTTTGTGAATTGCTTGCTGATACCATTGTTGATACCTATTGTTGTACAAACTTTGCCTTGCATTGTTGGTCATGAGATATTTCTCATTAAAATGCCTTGTCATAACCATGAATATCGATTTTTTATCGATATTTATTATTTTTCCGAAATCTGAGGTAGACAGTGACCTTCCTCATGCTTTGAAGGTCATGTATGCGAAATTTTATCAAGATCGGAATAAAACTGTAGATTTGTATAAAACTCTGTTGTCCATAGTTAGGAGGATTGTTATAGGATGTCTGCGGCATTGAATAATATTGCCCTCTGGGCCAAGCAGAATGAGCTATCTTTAAATGTTGCTAAAACTTTCTGTATATCCTATTCTAGGAAAGTTGTTAATTATTTGTATGATTATACATTAAATAATTCAAAAATCCAACAACGCATCTTGATAAAGGATTTGGGTATAATGTTCAACTCCAAATTAACCTTTACCAATCATCTGGAATATGTATTGGTTGAGATCAGCAGGCGTTTGGGTATTAACAAACGTCTGGCCAATTTCTTTGAAAGTACCACGTTCTCCCACTCCCAAGAGCACATGCATACCCAAAACACAAACAATACATGCAATTTCACTCAGGTAACCAACCACACTTCACATTATGCTTCCTATCTACTTTTCAGTTCGGCATGACATGACTCCTATTCTTACCATCTATATTATTGGATGGGTTATTTCTCGGAGCCATAATTTTTACCTGCCCCAGTTTTCCTTTAACGTTGCCAGCACTATTCTTAACCCCTTCGTTGGTAAATAGCCCTAGCCGTGGTACCTCTTGAATTGCTCCGTCCAGTGGCTTGGTGCCATTGACTTCCAGATTCTTGCAACTGGCTGGACAACTCGAGGATGCTAATTTTGCCAGTTCACAACCTCCTATTCTTGGCTCCTGTCCCTTCACCATTTGCATAACCACCGACGCCGCTTCCCCTATTTTGCATTCAACGCCGACATCCACCAAAACTTTATTAGAGGCTGCCTCCTCTGTACCTGTGGCTGCGTCTCTAGTGTCAGTTGCTCGGGCTGACGGTTCATCAACTACACTCCCCTTTCACGTCACTACATGTACCCTGGTCTTCCTAACCACTTGGGTATCGTGAAATTTGAGCCCCTTTATTCTTACCTCATCGTTCGGTAGCAACTGCAACACTTTAAATGGACCAAAATATGACTCATGCATGATGCCGTCACATGACACCATCACATGGGCATTAGGCCGTAAGGTTTCCCTAAAAAGGTCTGGGACATACAATGTCTTGATCATTCCATCATTACCCACACGCTTTTCCGCGTCCACCTGCTCTTCTGAGCTTTCCGGGGCGGAGTTGTCATCGTTCGTCGTTTCGGTCTCTTCATTAACCACCGACACCGATGAGCATATAAAGGTAATTCCATCAAGGATGTCTGTGCCCAGAATCCCATCGTATGGCCTGTCCTGAAAGGAATGCAGCAGAAAGTCACATTTAGGCAGTGCTCGCCCTCGAATTTTGATGTCGAGTGTGGCTTCCTGCTTAATACGCATGCATCCTCCATTAACGCCCCGCACCATTGTTCCACATCATGAATAGGGACCTGGGGCAGCTGGTGACACAGTTCGATGTCCAAAAATGACACTTGGGACCCTGTATCCATCAGCATGTCTACCACCTGACCCTGGATCGTCACTTCAACACGATACAACCGGTCTTGCCCGCGTTTCAAAACAATCGGTTCGTTGGGTTCTGTCACCACTTGAGCCGTTTCGTGTTTTATCTGCTGGTGACACTCACGGGCATAATGCCCAGGGGCGCCACATTTAAAGCAGGTTACGTCGCCCCTCTGAACACGCGGCCTAGCACCACCCTCCCTCAACAATTTCTCGATCATCTCTTTTACTTCCCTCAGCTCTCTTTTACATGAGCACTCTCTCACACTCGCGGACACCTGAGCCAATGCGCGCCCCCTCTCATGGACCTTTATCCGTGGTGCCTCAGCATGTTCATCACCATCCAGACCAGCTGGGTTAGCATCAATCTCGGCCCGGCTACTATCCCCATGATGGCCTCCCTCCAATTTTTCTGATTCCATGGCGCATTTAATGGCGTCCTGGAACGTTTTAGGCGCCGTGGCTTTCAGGAGTTTTTTATGCTGAAGCAACGTTCCGTGTCGAAAGTGTTGAAGCAGAAGTTGCTCCCTAGTTGCCTCCATGGTCGGGTTAGCCTGGATGAAACGATCCATAGCCAACTGTAATCGTCCGGAAAAGTCGAGGACGGATTCCTTGCGGCGCTGTACGACGTCGTACAGCTCCTTGCCGTAGTCTCGATCAATCTTGACCCGGCCAAACACCTGTCCAAGCCTTGATCGAAACTCGGCAAAGCTGTCAACGTTGAACAGCTCCAGCTCAGCGGCTTTACGCACCGTGGTTCCCTTTAATTTCGATTTTGCCACCGTAAGCTTAATTTCATCCGTCCAGAAACCGAGAGCACCTATGCTTTCAGGAACCCGGAGACACTGATACCAGATCCATCACCAGAGAACACTGGCACAGTCCCCGTGTACCCCGCCATTTTTGGCTCTGGTGCAGTGTCACCTCCCTCTGCACCTTCCACCGGCATGCTTAAAATGCTACACAACAAACTAGTTCCACTCTCTCCAACAGTTCACACGTCTAAACCCTTATACGCACACCTACCCTTAATTAGCTTGCCGACACTCTACTCCTAGACGACCCCTAACGCCCACAACAATTGCGGCAAGTCCCTGTTCGGGCGCCAGATGTGCCCTGTTGTGCGTGGGGGGGGGGGTTGCCGTAAGGACCCCCTTACGATAATTCACTCCCAAGCACAACAGGAGCGGGTTTTTGGATTTGCGCGGGGTGAATGTTATATTCACAAGGAGTAGAGGCTGACAAGCCATAAATTATTCATTTTAATTGATTAGAACCAATATTTAAGAATACAAATCATTACTATTGAAAATTGGGGCCCCATATTAAAAAGACATAAACTTTAACAATTATATCAAAAATTATCCAATAATCAATTAACTTGTTTAAACAACGCGAAATATTCTGAATTTACAAACATTTAATTGAAAACGCGCACCAGCACATCGGGAGCCAATGAGCCAATCATACTATATGCCCAATCTGTAATGCCTACAACACAGGCTGCCAGTACCTGTCGAGAGTGAATAGTTTGTGAGAACTACCCCACGAAAGCGTCACGCCCTCCTTTCTTTTATTGTCAAACAGTGCTATATTTTAGCGCTGCACAAGCTTGGTCAACCAGGGGAGAGAGCATTAACTCCTCAACAACAACCTTTGGACTTTTTACTGTCCGCTCATAGACGCTGTAGACTTCACTCTATTCACTCACGTATCACAATACATGTAGGCATGCTCTTAGTCAACGCTCATAGAACGCCCCCACGTGACAGGCTTCGCTTCACAGACGCTAAACGGTTATGAACATCGTTTATTGTAAGCATTTTTGCTTAACTTATACAATTTTAACATGATGTCGATCGCTAATCAACGCCAGTGTGCTTCAGCGCCGTGCAATGAAAAAAACATTTGACTCATATAGACTCTCATAAGAGAATTAACTGTCGATCTTGAATTATTAATTGTAATCGTCACTTTCTTTTGATATGCACCTTCCCAAACGTTATATATTCCCACTGGGGATCATAGCTTCAAATGTGTCAGTAATACCAAAATAGAACGATCTCACCGCTCTGTTGCTGATTCCTTCTCATCTTGGTCGGGAAACTTCGTTCTAGGCGCATTCCTTCATATACCGATCGCTTTCGTCGTATGACAGTCACGCACATTAAAAGAAAAACATAGCCATCATCAATTCACAGGTCAGATTACTTAAAAACTATTCATAATCTTCATACAGACCTGCTTTCATCAAAGCTCCTATTCTTCAGCAGCAGACACATCCAAAAACAAACATCGCTACTAGCTCGGGAGGGGGGGACTCGAACGAACTCTCTTATTTTTTCGACGCTTGCCTGCAGAAAACTGACAACCATCGCTCACTCTCCCAACAATCTCCCATTTCCTCCGGGTTTGTTGAGGCTCACATACTGAGAAAAGCTGCCCCAACAATGTCTGATTACGATTATCCAAACAATTGCGGCAACTTCCCTCAGATAACTTTAAACAAAAACTATTTCCAACAATCAGGAAAATATCACTTACGTACTACAAAAAAAACAATTCCTATACAGCAAACTGATTTATTTTTATTAAAAAATTCCACACACATGATCGATATTCGCAACCAAACCCACCACAAAACTCTTACACAACTACCGCAACACAATCGCTACAAAACTCATTTATTCAACAAATACACTTACAACACAGAAATTTGCATAAAAGACACCAACCAACTATAAAATGAAAAACAAAAAAAAAAAAATACCAAACGAACTCAAAACACACACTGACACCAGTCACAGCATAAAAGATATACATGAAAGTAGCAGTTTATTCATCCTTGACGAATCAATTGTTCTATGATATGCCATTATTTTGGTATCTTTATGGTCACTGTTTTAGCACGTGAATTCGGAAAAGGGGACCAAGAAAAAGCCTGAAAAGTTGATACAGCCGAGCTAAGACTTTCATGGTCATATTTCTAAAAACATAATTTGAAACAGTTAATCCGTTTTCAGGTAATCGTGCAAGCTGCGGATGGTCGGACGACCGGATAAACGTACAGTCCAAGCGTGCATTTTTTTGCTAAAGCTCCTAATAAATAGCGAATTCTGGAGTAGATTTACCACTACCCTATTTTCGATGATCACGGAACATTATATCAACGGACAAATGGACCATGACTAACCTACTCTGAAGAATAATAATAATACTATCCTGAACTTTAACAAACATTTTATAACAAACTGATGTATTCCCAACAATTTTCTATCTTTATTATTATTTTTCCTAATTACACTTTATTCCATCTGGAATGCATATAAATAAATAAATAAATAAATAAATAAATAAATAAATAAATAATTTAAAAATCAGTTCATCACACATCATCTGTCTGAAACTTTTTTCAATGCTTCAAATCGTCACATTCATTTCGCTCAGTATCATTTTGACACTCAAGTCAATTTGACTCCTTCCGTTTGTTTAGTCAAGTCATTATATCCGTACGACTCAGAATCGATTTGACTCAGTAGACTGGACAGATTCAGCAAATTACATTGAAATCTTCACATTCATTTCATCCCAGAATCGTTTCGCCACTCTGTCGAATCGACACATTATATTCGTCACATTCACTTCGTGACTTCACGTATTCAGTCAGCTACAAAAAGGTTTATGTATTATTAAAATGTAGCCTGATACTCGTAGTCCCTTGTTCGATTCCAGGTCGCGGAATTTTTCCCTTGTTTTTTTTCCATTAATATCTTTAGCTTATGTTTGGAGAATTAAATCCAGTTTTAATTATTACTTACGGTCCAATTAAGTTTAATGATTTAATTAAGTGGAACCCCAAAAGTACAATCTACTGAATTCCGGATAACGTTGCGCTCATTATTTTTGTTATAACTAAATCTTATTGTGAATGGATATTGCCGGGCATAAGTTTGATATTCTTAGCAATGCTGACACCCCTGTCGCTAAACACTTTAATTCCCCTGGTCACTCTTTACAGGCCATCAGCATTTATATTCTTCGTAGTAACTTCCATAGCAAAAAAGAGAGAAAGCAATTCGAGTCTTTTCTTATTTGGAAATTTAATTCCCTCACCCCTAATGGCATTAACCTTAGCAAAGGCAACATTCCCTCATTACCTTTCCCATGTCCCCTTCCAACTTCAGCTATTCCTTAATTTGTCACAAGCCCTATGGGGCCTTTTCTTCTTCTTATCTTTTATCTATTCTTTTCAATGTTCTTCAATGTCCTTTCATATCTTTTTACTTTTGATCCGTTGCTCTTACATGTGGGACTTTTTTACAGGGTGACTAGCGACCGGGAATGGTCAGGAAATTTTTATTTTTTAAACCGAGTACAGTCAGGGAATCATAAAATCGATACTTTTGAACAATGTCAATAATATTCTTTCATGACAGCCCCCCTTCTTTGTCTACTAATAATCAGGAATAATTTTACGTAATCTTTTTGCTAGGCACCCTATCATTCCTAAACGTTTTTATATTTCACTTTCATATGTTTCATCCTATTACATTTTTCTCGCCGCCCCCTTATTATTTCCTATTTGTCCTCCGTCTTGTCCTATCCCAACAGTTCGTCTAATTAATCTCATTTGTTCTCTTGTTTGTCAGCCAATAACACCTTACTATTCCCCATGCAAACTATATATAAACCCGTCCGTTAGTACTAATTTCATTGGAATATTGACATAGCTTTCGTGTGTGAGACGCACCTGAAATCAACTCAAGCTTTTAACTTGCCGGGTTATCATGTTTATCGAAAGGATCGACCTCTGGGTAACAACGCCAGTCAAGCATTTGGTGGAGCAGCTATCATTGTCAAAGATGGCATTGATCATCGTGAGACTGTCACTCCAAATTATGTAGGAATGGAAGCTGTTTCCGTGATAATAAATGACGCCGACGCAGGTGAAATTAAATTCACCTCTCTGTATAATTCTCCTAGGCATAAGCTTGGACCGTGCGAGCTTGACGAGCTGCTGTCTGGGCCCGTTCCAGTGGTTATGGCGGGAGACTTTAACGCTAAGCACCCTGCATGGAATTCCAAATGCTCCAACCAAAATGGCAATATCCTCTATGGATATACTCTAAACGAGATTGACACATTTGTTGCTGGACCCCTTGATGACACGTATTACTGCGACCATTCTCCTGTCAGCGACGTGCTGGACGTTGCAGTTCTTAAAGGATTCTTTAAGCCCTATAATATTTTCACAGTCGACGACTTATCCTCTGACCATCGTCCAGTGATGCTTATCTTTGAGGGCTTGAACATCGATGTTAAGATTGGGCTTCGCTCCAAACAAGACTGGAAACTCTTCAGGGATATCCTTAGAGAAAACAGCATTCCATATGAGGAGGTTATTGACAACGAGGACATTAATGCAAATATCAGTTCTATTACTCGTGTTATCAATGATGCTACAGCTTCCAGCACTTCCACTACTGATCGAAAGCGTCCTGAACACCTCGACCTGCCTCCTTATATCAGGCGTCTTATTCTCGAAAGAAACTCTTACAGAAGATTATGGCAGCGTAAGCGACTTCCCTTCTTCAAGACTAAGTACAACCGGCTTTCTCGCAAGGTACAGGAGGAGGTTAAAGCACTACGAAATCAAAGATGGACCGATAAACTGAAATCCTTGACTGTCCAGGACAACTCTCTCTGGGGAACTGTGAGAGCCTTAAAAGGTAACAGACCAATTCAATTGCTGCCACTGCTTGCAGGCAATGGCAACGTTGTCACCAGCGACGGGGATAAGGCACAATTGAAAGCTGATTCCCTGAAAAGTCAATTTACCACGCCTGGTGAGACAAACTTGGACAGCCTCCAAAACACTCAGATAGTTAACGATGGGTGTATCGCTTACCAGTACCTTCATCGTGTCCCCACCCCTACGGAAGTCATTAGTGCCCAAGAAATCTCCGACGTCATCAAGCGACTTAAAACCAAGAAAGCAGCAGGTATTGATTCCATTACAAACAGTGCGCTCAAGAACTTGCCTTCTAATATTGTCTCGTTCATTACCAAAGCCATGAACGACTGCTGGAGACATGGTTACTTCCCCGACCAATGGAAAGAATCCGTCATAGTTACCATACAAAAGCCTGGCCTAAACCCTGCTCTTGCTGTCAGCTACAGACCCATAAGCTTGCTACCTGTGCTGTCAAAAGTTTTCGAACGCACCATTCTGAAGAGGTTTGACGAATTCTGTGTAGCAAACAATCTCGTTCGGGATGAGCAATTTGGCTTTCGCCCAGGTCACTCCTGTCAACTTTAGATCTGGCGTCTTGTTGCAGATCTAAATACTCCGCTTAACTGTGCCAAGTACGGTGGTCTTGTCTTTTTGGATGTCCGTAAAGCTTTTGATCAGGTTTGGCACAATGGCCTCATATACAAGATGATTACTTGCGGTTTTTCGGACGAACTCATTACATTGATTAGTTCCTTTCTGTCAAACAGGACATTTCGTGTCAAGGTTGGATGCTCCATGTCTAATCCTTGTGACGTCAATGCTGGTGTTCCGCAGGGTTCTGTCTTGGGCCCTGCACTGTTCAACTTTTTCATCCATGACTTCCCAACTTTTACTAATTGCAAGTTATATCTATTCGCTGACGACGCGGCCATCATGACTACTGACCGAAATCCCGCTCACGTCATATCACGGTTACAAAAGGCCTTACATCTGTGCGAGAAATGGTTTGCAAAGTGGAGACTCGACTTAAACGTTGACAAGTGCAAGGCGATGTTCATTACGAAGAAACTTCGAAAACCCCCGAACTCCCTCTTCCTTTCTGGTAAACAGCTCGAGTGGGTAAAAAATTATAAATACCTCGGTGTGGTGGTAGATGCCAGGCTAAATTGGGGAGACCACGTCTCCTATGCGATAAGTAGAGCCAAGAAGGCGAAGTTCAGTCTGGTTGCCCTTCTGGGACGAACAGCGCTCTTGGAGTGGATACCAAACTTCTGCTTTACAAGATGGTTATACGAATCATTCTTCTTTATGGTATGCCTGCCTGGGCTACAATATGCAGATCCAGATGGAAGGATCTCCAAACCTTCCAAAACGTTACTCTGAGGACTATCGCCCAACTTGACAGGAGAGTCGCTACAAATATTTCTATTGCTGAAGATTTCCATATATCTCCAATTGGTAGCTATGTACAGGAGTCGCTGAAAAAGTTGCTTCTGAAGATCAAGGACCATCCAAATCCTCTGGTTGCAGATATTCTGGAACACCCGCTCACGTTTAGAAGTTTCCTCAGGCATCGCAGGCCTCGACACGTTCTGGACATCAATTTCGACGACATCCAAAAGGCCATCTTTCCCGAATACTGGATCTCATAGCTCCTCGTGCTCCTCGTCAATCAACAATCAACTCTATCGTCCTTATAGCAAAGGACCCCATCTTATCCTCTGGATGACTTAACTAGGTTTCATTTGGCTTCTTGCCTAATTTAGTGTACTTCCCCTGGTTACTTCCTGGATGAGTATGGCAGTGAAAGCGTTGCTTTCGGACCACTCGTCTCGTTTTCCCTGCACTGTTCGATTGTCGATTGTCGATTGTCGTACTAATTTCATAACTTTAGGATAATTCTCTAATATTCTCTTTGCTTTTAGAGAATTATCCTTTTTTGCTTTGATAAAGGATAGGCTCTATCCGAAACGTCAGCTCTTTATTTGATTTTTTAGTTTTATTTTGATTATACTTATATATTTATTATTTTGTTATTTGTTAATTATTATTTTATTTTTCAGTTGTATTTATTAACTATTTAAATCTTATTGTGTGGGTGACGTTTAAAGTACACTTCTTATGACGATTACAGAAACTGAAACTCTCTTTCCAGTAAAATCTTCTGTGTGAAAAATGATTTCCAGTGGTTGTATTTGCGTTATCGTCATATAGCATCCAAGTTTCTCCCCTTATCTTATCATAGTATGCTTCGCCTTATCGGGGTTCGGTCTGAAGTCTCGGTTTTTCAAAAAAAATTTTAATTTCGAACTTCAAAATCTAAATAATGCTAAGTCCTACTGAGATAATTTTTATATATAATGCTAAGTCCTACCCTTAATACCTGCCATTGCTTGTGTTTTAATAAACAAAAGAAAATCTGTAAACTAAAAAACTAAATAGTGAAAACTAAGATAACTGAAAAAAACTTGTCAAGAACAGTTTTTAATTAAAAGTATTTATTCTGTTGAACAAACCAAAAAACTTAAGTTAAACAAACCCATAAAAAAGAAGAAATTACTTAATGCAAAGCTTCCAAATAAATAATGTTCTTAGTGAAACCTTTTTGGTTAAAGTAGATCTAATGATTATGTGGAAAGTCAACACGTGAGCAACCAACATATAGCTGACCATGAGAAAGTCAAGGAGACTTTATATCAAGTCCAACAACATTAAGGGATTATCCTGAGACTTGTTGATTGAAATAGCGAAACTGAGCTTAAGAGGAAATTGCAGTCTCTTGAACTGAAATGGCAAATCTGTGTGTTATGGAATCAGCGGGATTCTTGGAATGACTAAGATAACATAAGGCTTCATGCTTTTCACGACTAACCTTTTTTCATTGCACAGTCGTAGAAGGTCCAAGTTTCTCAACAGCATGACTTAGCTCCTACTTGGAAGATTAGGTTGTGCAGTGACATTCCAAGTGGCTAAACAAAGTTTAGAAACTCAGATGAAAACTCTACAGCTCCACCCTGATTAACAACAGTGTCAATAGATCGGAAAGAACTTGCTGTTTCAGGTAATATTTTTAGCAGATCTAGATTGATTTTTTCTAGCAGATCCAGTTTGATTTTTTTGACTTTATCATTTTGTGGAGCCAAAGCGCACGCTCACAAAACAGGTGGAGTCTTAGTAGTTGTAGTTCATGCTAGAAAAGACTTTTGCCTTGAGCTCATCTATTGTGCCAACTATCTGTTCACAAGGCAGTTGATGCATGTTAAGCTGTTTGTAAAAAAACGGCAATCCTCTGCTGCCAGTGGCAAGCAGTTGCTGTGAAAAGTGCTCAGCTGTTAAATTTTCAAACAGACGGGCTCTTCTGGTGGTCTTCGGTAGGACTTTGTGCCTTTTGAGATGACGATTCCCGTCTGTTGAAAGTCTCCTGCAAGTACCATAGTCAATCCTCCTATGAGACTGTCATAGCCTCTGATGTCATTCAGAGTCTTGCAACAACTTCCAGCGCCTTGCGATATGACATAGTGAACTCATCCCAAACAATGATCCGTGTTTATTGGAAAACCATGGCCATGCCTTAATTCCTTGAAATATTACATATTGAAGAATTTGTTTTGTCCACGTTCAAAGGAATCTTAAAAGCTGAATGTGCAGTCCTGCTTCCAGTATAAAATGCTACTGCAATGCCAGAAAATGCTACAGCAAGATATGCACTCCTGCCTGATCTTTGCAAGGAAAAGTTGATCAGGAAGTTTTTTCCTGTGCCTCCAGGCACATCAAGCAAAAAAGTTTTCAAGTCTGTCCTCTGACAGCATCAATTATCCTGTTGAAAGCAGTTCTTTGGTCATCGAGTAGCTTTCGTTCATCTTCTGCAACAAAAGCCTCCAGTGCATCCATCTTTTTCTGTCTTCTTTCTCCTTTTATCTATCTGGCTTCAATCTATCTTCTTCTTGTATTACCCCTTTACGTGGTCAGAGAAATTAGAATTCCCTTAAAAAAGAGTGACAAAATGTGGTGGCAGGGGGGGGGGGTAAAAAAGCGTTATAACTCCATCATGACCTTGAACTGCCTAAGACATTCCCGGGTCAACCTAAATTACCATGCAATATTTCATTAAGATTAGTTTAGCCATTTTGGAATGCATAGCGAACAGACAGACAGATATACAGAGAAATTTTGTATATAGAGATTCGCTTCTAGTAACAGTATTGTAGCGTGACTTCGCAAAGGATTATGGGTTAAACCATCGTTGATTAGAAACAGATTACAAACCAGTATTGCTGATTTAGCATTTTAATTCAAGCGCTTGTCCTTTATGGGATATTATTAATAAAAATTAAACAATGCACAAAACAATGAAAGTGCGTTTTAAACTGGACATACTGACTGAAAATGCGTTGATAAATTGGCAACACTGAAACAGCGTTGCTAAATTGACAACACTGATATCAACCTTGATGGCCGAGAGTGTTAAGGCTCAGCTTTTTAGGCTTTCGTTATGATCAGGTTAGGTTAGGATCTTTTCTGGCGCGGATCTTTTCTCACTCTTATGATGAGCTTGAATTTTCATTTTCCAGAGTATAGGGTTATTGGCAATTCACTTTAAATTAACTATGCTTTTTCAGTGCTTAATTTGGAGGAGACCTCGTCTTGCAGTGGATAAATAATGGTTGTAAATGATGTTGATGATACACTGCCTAGCCAAAATAAAGTCGCCGTCGAATATTCCATATGCAAATACTAAGGAGTCAGTCACAGGCATATTACTGAAGTCTTGTGCGAAATACTTCCTTTATCTTGTCCTGCATTATTTTATCTCTTTATTTGTTTTGAAGAAAGAAGTATGTGGAAGCAGCACATGGTGGCAGAAAATATGTCACCGAGTTTCAGAAGGAGCAAATTATCGGCTTATTCCAAGCAGAGAAAACAAGCAAAGAGATTGAGGCAATTACTGGATTTGAGTAAAAAGTGTTCAACAATTACTGAAGCCTTGGAAGGAAAGATCTGAATCATCAACCCCGAGTAGTAACTGTGATCAGAAAAAAATTCTGACTAATCGTGACTGGAGATCATAAAGACGCCTGATGAAGGAAAACCGAAGATATTGTACATTATATCTGACAGGAAAGTTTAACAGGAGAGTTTAACAAAAGCTTATTCATCCATACAATGCGACGAAACTTTAAGGACTGGAACTAAGCAACTGCTCTGCCACAAGATAACCGATTGTTAGTAAAAGCAATAGGAAAAAGATGAATACTGTTCGCACGTGAGACAAAAATTGGAGAATGGAGCAGATGAAAAATGTCATCAGGTCTGATGAATCCAGATTTACCAGGGTTGGTCGAAAAGCTGTAACTTTTTTATTTGGTAACCGATTTTCAAAATTCTTTTTATATCTGATACATACATTTGTCCTCTATATAATGCACTATTTTCCTTTAGACAGAGTTCCGATCCCTTTCCACACATTGCGCCAACGCATGAATAATCGGATGAACCCTTCGGAGAGGAATTCCGGGGTTGTTGTCGACACGAGGATTGAATGGCATATTTCACCTCGTCATGAGAACGCAACTCATGTCCCTTAAGGTGCTCTATCTTCTTTGGAAAGTAGTGAAAGTCGCAAGGTGAGAAGTCTTTCATATTTGAACTGTACACGCTGCAACGCTTCTGGGTGTTTGGGGATCGTATACGGGCGGGCGTTTTCGAGCTATAGAAGAGGGTCCAAAGCTGCTATTCAATCCTGATGTCGACAAAAACCCCGGAATTTCTCTTCGACGGGTTCGACCGACTAGTTACGCTTTGGCACAATACTTGGAAAGGGATGGGGACTATGTCGAAAAATGAATAGTGTATTATACAGAGGACAAATATAAGTATCAGATACAAAAAGACTTTTGAAAATCGGTTAAAAAATAAAAAAGTTACAGCCATGGTGGCATTACGTTTCGACCCACCCTCATAGATGATAAGCGCATCCGGGTAAGAAAAGAACCGCACTATCCAAGCCTATGGAGACTGTACGATGATCCGGGGTTGCTTCTGTTGGTTTGGTCTGTATTCTGCAATGTTATGCAGCCAAGTGTCTGAATCTGCTGGATGACCAGGTCATTCCATTCTTGGACGAGTTTCTTTTTTCTGATCGAACTGGAGTGTTCCAGGAAGACAACGCCAGGATACACCAAACGTGAATTCCAGTTGATGGTGGGTTTTCCCTCTGAAAATGACTTAAAAACTCATGATTCGAGAAATTACATTGAAATTTAATTAAATGCTTCTTTACATATGTACCTATGTAAATAATTTTGTGCAGCTAACTACTCTGAAATGGCAAAATGTAGAACCGAAGGAAACTGATACACTGTTAGAGGGAACCTTAAACTGTGCCTTGACATGGTTTTTATGAAAATGAATTAAGTCTTTTATGATATAATTTTGTTAAAAAAAAATAAGAAATGTTGTAGCATTTATTTCAGCGAATAAAAGTTAATAGAGTCACTATAGGCAGAGACTCCTTTCATTGAGAGGAATAATTTTAGTAAATAAATTGTTTGCCTCTGATGAGCTATTTTGGAGTTAAGGTCTTTATTCCTCCACCCACATGTGAAATTTTTTTAAGATTCGCGAAAAAAATTCCCTCTGTACGTGTTATCTATGCATATTCCTATTCACTAAATTTTGTGCATGTGAAGGTTCCCTGCGAATGTTCCGGGAGTACATTATTTGACCTATAAAATTTTTAACCATTTAATATTGTTATTTCAAGCTGTTATCTATAATTTTTATAGATCACTGAAATAAAAAAAGAAATTGCGGGTTAGTTGTAATAATAATAAATTAAATTAAATTAAAACTTTCTTAGCCAAAATGGAGGCTGGGTCACCAAATGGGAGATGTCATATGGTCGCATGCAAGATATGAGCGTGCCACGTTGCATTGTTTTAGCGTGACACAATTCTAAAGCTCGCGCACTAGCAGATAGACATAAAACACAATTCTAATTTTCCATGATTATTCCAAAGGGGGGATTATAATTTGTACATCTCGTATTAATCAACAATAATTTGGATTATAATTAGTGAACTGTATATTTTATTTTATTAACTTTCAAATTATAATTTATAAAGGAGAGTTTTCCTAGTTGGTTCTTTAATATAACTCGATTGGATTGTTTTGAAACTTTACAACAGGCATTTTCTGACAGAGCTCCAAATAAAGCCAATCTCGTCCTGGTATCGCGAGTTAAGATGGGAAGATGGGTCACTTGAATAAAAATCTTTTTGCATATTTGCTCTTTTTTTAAAAAAAATTTTCTACATCTATTTTAATAAGAGTTTTTGCCCACTATTTTTAAACTTAATACCACCTGTTTGTTTGCATTTTTTGTGAATTCTTTTCTTTTTTTAAGAATTCTCTTTGTAAAGGATCCGAACCATCTTGGAAAACGGTTATTAATATTACAACTAATTTACAGAATACATTCTTCAATAATTCGTTGGATAGTCTCCTCAAAAGTATCCGCATCGTCATCAATGTTAGATTCCTTCAACATTTGTCATAGATCTTTACAAGACAGGGTAATCATTCTTTTTAAAATTATAGCGGTAGAGTTAAAAGTCATTTACCCCCTTCCTATCTTGGGTACCAATGTAGTTACGCAAATTCCAATACAACAATTGATTAGGAACTGGAGGGTGCTCTATCTGATGGAGCACCTTTCATCATCTCAAATATGCAAATTAAGGCACATCTAAATTTTATCTCAAAAACCGTAAGAGATAAATTTATCTTCAACGGCACTGATAAATTTCGCGTTCTGTTTATTATGCATTCAATGCTTGGGAATAGGATTTTAAGAAACCTTTTTTTAATCGAAAAAAGTATCCAAAATTTCATTTTTATGAACTCTAGCATTATAAATGTAGGTAATATGCTCTCCGGACAAAAAGCCAAACTGCCCCCTTTAAATATATACTTTTTAAAAATATACAGGGTGTCCCAACGGTACACGTCCAAAATTCAAATCTGAGTAAAGGACCTCAGCACTTATGAGAATCATCCCCATGTATGTATCCGAAATGTAATTATTATGGAGATATTAACGATTTTGTGATTTTGTCAGTAACCTTATTCCATTAAAATGTGTGTTTTCGGGAATGTATGTCGTTTTGAAGAATTTGGTCAGAAAATGGACGAACAATTTGCATACAAAGTTTTCGCAAATCAAGGTTAAAGTAGGAAGTTCTGAGTTATTGTGAAGTTTCAGAAATTTTTTATGATGAATCTAAACAAAATAAATCAGGTCAGGAGCACTGATAGGTATTTAATAGACTGCCAGAAAAAAACAGTACATGTAATAGGTTAAAAAGAGCATGCAATTTTAAAGGTAAAAATAGGAGTTGTATAGTAAAATTGATATATCCTCTGGGAACAGCTAAATCATCTTAAAGGTTTCTACAGGTGGATTATTGAAAACCCACACATATTATTTGGAAAACATGTCATTACATTAACTGTTCGAAGTGTCTGCCACCAACTTCTACTTTTTCGAAGGGTTACCGACAAATCACGAAATTGTTAATATCGTTAATAAAATCGTAAGAGTAATATTTTAGATAAATTACATGGGGGTGATTCTCATAGGTATTCAGGTCCTCTAGTCATTTTTTTATTTTGGATGTGTACCATAGGGACACCCTGTATATCTTTTATTTTAAATAAAGATCAATTGATTTTTAAATTATAATAAAATCGTATTGTATTTAGAAAGAAACATTCAAAATAAGAATAACAGTTAAGTAGCACAAAACAGTAAGAACTAAAATGTACTTGTACTGGGTTACAAATTGTTATTCAGATGTATTTTTAATACACAGTCTAATCAGATTAAAGTCACCATCCCCTACGTTCAACTTCGGCGGAAAATGGTTACGTCCAGAAGGTACATACCAGTATCAGATTTGGGGGGGGGGAGTATAAGAAGGGTGTCAGAGGGAAGCAGAAAACACTCCAATTGTTGGAGTCATGGAATGAACGACCGCTACGGAGATGCGTGCAAGCGAACAGATGTGCAACCGTGGACCAAGTGACCTCCCAGGTGAACCAGGGAGCTACCAATCGTGTATTTCAATTGAAGTACTCATCTGTTCTTTCGGACCATGTCCAGCCCTACCTGCAGATTGTGTTTCCTCAGCACGAAGGCATCTTCCAGCAGGAGAGTGCGCCATGCCGTGCAGTGCACAGTGTCCGTGCATGGTTCGAAGAGCACATGGATTCGTGTACGGTGCTCCCTTGTTTGGTTGTGAGAGCTAGTTCATGTAATCTGTTTCTTAGTTTTTTGTCACTCACTTTCACACCTGACTTAGCCCATTCACTGTTCATGTCTTGCATAGGTTCCTCAATTCTCGATCTTGTGTCGGAGTTGTTGCCTCTGGTCTTCCACTTCCTTTTTGCCTCTTAATGAATCCTGTGGTCTTGAATTTCTTCCATAAGTTGAAAACTTCACCTTGTGTGCATCCAAAGCACTTGGCTACATCTTGCTTGTCGCCACGTTGCAAGTTTTCAGTTATTCTTGTTTTCATATCATCGGACAGCTGCTTTTTTGGAGCCATTATTAATGGGGTGGACTTTAAAATGAATAATAAAATGTGTTGATTGCTGTCATGGAATAGCTCATTTAACAGAAAAGGGAGTTTGGTGAAGATTCAGGAATATAAAAAGCGCAATTTACAAGTGAAATGGTATTAGTTTCTTATTTCTCAAGATTATGTGTATTAGTTTTTATTTTCCACAGAAGAATTCCTTCTGTAATTTTTTATGAAAATCCAACCATTAGAAGTCTACATAAAAAATGGGTTATGAAAATCAAATATAGCTCTTTACCAATAAATTATTTTCAAATGATTTTACGAATAATTCGTTTTTAATTTATTTGTTTAGATGAACCGCAATGAGTTGGAATACATATTAGTTGTTTCTTTCCAGGGGTTGTATAAAATCTTGCATTTGTTATCACCACCGCCCTATAAGCAAGATTAATGCTTTTATGTAACGAATTCTCTTTAAGAGCGGCCCTGTATATTCTCAGGCATGATATTTCTTCAATTCAGAGCTTGATATTCTTTCCTGCCGGCATTCCTGTTTCAAAGAAGTTCACGCATCGCCCTTCGTAAATTGCATAGTAATTTTAGCCAAAGAAATAAATTGCAAATTTCGATTAATTGGGTTTTTAACTTATCAATATTTTGTCACATTCACAACCAAAATGCCGCCTTTTAGATTTCCCTCCCTGGTTAAATGTCAAGGTTGTCTGCCCCTAGAGTGCGCTTAGGTTAGTCAGGAGCAAATAAATTGTAACGCCTAGCCCTTTCTCTTCCTTGCTCCAACGTCAACCACGGGGAGCCACTGATGGACTGAATCATAACAAGACATGAAAAGTGGGTCGTCTACAATAATATTCATCTACTTTGCCAATGATTATCATCAGAAGAACGTTCTAGAAAGGCCGGCCTAGTGGTTGAAAACACTAAAGCGTACAAAGAATCCGTAGGGCTTGCAGGTATGGATGTGTTTGTTTGTTCTCGGAATGTAAAAAGATAATAATCATATTGAATACTCTGGATTGGGTGAGGAAATATTAAAAATGACCTAGCTGTTGGTGCACCCATGAAACCTATCGAACTAACCAACCTCCGAGAAAGATCCCAAACAGGACCTGTACGTAAAGAATGTGTTGCTGGCCGTTTTCTGGATAGCAGTTGGAGTAATGCACTTTGAGGTATTACTGTTAGATCAATGTCTTTTTTATGTGTACTGTGATATGCTTCAACGGACTCTTCATAAACTCCTCAACAACAACTTTCATTAGTAGATCGCAAAGACCGTACTGCTACAGGAGTAGTATAGCACCAGCATTGGCAAAAAGGGGGGAGGTGCGTGCACCCCTTTAATTGGTGTTTAAAGGGTTAAAAGTCGTCAAAGGGTTAAGATTAATGGGTTTTTTATTGTTTTTATTGGGTTTTAATTGGTTTAAATTGATTTTAATGATAATGAATTGGTTTTTAATTGAATTTAATGATAATTAGTTAAGTTTTAATGAATAACCAGGTGTTGACTTACAGGTAACCCAAGGGTTCAAAGAGTTACAAGGTATTCAGGTGACCAAAGGGTTTACTGGTATGGTGGTGTTACATTACAGGTAACCAAATTGTCTGGGTTGACAAGTGTTTGACAGGGGTTGACAGGTGTTTGATTGATCGTCAAGTTCATGGTAGATGGATGGGTTTTTACATTAGGCGTAATCTGATCCATCACATTCGTTTCTACTTAATTACTAATTTTCTATTGCGTTTAAAACCACCGTTTTTTTTTATTCTTTAACTACTCTTCCTAATTATCATTATTGATTCAAGATGCTCAGGTTGTGTTTTTATTGTTTTTCACATCTTCTATTTACCGTTTTGTTTTTTAATACTTCTGATCACTCCGATTGCTTTTATTTGTTTGTCAGACATGGAACAAGTCTATTTTCAACCTGAAAACCCAGCAGGGTTTGGTGGTGTTTGTGGTTTAGCTATATAAACAAACCAGTCAGAAAAAGTTACACGTGATTGGTTAAGTAGTGTTCCAACTTTATGAAAGCAGTTTATCAAAGCAGAATGATGTGTATAAATTTCTTCTCACATGCATCGATGTGTTCTCGCGTTTTGCGTGGGTTGTGCCTTTAAAATCCAAGACGGGTCCCGAGCTTCAGAAAGCTTTTCAAAAAATCTTTACAGAAGGGCAAGTTCCTCTAAAATTTAACAGTGATAAAGGTATAGAATTTTTAAATAAGCACGTTCAAGATTATTTTAAACGACTCAATATTATATTCTTTGCAACAGAGTTGGATTTAAAAGCAGCCACAGCTGAGCGTTTTAACCGTACCTTAAAGGGGCGAATGTTTAGGTTTTTCACTTATACCAACAAACAACGTTACATTGACATCTTATCTGCTCTTGTTGAAAGCTACAACAATCGTGGTCACAGATCTTTAGGTATAGCACCGGCTGCTGTGAACGATCGTAGTGCATTGACCTTGTGGTTGAAACGACGTCTTTAATACAATTCAGCACCCTATACGATTCCGAAATTAAAAATTGGTGACATAGTACGCATTTCAAGAGTCAAAAATATATTTGAGAAAGGTTATTTGCCGAATTGGATAGAGGAAGTTTTTTCAGTATCAAAAATTCTAATGCGTAAACCTGTTTTATATAAAATTAAAGATTATAACGGCGACAAGATTGCAGGTGTGTTTTACGAGCAAGAACTACAACGAGTGAAAAACCCTGAAGTTTTTGTCATCAAAAGGATGTTAAGATGGAGAAGGAGAGGGGGTGTACGAGAGGCACTCGTTAAATGGCGCAATTACCCCGACAGTATGAATAGTTGGGTACGTTAGGACGACCTATTAAACCTATGACAAGCTGTTTCAATCATCAGTAGCGCAGTTGATTTGTCAACATGTACGAACAGTCCGATTTCTATGTTACACTTCCGTCCAACACACAATCGGGCGTTGGAAAACATGTTAATACAACAGCTCACTTCATCACTCGATTACGCGCATTACAATTCAAAGGTCAGTGGGAAGTCGGTTTGACTGAAGTTCATTTCCCAGCACTTTTCAAGAATATTACAGCTGTTAATAACAGTTTTACCATAGGTATTCAGAATTTTATGATTGAGAAGCAAGTCATACTTAAGATTGCTAAACCCATCGAATCATCCACTCTTAAAGAGTTTGCACACCGAGTGGATACAGCTTTACAAGCCTATTTGAAGGATATTGTATTTTTTCTCGACCGAGATATCAGCAACTATGTCATCTTGAGTTTGCCTCTAATACGCAAATTCGTTTCACCACAAGAGCGTTCTATCAGTTGTTTAATTTAAAAGCAGATCAGTTCCTGGAAGGGTGTGTATTGCTCGTTCCTGATTTTTTCAAAACGTTCGAATGGTTTTCAGAACTTTCTGCTGTGTTAAAGTTCCCAGAGATCGCACCTATATTCCAACACGTTGTTGATATAAAGACCATCCAAATCCAAAATACAGAGGCCCTCCTTGATTTTTTACAAGTTCAATTAGGACTTTATGGAATCGAGGTCACCTTCGATAATGGTTTTTTAGTATTTTTTGGTTACACAGGTCGTTACATTGAATTCCCAGTTGTGTCGAATCTCGGGTCTGTCCCTTTACAGTACCTGAATAAGAAATTTCAAACACCTATGGAAATTCCATTATTCATGATGGTTTCATGAATATTGCTGTATACGATCCGGAAGATTGGCCTCAAATTAGTGAATTAAAAACTCCCGAGGGGTATTACGATAAACATAGTGACATTGTGAACGCGTTAGTGAATTCGATGCCACTAGAAGAAAAGCCCTTTTACAACATTAATCTCACGTATAACAAATGTTTTCACTTCCAATGTAAAGAGAAATGCTACATCAATTTTAGTGAGGGTTTGTGTCATAGTCTAGGTTTAAAATCACACCAGTGCAACGTCGAACTCACGCAGGGGGATGGTTTGATTCACTATATAGCGATATAATTCAGCCTCAACTTGTTGGAAATACTTTTGCACCGCTCCCACGGATTATTCCCATATCACATGCTAGACGCGAAATGGTTTATCAAACTTTCCCTACACCTGATTACTATCTATTAAGCAAAAAAGTCTTTGACACGATTGAAATCGCAGTGCATTCAGATCACGAGGATCTGTTAGCGTTTTTAGCTGGCAATATGGTTGTAAAATTACATTTCCGTCAGAAGCAGTTGTAGAGCTCAGAGGCTTCTATCTTTCTCTCCTTCAAAATGGATGTTCCATATCATCCGAGCCAAGAGGCTATTTTACATTATTATTTAAGTCAGAAAGGTCGAGGGATACCTGTCTTCAAAGGGACAGCATTTCAATGTGGTAGCGGGTTAGGCTTTGTATTCACAACTCTTTTCCGACTTGCGAAGCCTTTACTAAAGACAGCTGGGAAAATTCTTGGTAAGCATGCTCTAAAAGGTGGTGCTTCAGTCTTAAGTGATGTGATGTAGGGTCAAAATCTCAAACACTCATTAGCATCACGTATGAGAGCAGCAGGTGGCAGTGCTTTACAGGAAATGGGTTCCAGGAATCAGAAAGGTAGGGGTAGAGGTAGGTTAAAAAACGTTATTCATCGATTATGGCTCATTCATCAGCCAAAAGACCCAGAGTTCACAGTCTGGACGCCTTCCTGCTGAACAAAAATAGTAGAAGAAGAAGCAGAAGAAGAAGAAGAAGACAGAAAGCAATTCGCTCAGCAACGTTAAAAAGGTCTCAGAGGAGAAAGAAGAAGAAGCAGCAGAAGAATAGGAAGAAGTCAAAGAGAACTTTACACATCCGTCCTTTATCCTCTATTTTTGCCTAAAGCATCACCATGGCAGCTGTCATTCACAAGCACAGCTCAGAATGCGTAAATAGTGACTTAGATATTTTTTTAAATCCCCATACGAGTGGTCAACAAGAGAACAGACACGTGGTGGGTTACCAACCGACCGCCATCATAAACCAAGACGGTCCGATTGAATTCTTTGTTCCCGGATTAACTGACTTTTACATCGATCTAGAACAAACTACAATCAATTTAGAAGTTGTTATCAGTAAAGGTGATGCACCTATCCCACCTGGTGATAAAACAGGCCCTGTGAATCTTATCCTTCACTCATTATTTTCCCAAAGTCGATTGTTTTTAGGCGACACACTCGTTAGTCATAGCAATAACTTATATCCGTATAGAGCTTATTTAGAAACTCTTCTGAATTATAGTCGGGCTGCTAAATCAGCTCAGTTAACGACTTCTGGATTTTATAAAGACACATCAGGGAAAATGGATAGTATAGATGATGCAAATATAGGGCTTAAATCACGCAAAATCTCGCTTGTAATGGAGTCTATTACTTAGAAGGATCTATACATCCGGATATATTTCGTCAGAGTCGTTTGCTGTTAAACTCGCTGGATTTTCGCCTAACATTATACAGAAGTAAACCTGCCTTCGCTCTAATGTCAGATGCAGCCGACCCTGATTATAGAATTTCAATTCGAAAAGCTACACTTAATGTGTAACGCGTTAAAGTCAACACAACTACCCTATCAGCACATGCGAAGACACTACAAACAACCAATGCATATTATCCGATTAGCAGAGTGGAAATGCGTTCGTCTAATATCGCAACAGGTACGAGAAATCACGTCATACAAAATTTAATTACAGGCCAACCTCCTACCTGATTAATTTTCGTATTCGTAATGAGTGAAGCACAAAACGGAGCTTACAAGGTGAACCCATTTAACTTTCAACATTTCAACCTGTCATAATTCTCACTATCACTTGACAGTCAAGTTCTTCCAAATCAACTTCTAACGCCTGGATTCACAAAGGGATCGTACATACGCGAGTTTGTTCATCCGTTGAAGGCACTAGGTCTCTGGAAGGAAGACAGAGACGTCGACGTGAGTCAGGTTGAATACGGTTCTGGATACTCTTTCATTTCGTACGACCTTAGCGGAAATCGAAATTATTATACATCCCATTTTAACCTTATTCGTAATGGCACACTTAGTGTTGAAGTACATTTTTCCCAACCACTAACGGAATCTGTGAACATCATTACCTACTGTGAATATCAGAACTTACTAGAAATCAGTAAGGACCGTACCGTAACCTTTGCTTATACAAATTAAAGCTCTATGGATACAGCACAAATATGGCGTGCATTAGAGAGAGACCCGTGTACAAAACCTATAGCAAGAGGTATATTTCCAGCTGATGTAATCGCTCAACTCAAACCCAGCTACCCATCTTTACTTGTAGCTAATACAGATGGTTCTATTCAACCAGGCAGTCACTGGATTAGTTTTTTTATCCATAAGCCCTCATTAGCTTACTACTTTGATTCGTTTGGTCAAAAAACACCTCCACGATTTCATGTTTAGACAGGCTGAAAATTGGGTCTATAATTCGAAACTAATCCAGCATCCAAGTGAAGCTACATGCGGTCATCATTGTTTGCATTTTCTAAAGTTTGCTGCAAGAAGCCATTCAATGTATGACATTATTAACTGTACTTAATTAGACGAACTATTTCTCAATGATTTCATCGTCTAATGTGAAATAATTCATGATGAATTAGCAATTAACAATAATAATACTACTAATAATATATGTCAGAATGTTAAATGGAGTCAAAGCTGATGACCTTTAAAAAAAAAACAAACTAGCCATGTTTAATTTTTTGTACCCGTTTCTTACCTGTATTTATTCTGTATTCATTATTCCCGAATAAAATTTTTAAATATACATTATTTCATTCGTCTATATTTTTTCCTTGTTTTATATTAATTAAATAAAATATTTTTTAATCAAATTTCAAAGAGTTAATTAAATTACCTTATATATTTATATTTAATTATTAATATATTTATATCTTTTTATTCTTTTAATAAGTAAATAAAATAAATAAATAAAAGAATTAAAATGTTTGTAATGAATTAAATAAATAATAATTATATTGACACAAGATTTCTTTCATTTAAATTACAATTTTTTATTCAGAATTTTACATTTTAAAACTTTAATGAAATCATTATAATATTTTGTATTATTTTTAAAAAATATTACAATTATTTGTATGGTATCCAACGAATTCCGGGGAATCCGCGTCATCGATCAAGTTTGAAGTGTGTGAATCCCGTAGATTCTTCCCGCCGATTTTTACTGCTCCATGTGAATCCCAGCTTAAAAATTCAGGGTACTTCTGCAGATAATTAAATAAACGTTTTTGACTCGAAGTTTGTGCAAGAAGAAAGCTTAATGGCTTCTCATCATCAGTGTCAAATCCAGATGGCGTTCTTTGAAACTTAGGTGTGTAAAACAGTTGTTGAGGAATTCGTTTTGGTGGGGAATCAGGTGAAGACGATAATGGCGACTGTATTACTTCTTCTTCAGGGTGAGCTCTTTGTTGTTGTTGCATTAGATTCTGTTCTTTCTGGTCGACATCATCACGTTTCTTTTAGGTGAGATAATTTTCTAGTTTTTGATGCGCGTTCATATTATGAGAATTTAAAACATCAGTCTTTTTTTTATCCAAACGTTTTTCGGTTAAATTGAACTATCTGACCAAATCGCAAGCTTTCGTTTGCGTTTTTTACCACTCTCGGCGCTTCGCGCCTCACATTATGTTTATTGTCGGTTACCACTCTCGGCCCTGCGGGCGTCACTGGTCGCTGTTTTTCGTTACTCGAACGCCTTCGGCGTTCTGTCTACGACGTCCCCCTCCGGGGGCGAATTACTGATACATACCCCAACCTATTTGGTCACAGGGGGCAGTTGGTTTCCCCCGGCCGGTTACAGTTGCTTAGACAGCAGAAAACGCAAAACGAACAGGTTGCGATATTTTGGTCAGATAGTTCAAATCAACCCGTTTTTCTCTCTCTGTTTTTGTTTCATCGTGATCACCACGCGATTGTGCGGTGGGAGTCTTTGTAGTCGTAGTAGTAGTTGTTAAAAATTGATTTATTAATCTTTGGTATTTGTGTGAAGATAATAATACTTATTTCTGCATGTTTTTAACGTATTAATTTATTTAATATCGGTCCTGTAACGCTGCCTAATAGCAAAGGTAATAAGAATCTGCCACCACGTTGAATCAGATAGGATTTTTTAGATCTTAATGAAATTTATTTATGTGCTAGGCCTTTTATCTTCCTCAAATGCTTTCTTATTTGCAGTGTCCACGTGACTTTGCGATGGACGATGTTATTTCACAGAGTGATTTGACTTGATTTAACGATGCATGCTGGATTAATTTTTTCGTTGTTTAGGGCTAGCGTTTTTTAACGCCCCGAGGAAATGGCGGTGTTTTTGAATTAACGGAATCATGGCTGTTTACTACCGATGAAAGCTTGTTGAAAAATTTATGGCAAATGCAGTTTAAACACGCGTTTTATTTGCACAGTTTTGAAGCAAGAGTGCGTATCTGACCAACATCTCGAGGTGATTTTAGGAGAAATATGAATTGAGTATTTAAACTTATAGTACGAATGATTTTTGATTGTGCGAATAGATTTTGAGTTAATAATAAAACAGAGAAATTGAGATGATGACTATCAGTGACTGGACGAGCAAAATAGGTATAGTAATAATTAACATATAATATCATGTATTAACCAGTAAGGTGAGAATGTAACATGTCAAGCTCAGAGGCGACCCAATAGTAAGAGCAATAAATGATGTTCTTAATTGAAAGAACTCTGATGAGGGAGATGATGTAATAAGCGAGTACGGGTGGGTTATGGAGAAGTGTGAACTTGTTGAATGAATCATCAATTTTCTATATAGCAGCTTTTATTGTGACCATTTAGAAAATGGATAGATATACTGAAAAAATTTAAATATAAGTCTGAATATGATGGAATGACATTAGCAGGTCTAATTGGGAATGAATCAGATGTAAAAAAAACACGTGAAGTGATGGCATGTATTAAAACATCGTCAATGTCAAAGAAAAATTAGAAAAGAATTATAGCTAACTGAGAATAAGAAAAATCATTGGGATATTGTTAAAATACTTAGCAGTCACAATCGATTCTAAGCCATTTGAAGGACCAAAGTCGATGTTAATACAGAACATATGTATGTGATTAATAATAATGAAAATAATAATATTACACTTTATGAAAAGACACGAATAAATCGTGAAAATAATGTTAACCTTAATGAGTAATGAAACAACGTTAAAATAAAAAGATGTTAAAGTAAAAAAAGTTATAAAAAAGGCACTAGTGGGAAATAAAATTTAGAAAATACTACACTAGCAAAACGAATCAAGCATTTAAGTCGTAAAAGAGGGGGGTAGGGTTAGACATAACGTCTGATGCCCGGGCATATGGGAGCAGGAGTTTTCATTGTTAACAGAAAGAGGGGTGATGGGGGTTGTGCAGAGCAAATTGGTGGGAACTAGTCCCCAGTCCTCGGGTGAGCTTTAGTTCTTTTAGTAAGCGCGCAGGAGCAACACCAAGCAAAAGTCTTCAAAGGAGATGTCTTCAACAAGTAACGAGAAAAGTAGGTAGAAACTACTTGTAAGAGAATTTAGAGTTAGTTTTTAAAAAACGCATAGAGTAGCCCACTAATTGGAGTTTATTATATGTGTATTTTAAAGTATTAGGAGTCGCAGTGGAACTGAACGCCATTTATAAGAGCAGCGGCGAAATACTTGTTAAAGAAATTTCATTTTTATGCATATATAATCTCTACCTATTAGATTATAATGCTAGAGATTTAGTTGAAACAGAGGCGGGCGAGTGACAGGAAACTACAGTTTCCTATTACCTATAGATGAAATTAACATAACTGATAAAGATTGGAAAAGAATAAAAAAAAAAGATGAACTATAACTATGTATTTCATGATGAGGTGCCTTATTCACAACTAGCAACACAGCTTGAACATTGGAAAAACGCTTTTAATATATTCTATGGTTATGGAACTGAGCAATGTCAAATGCTGAGTAAACTGCTAAAAGTGCATGTGCATGATGCCGAAAAGTTGGTAATACCTATGGCTGAGGACGACTCTCACAATCCGATTTTTAAAAATAAACCAGACTACGGATTTTGTTCAGGGGCGCATGAAATAGCCAACCAGCTGGAAAGAGATTTTTTTTTCGTGTACCATATAATTAAACGTTAAAAATGTATGTAAAATGTAATCTTCAATTTGAATAATGATAATAATTTAGATTAGCCTAAAGAGTAGACATGATGGCAGATAAGGAGGGGTACGTGAGCAGGAGTTTTCATTATTAACATAAAGAGGGGTGATGGGTGTAGTGCAGAGCGAATTGGTGGGAACCAGTCCCCAATCTGTGGGTGAGCTTTAGTCTTTTAGTAAATGAGGCAGGAGCAACACCAATTAAAAGTCTTCAAAGGAGATGTCTTCAACTAGTAACAAGAAAAGTAGGTATAAATTACTTGTAAGAGAATTTAGAATTAGTTTTTTAAAAAAAAACGCCTAGAGTAGCCCACTAATAGGAGTTTATTATATGTATATCTTAAAGTAATAGGACCTGAACGCCATTTATATGTGCAGCGGAGAAATACTTGTAAATTCAATTTCAACTGTGTGCATATATATTCTGCGTTTATTGGAGAAAGAAGAGATATATGAATTAGATATTAGAAACGGATTAGCGAGTATTAAAACTTCTTATTACCTGCAAATGAAATTAACATAACTCCTGTAGACTGGTTAAGAATAAAAGAAATAGATTACATGTATCCAGGATTAAAATCAATCTTTTCCGGACATGTACCCTATTCGCAATTAATGGTGTTGATTGAAAAATGGAAGAAGGAATTTAAAACATTCTATGGCTATGGAACAGAACAATGTGAAATGTTAAACCAGTTATTTTAGGCAGATGTTCAGGATGCAGAAACATTGATAACCCTAATACGTGAAGAGGGCACGCATAACCCAATATTTAATAAAGAAAATGAAAATTCTTGTACTTGTTTAGCTGTGCAAGGAGTAGCTCGACAACTGGAACGAGAGTTTATGGAGAATGTGTAAATGATGGGAATTTTTGGGATTTTTTTTAAAGAAGAAAAAAAAAAAAAAAATTAAAACTTGTACTTTGTGTCATTGCATATTTTTTTTACACCTAATTACATTTGAATTAATTTCTAATTGCATTAATTTTAATTTGAGTTAAACTTGGAAAAGAAAATAATTTATTTTTAATTAATTTGAACTTGTCAACAATTTAAAATGAAAAAAACTGGCTTAGAATTAACTTAATTTTGGATAAATTTGGAACTGATAATAATTTATTTTGAATTAATTTAGATTAGAATTAACTTAATTTTGAATTAATTTGAACTGAGAACCTTGAATAGATAATGATAATTAGGAAGAGTGATTATCGAATAAAATAAAAAAATCTGGTGGTTTTAAACACAATAGAAAATTAGTAATTAGGTAAAAACGAATGTGATAGACCAGATTAGGCCTAATGTAAAAACCCATCCATCACCATGAAATCGACGATCAATCAAACACCTGTCAACCCTTTGGCCCCTAGACTCTTTGGTTACCTGTAAAGTAATGTCACCGTACCTGTAAACCCTTTGGTCACCTGAATACCTTGTAACTCTTTGGACCCTTGGGTTACCTGTAAGTCAACACCTGGTTATTCATTAAAAATTAACTAATTATCATTAAATTCAAATAAAAATCATTAAAATCAATTTAAACCAATTAAAAACCAATTGAAACAATAAAAAAACCATTAATCTTAACCCTTTGACAAGTTTTAACCCTTTAAACACCAAGTAAACGGGTACACGTGCCTCACCCCTTTCCGCCAATGCTAGTGCTATACTACTTACATGTCTATGCAAGATAGCCTTTAAGATCTTGCAGTTCAAGATCTTGGAAACTGTGGTCCATCTCTCAATACTCATATTATATGACATCTCTCCCACAGATTATCATCTGTTAGATCACTGGAAACGACGGTTTAGAGATCATCATGCCCTCGAAATAGACTTGGAGAATTTTTCACCTCCAAAATCAAAGTTTTTACCAAAGACATGGGATTTACATTTCCCAGCCGTTGTGGATATGTTATTAATTGTAAGTTTTTTTTAGGAATAAATTGAATTACTAAGAGTAAAAACTGAATTTTTAATGTCATAAAACCTATCCTCAAGAGAAAAGATTTACAGAGATATTCCTCAAGAGATTAGTAATCAGATAAATGATTTTAATTTCAGCCTTATAAACATGTGCGATTGCCAAAATATTGTAAAACAAAACTCTGCAAATTTTAATATAAAAAATGAAGTAAAGGATACCTTTTTCCTTTACCCTGTTAATGAACTGGAGATTAAAAATTGCATTATGTCCTTATCAAAATATTCCTCCCCAGGATATGATCATGTTACTACAAAAATTCTGCGTAAACATGTTAATAGTTTAACTTATCCTATTAATAAATGAATTAATTGTTCATTTTTACAAGGAACATTACCTGACGCATTAAAGATTGCAGTTGTAATTCCAATATTTAAAGGGGGAAGTTGTTTATTATTTGAAAATTATAGACCAATATCTTTACTGTCTCACATTTCAAAAATATTTGAAAAAATGGTAAAAAATCGCCTTACAACTTTTCTAGAAAAATATAACATTATTGCAAATAAACAGCTTGGTTTTCAAAGAAAAAAGAATACTCAATTAGCAGTTCACAGTTTTATATCAGATGTTATTCACACGCTTGATAAAGGTCGGAACCCTTTAGCAATTTTTCTGGATATAAGGAAAGCTTTCGATTCAGTTGACCATTGTCTCTTATTACAAAAATTGGAAAGATATGGTATAAGAGGACCAATGGTTTACCTGTTATTTTGCCAATAGAAAACAAGCTGTTAGGATTAAAGAAAAAAATAAGTAAATTCGAAAATTTAAAAGGAGGAGTTCCTCAAGGAACTATTTTAGGCCCCATTCTTTTCTTAATTTTTATAAATGATATTTTTCATTTAAATTGGTTTGGTTCTATGCAAGCTTATGCTGATGATTTAGTCTTAACCTATATAAAAAGTGATTATCAAAATTTTAAAGTAGCCAAATCAGACCTTAAATTATTAAACTTCTTGTTATCTAATAATAATATGTCCTTAAATGTAAAAAAATCTGTATATATGCGTTTTAAATTGCACTCTGATTGTAATACGAATTTGTTTCTTAAATATCATGATTTGAAATGTAATAATCTTGAATGTAGTCATTGTCCTCTCTTAACTTATGTCAAACACAGAAAATATTTGGGTATTACAATTGATTATCGTTTATCATGGGATTCCCATATAAGAAGTTTATTTGTTAGATTAAGATCTATAACTTTTATAATTCGATCATTATAAACTGTCTTAACTTTTAAAAATCTGATTTTAATACACTACTGTTTATAAAAATCGCAACACCCTGATGGAATAGCCCAATCTGCATTAAATTTGGAGCATTTGCATATCATGGGTCAGAAAAGAAACCATTAGATTTTCAGGTCAATACAATGCGTTTTATTGTCACATTAGTATCGGGTGAAACCACCGTGGGATGCAATTACAGCCTCTAAACGTCGTGGCATTGAGTCAAACAAGCTCTGAATAAGGGCCTGGGGAATGTCCTGCCATGCTCTGTCTACACGGGTATACAGTTCATCCACAGTTGCTGCTGTAGGAGTCTGACGAGCCAATCGATGAGCAACCCTGTCCCACACATGTTCGATTGGGGACATGTCTGGTGAACGAGCAGGCCAGGGGAACAAGGGCGTCTGATGTGCTTGGAAAAAGGCGAGAACATTTCTGGCCACATGCGGTCGGGCATTGTCCTGTTGGAATACAGCGCCTGGAAGGTTCTGCAGGTAGGGGATGACCTCGGGTTGCACAACTTCCCTGATGTACCGATCACTGTTCAGATTGCCATGGATTCTGATCAGATGGGAACGGCCATGGTAACTGATTGCACCCCACACCATCACCCCTGGCGTTTGTCCTGAATGACGCTGCAGGATGCATTCTGGAAGGTCGCGCTCGCCACGATGTCTTCTGACTCGTATCCTGCCGTCATGGTGCTGCAAGTAAAACCTTGACTCATCCGAAAACACAACTTGTTGCCATTCAGCTTGCCACTGTTGGTGTTGATGGGCCCATTGCAACCTGAGGCGCCGGTGGTTTTGAGTCAAAGGAATCCGCAACAATGGTATTCGTGCCATCAATCCTCTGGAAATCAAACGGCGTCGTACAGTGCTAGCAGACATTGTCCTGCCTACTGTAGCACCCCACTGTTGTGCTAACACTGTGGAAGTGGTTGTACGATCTGCTACACACATGCGATAGAGGTGTCTGTCATCTCGCGGTGTCGTCGTGCTGGGTCTTCCTGAGCCTGGTCTTTGGTGTGCCCTGTTCTCTTCGCTCCACTGCCTCCATGCACGCATAATTGTCGTTGCATTACGTCCTACACGAGCAGCAATGTCACGATACGACCATCCCGCTTCACGCAGACCAATTATGCGTCCTCTTTCAAAGTCTGTCACCTATAGATATGGTACCCTTCGTCGTCGTCGAGGCATGGTGTTCTTTCAAGCAATTACTCTGAAAATCTAATCATTTATACCCTGACCCATTGTATGCAAATATTGCAAATTGCATATGGATTAGAACATTCCATCAGGGTGTTGCGATTTTTATAAACAGTAGTGTATATAACGTTTTCTTTTTAAGTACATTACAATATCTCATCCCAGTTTGGGGTGGAACTTATGTGACTCATTTAAAACCAATTATAAATCTTTTAAAGTTGCTCACTCGTTGTATCTTTAACAATCATGATTTTCGTAAAAATCAAATAATGAATTTTCATCAATTTTATGTTTTTAATTTGGCAAAATATACATGGAATTATGTAAAAATGAAACAGCAATTTTCAGACATTTTAATTATAATTTAAGATATTCTAAAAATCTGACGATTCCAATTGAAATTCCAAAGCATTCTTTCGTTTTCCATCATATAGATTATAATTATAAAAAATTGTTTAATGATCTACCAAATGAAATAAAATTATGTACTGATAAACGAAAATCTGGATATAAACTTAAAAATTGGATTATGATTATCAAAAACAATTAGTTTTTAATGGTTTTTATATGTTAATCAGTTTTAATTGCTGTTACCATATATACGAGCTTTTCCGAATATACGAGCACTATGTGCTCATGGGAAATTCATCTTATTATAAATTTGTTTGTTTCTTACATTAGAATAAATAAATAAATAAATAAATATTATTTGTAATATCTTACAATATAACACAATATTACCAATTTAAATGATAAATTTTTATATCAATAATGAATACATGTATAGTAATTATGAGATATATCGTTCAGTTATTCATTATTGATATTAAAAATTCATTGCTTTTATTGTTAATATTTTGTTATATTATAGGATATTACAAACGGTTATTGTAATAAATTGAATGTTTTTTTCAGTATACTGAAAATACACAAGAACTTTTTAATAATCTGATATAAATTCCATAATATCATAGTTTCCTGAAATCCTATGTAAATTCGAGATAGGTGTTATATGATTATGTAAAATATTTCTAAAACATGGCAGGTGACAAGTACTGAAGTTCTTTATTTATTCTATTAAAAATCTTCTTTGCAGGATTAAATATTTGTTAATAGTCATTCCACTTTTACAAAGTGTAGCCTGTATCTGAAACATCAACGTTTGTTCAGGGTCCTACCACCCTGTGTTCAATTTTAGTAAAAAAATAGTCAAAAATATCATTAATTTTATTTGTTTTATATTACAAAATTTAATCGACGGATGGCAAATTTTTCAAATTTTTTTAATTTTATGTTTACATTCGATTTCATTGCTAACTTCTTGAATTAATTGTTGGATAATTTCGAAATTCTCAATGCTCTTTTTATTGAATAATTATAATAAATATTACTTGCAGAGTCATAATCACAATGCTTATCAATCTGCCTGCAATTATTTAATTATTCAACCTGTATCACGTTATTTTACTGCTTGTTTAAATTCTTTTTATTATTTAATGATGAGTTTTCCGAAAATTTTAATGCATAATGGCGATAGCATTATTCTCATATCATTTTTTGTTTTTTAACCTTTTGTATTCCTCAAACTAGCGATGGCTTCCTTCTTGTAGCGTTTCTATGACGGATCACATTTTGCTAAAGCTCTGGATAGGGATCTTTACATTCTGCCACTCAAGGGCGCTGAAACTAAATATAGGTGATGATTTTAACGCATTGGTCGCGACGATCACGCCATTTTTCAAGCGCAGTTCAAAATTTCTCCTCTCAAGGTCGCCAAAACGTGCTCGATGATGGGACCAGAAATCTTATCTAGTGCCTTACTCTCCCTTATGAGCTCTTGATCATATTTAAACACGTTTTTTCCAACGAAATTTTGCTTTTAATTTGATTAAATTGCACTAGAAGCAATATTTTATTTTATTAAACACATTCTTCAATAAATAATTAAATGAATAAACAATATTAAAATTGTTTTGCTTGAAATAATCTGAGCCAAAATTCTTTTCAGTATTCATTTACAAATTGAAATACATGCATTAGAAAAATAGCAGTCATTAATTTTTAAGCTGTTAGCTTCTATGCAATTTTAAAAATTTCATTTTTTTTCTTATTAATTTTTGACTTATTAATATCTTTTATAAAAAAATGTAGCCATGTCAAAACATAAAATTTTAAAATTTTTAGAAGTTATTATCTTTTGATGATTTTGACAACCAATTTAATAAATAATTTTTGTAACAATTTAAATATGCCATAATACAAATTCAGTGTAATATTGTCTTCTAAGTTTTTAATAAAATTAAACAGGTTTAATGAGGGATAAAGTAAACAACCTTTATCAAATTGTTTGGTGAAATTAACAGTTCCATCGATCATTATTTCTCTTGTGCTTAACATTTCCGTTTTACAAACTTCACAGTTCAAACTTTTTAAAGTTTTTCTTGCCACATATCCTCTAATATAGTAAATCACTCTATCATCACTGTTTTTGTGAAAATAAGCACAGTGATCTGCCAGCCATGAATTTTCTGTAGGGTACCCTCAACTGTAAAAATATCTCCAGAATTAATTAAATCATCGACTGTTTTTTGAATACATGAAACTTCAGTTTTCTTATTCAGTCAGTCAGCAATGATATTATATCTTGAACTGGAGAATTTCCACGTTTGGAACGGGCAGATGGACGGACATTGTGAAACCGATTTGGGGATTATACAACAATACTTTCATGATGATGCAATGTGAGAACGTTCTGTTGCCATGGCAATGGAACATTGGTTTCCAAGTATTTTTAAGTAGCTTCATTCTTCCGCTACTTAATAATCAGATAAAGTTCTTTTACTTGGCAGAACAAGTATTTTATTTATTCAAAGATGTTCATATAAACTTGGGCTTTTCATTTCCATAAGAAGGCATTTTAGAATCCACTCCTTATTAAAAAGCATACCATTTGTTGATCATCTTCGAATTGCTCTTAAACAATGCATCACAGAAAGTTGTTGGTTTTCCGGCAATGATTTTATTCTTTTTTGTAACACTGATTGTTCAATTTGAAAAAATTGTTCTTTAATTGATCTATTTCTATATTGCATTTTTAAATTTTAATTTTCAGTCTTTCAGTAGTCTTAGCATTTTAATTCTGCATTTTTTTTTTACTCTTAAGCAAACCTCATCAATGAGGGCTAGTGATTTCTTATTTTTCCTGGATTGATTATTTAAGAGCATTTTTTTAAATATTTACATTTAAGACAAATTGTATCACTGTCTACTTTCTACATATATTCTTTACTAAAATAACATTTTGTTATAACACCGTGTTTTTGAGAAATATGTTTCTTTGTGTTGAAATTTATCGAATGGTCCCATTCCTGTACATAAATTATAATTCTCTACAGCATCTAAAATATTCTGAATTTCCCTCGAAGTTAAATAGTTTTAACAAGAAACTTTACATTTCTCAAAAAGACTGTAGTGATATATTCTGTAGGAAATGGCATTAAAAAAATCAAAATATTGTTAAAATATGTGAAGACGATTGTGGTTTCTTTCCATTAGGGTAATAGAATAGTACTCCTTAATCTTTTCAAAATTACACTCTTAATATGTGTAAGAACTATCCCTCCCCACAGTTTTTATTCTCTTTATCCAATTTTTATTTTCTTAATCTCTCATATTTTAACAATTTTAGCTTGCCCAAGTGGATTGAAAATTCCACAAGCAGCTTTTTTTTTTTTCAAAATGCATTTTTTTAAATTTATTTTTTATTTTATTTTATTTCTTTAAAAATAATTAAATAAATTTTATTCTGCAAAATAAATTTTTTATTTGCAAACTACACATTCTATTTTTCCAAAAAACTTTTTTTTTCTTGCAAAATGTATCTTTGATTCTACAAGTTGCATTTTACATTTTTAAAAATGCATTTTAGCATTGCAAAAAACTGTAAAAATTTATTATGTATGTTCGATATGCTTTTATATATAGCAATTTGTTTTAAGATCGAAATGCACGAGAGAAAAAAACGCATGTTATTAATTTTTATGAAGAGGATCAGAACAAATTCTGTTCGTTTTTGAAATTAAGTTTCTTATTAAAATATGTAAATATTATCTATCTTAAAATATTGAAAAATTAATTACAGATAAATGCAAATAAACTTTCGATTGCTCGAGATTCGCCATTGACTTCAATGTTGCAAATAGAGCTCAGTACCCTAGCAATAGAGAGCCTTTATAATCATATGATTATAAAGGCTCTCTACCTAGCAAGCTCTACTAGTGCCAACTACTTCCGTCTTTATTATCGTCCTAGCTTCCGTCATCCGAGAGGAGGACACCTGCTAGCATTGGGAGTGTTACGCGATTGCGACACTATTCATTTTAACCACTATAGCTCTATTCAGCCTAAAGTTCCTGTATAAAGAGTTCCTTTATACAGGAACTCTACTTCACCCTAGGTGACTGGATAAGTGCGGAGAAAGGTAGTGACAACCTATACCGTAAGCTTAAAGCGTGAGCCGCCATTTTGAATCCATGGTCGAAAGTGACAATTGAGTTACTATGGTAAATTCGTCGTTAATTTAAAAAAGTTTGTTTTTGTTTGAAGTTATGCAGTTTTAAATTAGACCTTTAGCTGTATGTAAAACCACTCGTTCGTTTTTAGTATAGAAAAAGATGATTAAATTTACCTCCCCCAAAAAGTGCAAATCCAAGAATAAAACTTATGAAATAAAAAATATATAACAAAAACTTTTTAAGCACACAGTTTTACTTCATAAAGTGCACACGTTTTTACTTCGAAGTAGCCTGAATCTGTGTACTTAAATTCCTTTCCCATTGATCAAATAATTAATGAAGAAGCACTATATATTCCTTTCTTGTGTTGCCATAAAAACATCGGGAGGGGAGACTGCGGTGAGGAGAGATAAATGACTTTGGAATGGGGGGGGGGGGAGGTTTAAACTGCCCAAATTTTGAAATACTAAAATTTGATTGGTCAGAGATTCTTTCCTTCGAAAAGAGAGGGAAAGTCGTGAAGACGAGAAATGGCAGCAGGAATAAACTAATGCAGCTAATCACTAGTGCTGATGCATCGAATTCCGCAATCATAGAACGGTGCAAGTTTTATCAATAAGTAGAACGTTACCTATGAGTGGCGATGATTGAAAATTGCATTGTGAACGATATGTTGAATTTATTATATTTATTTTCTATGTTGTTGTTATTGGTATTATTATTATTAAAATGAGTTAGATTATCGATGTACAAGCCAACAATAAACTTGGGATAGATTCCACAAGGAATATTGTGCCAAGCCTAGGGACAACCACAAAGATAAACACTCATGTCCTCGGTGGGATATGAATCCGCGATTCTCCCATCCGATAGCTACCAAGACCTGTGCCTTAGTGCTCTTGGCCACCTAGACGACATTTCTTATTTTACTCATTTCATTAACTACTTTAAATTTTTCATTAATTTTTCTGTTTATTTAATTATTTTTCGTTATTTTTGGAAAACGCCTCAACGATGATATACACTATATGATCACAAATATCCGGACACATGCACGTTTGCGCTCTAGCCACGATTTCATGGAAATCAATAGGGCGTTGCACATCCCTTTGCCCGAATCACATCTTCCACCCTTCGGGGAAGACTTTCCACCAAATGTTGGTAGGTACTTTCCGGAATGTTCCTCCATTCCTCCCGAAGAGCGAGAATCAGTTCAGGTACAGAAGTTGGCCGATGTGATCTGGCCCGCAAGCGTCTTTCCAATTCATCCCACAGACTCTCTATAGGATTGAGGTCGGGACTTCTATTGAGGTCGGGATTGAAGTGCCGGCCAACCCATTTCTTCGACCCCTGAGTCCGCAAACCACTGCTATACACGCCTCACTTTGTGGCACGGAGCATTGTCGTGTTGGTAGAGAAATGGCCCGTTTCCGAAAAATTGCCACAACGTTGGAAGTGCACAGTTGTCCAAAACATTCAGATAACGGTCGGAGTTCATGATTCCTTGCACAGGAACGAGCTGGCCCAGTCCGTACCATGAAAATGAGCCCCACACCATGACTCCTCCGAAATTGACTGTGGGCTCTGTGCACTCAGGTAAGAAGCGTTCTCCAGGTATGCGCCAAACCCAAACTCGTCCATCGGATTGCCAGAGTGTGTAGCGAGATTCGTCTGTCCACATTACACGTTTCCATTGGTCCATTGTCTAGTTTCTGTGAGCTTTGCACCACTCCAGACGTCGCTTGGCGTTGACCCTGCTGATGTGGGGCTTGTGGGCAGCAGCACGGCCATGGAATCCCATCGTTTGCAGTTCCCGACGAATTGTCATGGTACTGGCATCATTTGCAGAGGCCTTTCGAAACTCTGTGGCAATTTTTCCGCCGAGAACTTCCGGTTGCTGCGGGTGACACGACGAAGCACTCGACGGTCTCTGTCCGTTAGTTTCTTGGGTCTACCAGTTCGTTGTCGAACTGTTGTTGATCCCCGGGTCTTCCATTTCATAATGACATCGCCTACTGTTGACTTGGGTATCTGAAGAAGGCTGGAAATGTCACGCACGGACTTGCCGCATAGGTGACATCCAACGATGGTTCCACGTTGGAACTCACTGAGCTCTGCCGAACGACCCATTCTTGCCAATGTCCAAGCAGAGTTGTGTCTGAAGGTGTGGGAAGCTATTTAAATGATGTGCAAGTCATTATCATGTGACATTGGGCCAATCGATGATCTGTGAGGGGTGTCCGGATATTTTTGATCATATAGTGTACATATATATATATATATACTTTTAGAAATATATATATACTTTAATAAATGGATTTTACTCCTTTTAGATGTTATTTATTAATAATAACGCGATTATGATCCCTTTATTTATTTAAAGTTATACGTCTATATAGAAATTATAGATTTTCAGTTTTTTTCACTGTCTACACTAAGCTCATATCTTATGGGAAAGGGCAAAATCGTCCACAAAAGTAATCGACTACTGTGTCCTGGACATGATGTAATTTAGGCTATGCCTTCGCGCTGGTTATCTCCATTGGCTGCGTTCGGAGAATAGCCACTTATTCCACTTATTCAAATTATCTTTAGATCCTAGTGATTATGCGAAATATTCAGAGGCTAGGCACCTGTTTAAAGCTTCCTGGTACGCGGATAAACAGGCGTATTTTATGTCATTGGAATCACATATCCGTTTTAATCCCAAAGCGTTTTGGGCTATTTCAAGGAAGTTGCTCGGTTTGAGTAGACGCAATACTCTTTTGACTGATGAAGAAGATCCTGTTAAAATCGCTGCTTCTTTCGCTGACTCCATGAATAATGATTCGGTTCTTCATGTTGATGTCCCCAATCTGGAAGCATGCTGGCATCGGGTTAACTCGAAGTTCTCTCTCTAGGCTCCGTCAGAACGACAAATTCTGGACCACACCAAAAGACTGTCTGCGTCCAAGTTTTGTACTGTCCCTAACATACCGGACTATATTTTCAAAGGTTGCCTCCCTGGCCTGATCACTCCGTTTAAGCATCTGTTTTCTATTTCTTTGAGCTCCGGTCGTTATCCCTCCAGTTGGTCTAAGGTTTTCATTCTGCCTATTCCCAAAAAGAGCGGCTCGTCTGGTCAGGCTTCCTTTAGACCAATTACCATCATCTCATTTCCTGCTAAGCTTCTTGAGTCTCTAGTTTTCGATCAACTCTCAGGCTATGTTGAATCTTTTTGACCCGATGAACAGCATGGCTTCAGATCCAACAGAAGTACTCAATCCAACTTAGCCACTTTTGCACATTTTTTGACTCGCAAGCTAGACGATCGGGTTCAAGTGGATGCTTTGTTTTTAGATTTTTCTAAAGCGTTTGACAAGATCAACGTTTCATTGCTACTCGAGAAATTAAAATTTGCAGGTTTATCGGATACGTCCCTTGACTGGTTCCGTTCCATGTTAAGTGGTCGCCGCTTTAATCTTCGTCATCCTAAGCATCTTGATATGTCTTTTTCCATCAAAAGCGGTGTGCCTCAAGGCTCACTCCTTGGACATCTTTGTCGCGGATCTGCCTTCTGCTCTTCAGGATCACAAGGTTCGAATTCTTCTGTACGCCGACGATGTTAAAATGTTTCTCGATATTAATGAGTGGGAGGATTGCTTTAGGCTTCAATCTGCCCTGTCATCTGCGTATCAGTGGGCTTGTTCTAATGGCCTTTTACTGAATCCTGACAAGTCAATTGTCGTCTCGTTTAATAGATCCACGGCCCCTGGATTTCAATGAGCATATGAACTCCTTGTATTTAGATATATCTCGCCACCTGGAACTGATTCAAAGAGCATCTCTCTTTTTTATGGGCGCACGAGCATTCGATATTTTATTTAAGGCCTTTGTTGTCCCCAAGATCATTTATTGCGTTTGGGTTTGGTTTGGGGGTAACTTTCAAATCCTCAATAAAATCCAACGCAAATGCGCTAGTCTTGACCTATTTAAAAGAAAATTTAAACATAACATTGGCCCTGACCAAATCTCAGTTTTTAGCGTTTAACGCGTTATTTATATTGTTTTCTTTAATCTTTTGGCTAGCGTCTTTTTTCATAAAATTTGCGTTTCTTCTTTATATCCTGAGGTTAATTTTACCACGTTACGTTGGACCCGTAGAGGGTTTACTTTAATTCCCACTATTACTTGGAAATCGTCTCTTTCTCGGGTTAATCCCATTTCTAAATTAGTTAAAAATTACGTGGAACGTTTTAATGACATAGACCTTTCCTGTGCTGAGGGTCTGCACATAACTTTATTTTCTTAGTTTTTCTTCTTCTTTTTTTTTTCTTTTACCTGTTAGTTTTTGTCTTATAGTAGTTAATTTTTAGTTGTCTTTTTTTTATGGGTTTTTCATCAACCCCGTTTTGGGCATTTAGCCTGTTGGGGGGCAACATGGGGCTCTCCCCTACGGAGTATCTGGCAGGGTATTCCCCTTTGCTGCTCCAATTATTATTATCATTGTTTGGGGAAGCCAAACTCGGATCAAGTCCGGAAGCCAATCCCAGAGGCGGACTCAAAAGAGGGCCAAAGCCCAAGGGACTCAAATGCGAGGGAGGGAAAGTTATGCACTCATGGGAGTATTGATGTTCGGGTGTAGAAATTACCTTACTATGTGACAGGTGTTTAGAATTGTAGCCTTCTGTAAGGATTTGTATAAGTGTGGGTTTAAATTTAGTGTTGACAGGCTTTTGTGTAGCTAGTGTGGAATAACCCCAGTGGCAGAAAGAACGATAGGAACAATGTGTACTCTGTTAACTCCCCAAAGGCGTTTTATTTCATGTGCAAGATCCGTATATTTAGTGATTTTGTTAGTGTATGTCTTTTGTAAATTGTGTGTTTTGGGGATGGAGATATCAATTATGTAAGTCACTTTGTTTTGCTTACCTACTAGTGTAATGTCTGGTCTGTTATGAGGGATAGTTTTGTCAGTGATTATAGCTCTGTCAAAATATAGTTTATGTGTGGTGTTCTCTAAGACAGTGTCAGGGATATATTTATAGTAAGGAGTGTGAATGTCCCTTAGCTTGTGTATCTTAGCTAGATGTTGATGTATGATGTTGGCTACCTGGTTATGTCTGTGTAAATAATCTGTCTGCGTGAGTATTTTGCAACTGGATATGACGTGTTGGATGGTTTCCTCTGCGATATGGCATTTTCTGCAAGACCCGTCAGTCGAATCTTTGATAAAATGTTTTCTGTAGCTTTTAGTGTTAATAACCTGGTCTTGTATGGCAATCATGGTTCCATCAGTTTCCCCAAAGAGACTCCCTTCACACAACCAAAAGTTGGACGCTTTTTTGTCGACGTGTGGCTGGTTGAGGTCAGAAGGATGTCTACCGTGGAGTTGCTTTCCGAGCCATGATTGAAGTTTAGTACATGTTGTAGGAATGTTATGGGTGTTCTGCATGCTGTTCAGATTCAGAGGTGTGTATTTTGTATCAGCCATGCAGACTGCTTTGTGTAATGGTGATGTGTGTTGTTTAGAGTAAAAGAATTCTCTGAGTGACTGAGTCTGTTTCTGGTATAGATCTGTTATGTCAATAAGACCTCTGCCTCCCTCTGAACGAGGCAGGGTGAGTCTTTCAATAGCTGTGTGTGGATGGTGCTTTCTGTGCTTTGTAAACAGTTTACGTTGTTTCCTTTCAAGTCCCTTAATATCTGTGTGGGTCCACTGTATGACTCCAAATGAGTAGGAGAGTAGTCCTATTGGCGTGGCATAAATATTGATGGCCTTGATTAAATTTCTGGAATTTAAATGCGTTTTAAGTATTGTCTCTACCCTATGAAGATATTGTTTAGTGAGTGTATTCTTTATGTGTTTGTGCTCCAGAAGCTTGGCTTGCTTAAATCCTAGATATTTGTAAAATTCGTCATTTTCCATAGCAGCAATGTGATCTGGTTCATCTAATCTGAAGCCCCCTTCCCTGAGTACTCCATTTTCAATGTGAATGGTTTTGCATTTGTCCAACCCAAATTGCGTGTGTATGTCTTTTGAAAAACTTTGTGTAATAACAAGTAATTGGTGCAATTGTGTTTGTGTGGAGGCGTAGATTTTCATGTCGTCCATGTAGAGTAAGTGTGAAAGCGTGTGGTGGCAGCTTTTGTTGTGTTTAATCGTGTAGCCGTAACTTGTGCTGTTCAGTCTATTTGAAAGTGCATTTAGTGCAAGACAATACCGGAATGGGCTCAGTGAGTCACCCTGGAAGAAGCCCCGGTTTATCTGTATTTTGTCAGTCGTGATGGTTTCACTGTTGACTGTGAGGTGTAGTGTAGTTCTCCAATCCAGCATTGTACTTTCTAAAAATGTGATAAGTGTAGGGTTTATTTTATATAATCGTAGTGTATATAAAACCCATGAGTGTGGGACACTATCAAAGGCCTTTTTGTAATCAATGTAGGCTGCATGGAGGTGTCGATGTTTATTGTGAGTTTGCCGTAGGACCACACTGTCTATCAGGAGTTGCTCCTTAAACCCATGTGGTTTCTACGGCATCTCTTTTGTTGCTCAGTGAGAATGTTGTTTGTGTCTATGTGTGTATAAATTTTGTTTGTGATACAGGCAGGTATTATTTTGTAAAGTGTAGGCAGGCATGTGATAGGTGTATATTGTGTGGGATCTGTAGTGTTATGTGACTTTGGTACTATGTATGTTATTCCTTGTGTGAGGAAATGTGGCAATGTCTGTGGTGTTTGCAAAGTGTTGGAGATCTGTTTTGCAAGGGCCAGATGCAAACAGGTGAAGCGCTTTTACCAGAAATTCTGAATCCTATCTACACCTGGAGCCTTCCAATTGTGAGTACGTTTAATGACTTGTTAGAGTTCATCTGCTGTTATGTCAGTATAAGGCATGTTTGATAGTGTGGATGCTAATTGCTCCTTTTCTTTGATCCAGCTAGCTTCCCTGTTATGTTCAACTGAGGCAGACCAAAGAGACGACCAATAATGTTAGAGTGCTGTTTATGTTTGCAGACCAGTATTTTGTGTCTGTGTATAATCTTTGTTTAACTGTTTATAGAATGTCTTCTCATTGTTTGCGAATAACTTGTTCTGCTATTTGCGCTGAGTGCATGTTTTGTATCTCTTCAGGCATTGTGTTTTTGCAGCTAACTTTTGTTTTAATGTGTCCATATATTCTGTTTGTTCTGCTTTGATGAAGTGTTGTTTCTAGTGTACTGTGTAAGTCTACTTAACTGCTTGCGGATTTCGTCAATCTCAGACTCAATCCGCTTTTGCCATTTAGGTTTCTGTTGGGTGTATAATTTTTGTGTGTCCTTATGGATTGGTTTCCTACCCAGTGTGGATATAACTATAAGTGCCCCAGCGTAAATAAGTAGGTGTATGTATTCTAAAGATAGATTTTCTTCAATGTATTGTGGTAAGACATATGTGTTCATGTAAGATAAAATTTCCCCTGTTATGCTGTTTATGTTTATTTTAGGTATATCTGGTCTTTGTGTGGGATCTGTTCCCATGTAAACTGTAAGGTATCTTTGTAGGATGTCATTTAATGTTTCAATAAGTTTGGCATTCATGTTGTGTTGTGGATGAATATCATGGTGAAGTTCATTGTTGAGTGTGTGTTCTACAAGTTCATTAGTGATGTCAATGTTAGTGTTTGATTCTGTGTGTTGAGTGTCGGTTTGTGTAGGTGTCTCGTGTTCTTGTAGCTGCTGTGCAACTTCTTGCTTTATTTTCTGTAGCGTGGGTAAGGGTATTAAATTGTTCATAACAATTGTGCGACGCTGATCTGCAATGCGTTGTTCAGTGACTGTGATGTGAGGATATGTCTCTTTGAAAATGTTATATAAGCGTTGTCTGTACGCTGTAGTGTCAGTTTCCAATTTAATGACTGCGTAGTAGGCTCGCATGATAAAACAGTTTATGTCATTGGTCCATTTCATGCGTTGGCGTGGCTTGCCTGCCTTAGTGGTCAAGGGCAAAGAAGTTCTTGAAACACTAGGGACTGGTTGTGGCATTGCAGTAGCCGAACAGGGGTTGGTGCTGCTTTCGTCACCAGTGGCCCTGGGAGATTGTGGCATATTTTTCGAACGTGAGCCTCTGCCTAACCCACGAGCGCGGACCTTGGTAACCCGGGTGACGTTGAAGTTTTCTTCAAACTTCGTCAGATTTTACCTGAATAATGCAATCGATCATCACCGCCGTACAAGGATGAAGAATGCCAAAACAATTTGTATCCATGAATCTTTTTTCTTTTTCTTTTAAAGTTTAACCTTTCTTTTTTTAATTTATTAATAATCTGTTTATATTAATAAATAAACAATGTTTAAATGGTAGGTTTTTAAAATTTACTGAATTACCCTTTTTGCTTTATAGAAATTATTTAATACTGTATTAATTATCTATTTCAGTGAAACCATATACTTTTTTACACGTTCAATTTTATTTGTTGTTCACGTTAAATATGTGTTATAAAGTACAGTTTATAGTTATACAGTAAAGGTCATGGAACGTTTCAAAAGTTTCAAATCTATCGTTGCAAAACACATTTTGTAGCATTTTAGGAGTTATAAAAATTGTCATCAAAAATGTAGGGACAAATTTAAAAATTTATACTTTATAACATATATTCACCATGAGCGTTTAAAAAAATTATACGGATTCACTGATATAGATAGGTATTAAATAATTTCTATAAAGCAAAAAGGGTAATTCAGTAAATTTTAAAAACTTACCATTTAAGCATTGTTTATTTATTAGTATAAACAGATTATTAATAAATAAAAAAAGTTTAAACATTAAAAGAAAAAAAAAAGATTCATGGATACACATAGTTTCGGCGTTCTTCGTCCTCCTATGGCGGTGATGATCGATTGTATTGTTCATGTAAAACCTGACGGAGTTTGAAGAAAACTTCAAAGTCCACGCGCATGCGCATTTGGTTAGGAGCAGGGCGATTTATCAACACATCCTCTAAGATCTTTTAGAGGGTGTTGGATTTATCCGCTCGAAAGGTAAATCAACACCCCCAGATTTACTACGGGTGAGCTAGTTTGCACAGCATCTCGTCACATCACGGCGTTCTCGCGAGAACGCCAAGAACGAAAACGAGAGTGAGAACATTCACTCCTAACCAGCATGGCAGACTCACATCGCATAATGGGGAAATGCCACATATTATACAGTTTTATCCTCACTTAGAGTAATTAATATAAGATAAGGTTAATATTATGAATGACGGCAACCATCTGCAATTCAAGAAACGCTACATTCGTGTCGATGTTCCTCCTCCTGTGTATGACATGCTCATTAATGCTACGTCTCTCGCAGGTTTTACAATTATGAATGCCAAAAGTATAAAAAATAATAAAATTATTCCAACTAATGAACTTCAAACAGAGCATTAATAATGAGTAAACATAAGTAATGTTGATACTAATATTTATGTATAAGACCAATAAAGGCATTTTTATGTCTCTTCATATCTCAGTTATCGTTCAAATTCGGACCCATGTTCATATGAACTTTTTTGCTTAGTATCACCATACCAAAATTACTTCTACTACAAGTTACGAATCTCCAGGCAAATCCTATGGGAGAGTTTGGCACAATGAACGTTCCTCCCGAGTGGTAGCGCTGACGGCAGTGGAAGTCGGTTAATAGCACGATCAGTGTTAGCAAAATTACGATTTTGTGATATTTCTTATAAAAGCAGTTTATAAAAAGAAAATAATTAATATTCTTATAAAAATTTAAAATAAGAACTATATTTTCTTGATATTTCTTCTAATCATGTTCCATAAACATGCCAAATCATTGTTTTGTTACTGGATGCAAGAGAGAAGCACACGAAATTATCAAAGCTTAAAAAATAAAGCCATTAACCAAATTGAAAAATTAAAGTGGAATTTAATACAAAGTCTAAAGAATTTTTTTTGTTTTGGATAATAAACTTCAATGGTAGAAAAGCATTAAATGGATTATTCAAATGGAAGACACCAAATTCTAAGTAAATTAATTTAAAAAAATGAAAAAAATTGGATAGAGAATTATCCAAAATAAAAAAAATATATAGATATTTATGAGACTGTGTGACACTTTTATAAAATTAATAAAGACTTAAAAAAATTAAAAATTCTTAAAATAAGGAAACTAGTGATAATAATTATATAATTAAATGAATTTAAAAAAATATTTAAAGAAGTGCAATCAAATTTTAGAGTTTTGTTTATTGTTGTGAGGTTACACTGATCAACATTTCTTACTGTTTATATTTCTATAGTGGGCGCCACCTAATGCAACCACTTTGGGACCAAACCGAATAGGGCATGGGTACAAAAATAGCATGGAAAGCTGTCACGGTGGTGCCGCCACTGTCGAGGTGTAGGATACCTTCGTTAGTTGCCGTGTTCATATTACAGGGTGTCCCAAAAATAAGTATCTATTTCAGTGAAATCAGACATTTAAAAATTTTATTTGTTTAACATGTTGATTATGTGTTAAAAGTGCATATATTTTTAATTTTATGTATACATTTTATTAGCAGTGCAGGGGATAACTTCGAAAATGCTTCAAAATACGTTTCTCACAGCTAAGATTTCAAATTTAGGGGGGTACAGACGGAGCAATGTTGAAAATTATCAATAAAGTTTTGATGTAAGATAATAAATCTGTTTTGATGTCATAATTGAGTTTTTTTGTTTTTAAATTTGCCCGATTTCACTGAAAGAGTTAGTTACTTTAGGGACTCCTACCCCTGCGTTACTAAAAAAATTTAAACAAAATATTAAACAAAATTAAAAATTTATACGTATATTTGTAATATATATTTAACATGATAAACATATATAAAAGCGAGCTTTTTTTTAATGTCCGATTTAACTGAAATAAACATCAAATATTTTTGGAACACCGACTGTTTGCTGTGTGCCATTATGCTCTAACAACTACAAAAAAACCTCATTCATGCTATCATGGCTTTGCTAAAGATAAATCTAGAAGAAAGGAATGGACTATAAAGATACGAATGGATAAAAAATTTCCAATAGCAAGAAATATGCAGTGATCACTTCACACCTGATTATTACACCCTAACTAGTTAAATAATTTGAAAAACTAATGTTAAAAATCTGTCATGAATTCAGCTAAAAAAAAGTGCTGATAAATTTTTTGGAAATATTAAGGAAAAAATTTAAAAAAATATGATACAGTATATCATTTGTGGTCACTTCTAATTTTAGTTGAAATTCATTATAAAATACCTTAAATTTTTATTCATAGGATTTATGTCTAACGTAAAATATATAGCTTCAAAGAATGAATGCTGTTATTTTGTGAATGACGTGTTACACTCTGAATGATGTGTGTTACACCCGTTTTGTGCAATGTAGCATCAAAACAAAACATTGTGTATATTTCATGGTGAAATGTGCATAATGACTACCTTAACAGCAGCAAAATGTCACATGTATATTTAATATATGTTGTGAAATATCAAAGTTCATGTAGGTATTTTTCGTGTATAGGCCAATAGAAATAATTGAAGAAATCAGGAATTCCATCACAGAACTTTTCAAAAAACCCCAAGAAAAACCACCAAAGAACCGCAGGAAGTCTGAAAAAAAAGTTAACAGGCAGTTCTTGGTATTAGTGAAGTGAAAAAACATTGAACGTTAGTGCTTCTGATCATAGAGAGAGAGAGAGAGAGAGAGAGAGAGAGAGAGAGAGAGAGAGAGAGAGAGGTTATTCTAAACTTCGACGGTGGCGCCCTTCTATCACTTGGAGTAGCTTTCCATCCCATGCCCTATTGATAACCGAATTAGACCTTTATAAGACTCCTCTAACTACTGTCTGCCTATGTGAAATTGTGTTCCGCCCTAATTCTCTACGTCGTCGCAAGGAACACTGACAGATTGAAATCAATGCAGGCGCTTGCATTTTTTCCCATTTTCCTACCGTGAACACTAATATTTTAGCGTTTTCTATGACAGATTATTGTATTTACACATAAGTACGTTGAAACATAAGCTGACCAAAAAAAAAAAAGTTGAACGAAAACAGTGTTGCCAGATCAGTGGTTTTTCCACTAGATTTAGTGGAATTTTTTGGCTTTAGTGGGAAATTTGGTGGGCACATGTCTTCAGTGGAATGAGTTAGTGGGGTTATTAAAATCTAGTGTTTTTTTTTAGTGGAATTGCGATAAATAAATTACATTTCTATTTTTTCACTTCCAAGCTCCAGAAATCACTTTTTATAGGAACTTTTTATCAGGACCAGGAAATTGAGAGACTCTTAACCAATGATGTGGATAAAGAAACGATCATGGGAGGAGGTTGGATCTCCAAGTGTATTCTTTTAGTGACCACAGACGGTATAATCGAAGTTTGATCTGATGAACTTCAAACGAAGCCAGTGTATAATACACATCACAGTACGTTAATTAATCAGTATATACAATCTGCAGTTCATTATACAGTATATTAATTCACTTTTAATTTCAATTTTCCCTTGCATATTTTATTTCTCGCGACGAGTTAAAAATGGGGATCGTGTTCTACAAAAGGATACGATTTTTTTTTGAGCTCTGAAAGTGGAATCACATTATACATGTGCAGGGTGTTTCTAAGTTAACTCCCGTATTATACATGTTTATTACTCAAAAACTATTACAAATATTAACGTGATTTTTCTTTGTTCACAAAGAAAAACTGAAAACGTTTCTTAGCATGCCTTAATAAATTTCAATGTGCCCCCCATTTATGGCGTGAAAGACGTCAAAGCGAAACTCGATTTCCTCCCATGTTCGGGTTAGCATTTTGGGAGTGATTTCAGCGATTTTTTTTCAATTATTCAGTCTTTGAAAGTTTCAATGTCATTAATGTTGGTCTTGTACACACTGTCTTTCATATATTCCCTGAAGAAAAAAATCCAGAGGGTTCGCCTCGGGTGTGCGAGGGGGCCAAGGGATTGGCCCATCCCTTCCAATCCATCATTCTGGAAAGTTTGTATCAAGGCACTGCCTAACTTGCAGGGCCCAGTGAGGAGGTGCTTCATCTTGTTGGTAGTCTGTGTTGGGCTGCAGTTTTTCCACCTGTGGAATCAGGTAGTTCTCCAGCATATCTAGGTAGTTTGCAGCGCTAACGGTATCTTCAGCAAAAAAGAAAGATCCGATTACTCGATCATGCATTAAACCGCACCAAAATGCTAGCCCAAACATGGGAGAAAATCCAGTTTCGCTCTGACGTCCTTCACGCCATAAATGGCGGGCACATTGAAATTTATTAAGGCATGCTAAATCACGTTTGAGTTTTATTTGTGAAGAAAAAAAAAATCACGTTAAAATCTCTAACATTTTTTGAGTAATAAACATATATAAAATACCCTGTATAAGTTACGCATTATAGTAGAATAATTACAGTACTATATTAACAAATAATTTTTCTTGACATGCATTCTACTATTTGAACACTTACACCCAAAATGATACAGTATCAGCTTGCATGACTCTAACTTCGGGATCAAACTTAATCTACTCCACTCTTTTTCACATGTAAACATCTCCATTCAAAAAAATAAATTACGTATTTGGCAAGTTCTGCTATATTTCGCTTTATCAGCATTTAAGCATTCTTATAGATGAACTGTTTTAATTGAAGCATGGCAGTCATATTGGCTGGTAATCTACACTTCACTTCTCTAGCTAAATTGACTAGAAATTCAATCTATCTTTTACGGAATATAAAATGTCTTCCGATAATATTCTTAACAGTTTTTTCAACTTTTAGTTTTAGTAGTCATTTTAATAACTGAGTTCAGTGTGTGTGCCATATGTAGCACGCAGAATATATAAGCGATATTCCATTTCCTCCCATGTCTGACCTAAGAAGTCCTCATTAATGTTTGCAATTGCTGCTGTGATGTTAGACAGTTCCTGCAGGTCCCACACAGGGGTATGGTAGACTGTATCCTTCACAAAGCCCCAAAGAAAACAATATAAAGGGGTTAAGTCTGGAGACCATGGAGGTCATGAAAGTGGTCCTCCTCTGCCAATCCAGCGACCTTCAAACGTGTCATCCAACAACAAAAGAAAACTTTTGTGTGTGAACATTATGCCGCAAACCGCAACTTCTAACTATCCCGATTACTGAAATATACGTACGTGATCAAAGTTGTAAAAATTCATTTTGGAACACCTTGTATGTACCCAAAATATTTACAAAAACAATGAATTTATTTCTGAAACTTTTTTTAAATAGATCAAAATATCTTCTAAATGAATAAAAAAATACATTATAAGGATAAAAAATTAACATAACTGTCCTTTAAATAAATAAAAAATTTCTTGCACTTATTGCATGATGGAATTTAAATGTACCTTAAATATGTAATTTCAACCCTATTGGAAATGGAATTAACACTGCACCATATTAAAGGATACAATTAAAACATTATCACTAGGAAACATTTTTCCTTGTCTCACATCATAATTTCGTTAAAATTATCATACGGCTAATGTGCATGTAAATAAATATTTGATGGATAAATATGAGGCATTGTGGATACAACGGGTGAACTTGACAACAAACTATGCCACCTAATTTTCTGATATCTGAGAAGCCAAATGTTAAATTAATAAAGTTAAAATTTCACCCAAATGAGTTTCCCCCCTGCGTATCTGCAGCGCCTCATGTGTTCTCCTAATATTTGCTGTGAAAACATATTTTATAATGCATACATAGCCAACTAAAAATACGGATCCCGGTGCGATCCAAAACGAAAGTGATGATGTCATACCCGTAGGCTGATAGTTTTTTAAAAACACAATGTTTATTAACAACACTTTAGTACATACATTAAAATTAAACAAACTTTCAACTTTTATAATAAACTAATATACTGCTTTTAGATTCATAAAAGATTATGAGACCTTCTTGCTTTTTTTTAAACTTGATTATAAGATTTGTTTATCATTTTGAATTTAACTGGCATGATTTAACAATTTATTTACAAACTCAAAAAATTTATAGTGTTAAAAAAAAAAAAAGATAAATTGAAAATTAAATAAATATTTTATTAAACTTCAAAGTAATATCAAACAAAACAATACAGAAAAATTACAAATTTGCTATTTCTTCAGTTCCCCAGTTTTCTTTAGTAATCAATGTCGCTGACTGCACTGCCTTACACGTTGGGTACCAATGTAACTTTTTGACCCCACTAAGCCCAATAACAATCATTGACAAATGTGGCAGGTTGTGTCTTATCTATTTCAATAAGATAGGCAAATTTGAGAATTAAATAAATGTATTTTACAAGAGAAATAAGTATACCAATGAGATACAAAGAATGATATCAATCTTAAATCTAAGAAAAAAGTGATAGCTCTTAACACCAAAGAAGAAAGTTAATCCTAAAATCCCCTATTACTTAAATCTGAGATAAAATGCAAGTAGTTAATAAATGAGAAATAAGATAAATATATCAATAAAGTTCTAGCTCTTTCAACTACTCTGAGAATGAAAGAATCTTTTAAGGCTCAGTTTAATATAGCTCACTCAAATTGTTTTTCTCCTTTATTTATCACACACATTTTATGACTACTCATGAATCTTATTAATCAATACGCTTCATTTTACTTACAGTTATGTAGTATCAAAACGTAGGCAGATCTATAATAACATATATTCCACTTGTCAGCGGAAAAAGTTACGTTTCTATCACAGAGAGATCAAAACGAGAAAATTAAAATGCGTCAAAGTTTTTAATAAAAAAAAATAGATGAAGAAGTACAGTGAAGCTGACCCCCTTGAGGAATGGAAAAGAGCGAGCAAGCCCAAGTTGGTGAGAAAAGAGACGACGGGGAAGGAAGGTGGAAAGTGAATGGAAAGAAGAAGACAGAGTGTAACGGGAGTTCGACCAGGTAGGTTGAGATAAGGAAGAGCTCTCAAGAGGAGTTAACGTTCTTGAATCGGGAACTTCCGTTTCTGGCCTCTGTATCAGAATTGGCCATTGGATGCACACAGCTCGGATAACGTTAAAATTTTTGATGCTTTATCGCCAATTTTTTTATATATTATATAGAAACCTTTAAATTATCTGATTAATATTAGGCACATGCACACATTAGAAGTTTAATAAAAAATATTTATAACATGCTGCTCTCATAATGAAGAGCATTGCAACTCCACAAAATAGCGATGTATATCTCATCTTATAAATAAATCGCTTATGCAGCTAGATATCTCAAACTGCTTGTATATTTCAACCCCTACATTTATTTTTTAGCAATAGGCAGAAATATTTATCAGAGTGTAATAAAAAATGACATTTAGACTTACTCAGAACACTGGAGTATAAAAAAAGAAAATTTTCATATTTCGCACACACTGACACCTCCATTACACAATACTGCAGTCTAGAACGGGAAAAAACAATTCAAAACACAGCACAAGATACTCCTGATTTCGATGTCTTAATTTTTTTTAAATGGAATTAGAAAATATTATAGTATTTCAATAAAAAACCGAGCCCTTGCAATCGTCCTCCCCCCTCCCCCCGT
>JAHWFO010037430.1:119674-178208 GCA_023313115.1 Rhysida immarginata
TAAGTGTTAGTAAGGTTAATTAACTGACCAATACACCGATAAACTTCAACGATTGACTTGCTACGTGTGATGGTCTTCAGAGTGAAATCCCCCCATTCCGTTGTCGATGGCAAAGGAACTTTCGTCCTCATGAGCCTAGCCTATATAAACTTCTTTCGCTCGGCGCAATCCTCAAAACTTGGGTGGCTTTCTGGCCAAATTCTGGCTGAGAATTCAAAACTATAAAGCAAAAAGGATTTCGAAACATGGGCCTGATCCAAGGAGAACAATTTTTTTTATATTTATTAGAAACATAATTCGGTTTTAATATAATGAAATTCATCTGGTTTTGTTTTTTTATTGCTGCGAAGATCATACTTCTTGGGCTATGGGTAGTTATCTACATGTATATACAGGTGAGTGTAAACTACTGGTGTTTACACACCGCGTGCCTCGCATCCCGCCCTAACTTAGTTTTTCATAGTGTCAGCGGAAAAAGTTACGTTTCGATCACAGAGGGATCGAAACGAGAAAATTAAAAGCGTCAAAGTTTTTAATAAGAGAAGCAGACCCCTCAAGGAATGCAAAAGAGCAGGCGAGCCCAAGTTGGTGAGAAAAGAGTAGACGGGGAAGGAAGGTGGAGAGCGAATGGAAAGAAGAAGACAGAGTGTAACAAGAGTTTGAGCAGGAAAGTTGAGATAAGAAAGAGCTCTCAAGAGCTCTCCTTTTTGGGACGCCCGAGTGCCATAGGGCACTTTTACTCGTTTTATAATATAGTCAGAAATAAAAAGTTTTATCTTTTTAATCATTCAGTCTAAGAAAACAAAAACTACTGTATTTTATACAGGAAACCTTTCTCTATAATAATACAGTATAATTAGCTTAGAGAATGAGATATTGTATTTATTATAATTAATTTAAAATGAACAGGCGTGGAACAAACTAAACGTCGATCTTATATACCCATTACATACTTCTTCATTTTAAAATATATTTACTCTCTACTTAATAAAAACCTGCTTTTTATGAAATTCCATAGCTTCCTTAATTGTTCCATACAAGTTTTTCTGCATAAATATATATTAAAATTTGTTTATCTTACCTTTACTTCATCCTTGTAATTTGAGTGCCCTCTTTGTTTTCGATTTCGCGAAGTTGAACTTTTGGGCCAAATTGCGAGATTGTTATCACAGTTGGGTGTAGGGAACTTTTTTTTATTTTAATCCTCAGAGTCTATTCTTTATTTCAAGTATAATGATAATTCATAAAATGAATTTAGAAAATAGAAATTAAGTAAAATATAGGCGGATTCACAACAATAAGGTGTGACTGCCGCCATGATGACGTCATTTCAGAATGCATTCTGAAATCCTCCCTCCCTCCTCCCTCTCTACAGGGCTGCTTCAATGCTTAGAAGGTTGGAATGTAATTTTGTTTTTGTCCGTTTATTGTTTACTTTATAAAGAATTGTTCACGTCATGTTAAGACTTATAATTTGGATGTGGACTAGTAAATACTAGTAAATGGACTAGTATATATGCATTTGGAATGTTTATATTATAGTTAGAAATTATTGGATAACGTTTCATTATTTTGAATGCATAATAAAACATCAATTGAACCACAAAATTGTTTTTTCGTTTACGCATCAAATTGTAATAAATGCTTTTAATTTTAAATTAAAATATATTGTAAAATTATATTTACAATATCCAAAATGATTGTTAATTTATTTAAAATTCGCACAGAAATTCATTTTCAATTAGCTTCATTTGAAAATGTAAACAGTATTCATTTGTTTCTATATGAATTTTCATGTTTATTGTAGCGATCTGCTCGATGATTCCAATTTAAAGAACACAATATATTATATATCACCTAAAATTATTTTAAATCATCTTAACTAACAACAAAGGACACAATCGTGAATTCGTCCCCCTGAGGTTCGATGGGGTCATTTAATTGTTCGAAATTAAATTCCAATTGGGTGAATACAAAGAAAAAAAATTATAAACAGTAGGTATGATTAAATTTCAGTAATTAATTAAATTGAATAAAGATTTCTATCAATTAACGATATTTATCCTTTTGTCAATTTCAACTGTTCATTGTCTATTATCCGTTTTATTTTAACACATTTGGGAAAACACTATTATGCGATCGTCAATAGAATCTTATTGAGGATTGAGTTGATGAGATCAACGTCGTTAGGATATAACTGTATTGGAACTACTACAATATATTAGTATCGATTCAATCGATGAAGTTCAAATTCAATCAAGTCAAGTCATTCGATCTTTATCAAGGTTCTCATTGAAAGAGCGACAAGGAACTACGCGGGGAAGGGGGAGGGTGTACCTTGCGCGACAATCATTCATACGGGTATGGACGGGACAGGGAAGAAAATTAGTAGGATAGGGTATTGCGATCATTCCGAACGGGACTTTCAAGACGATCTCTTCCATTCTTGAAAATGGTAGTCGAGGATTACACAATCCAGGTAAGTTATCTTTCTTTGTTTCTTTTTTTTTTTTTTTGTTGGGTCGAGATAGTTATCAAATAATTGTCAACAAATTAATTCTCTTTTCCTTTTTAAAGGTTATCGTTCACTAGTCAAAATGACGTCGAGTAAGTTTCTTAAATTAAGTCTGAACATTTCTTTACTTTCACTGCGAGGCCCACCAAGAAATAAGCAAGATATTTTTACCTTGTTTTTGGTCTGTCACGGGAGGTTGACACCGATGTGTAATCTTCTAATCGGGTTTTTTAAGCGGCCGGGAAGAACATTCAGTCGGATCGATGTTCGTTGTATCAATGAAATAATATACAAAGATAATAAGTATCGTTCAAAATTTGTAATATTACAGCAAGATTAATCCATTTATTTTCTAGGATTAATATCGAGTTCCAATGTTTCTATAGATAAAACAACAATCAAAAAAACAATAGAATTTCACTTAACTGTCCGTATTTTCTCGATTAAAAATTAAGTGTCATCTAATCAAATATTTTGTTTTCAGGGAAGGTCATAAATAATGATTAGGACATAAAGGTAGGGTCTAAAACTAAAGTTCAATCGTCGAATAATAATGAAAGTTGATAACGGGTTTTGCTACTAAAAAAAATAAAAAGGACTTCCATCCCTCCGCTTTCGTGTCTCCTCACGAAGGGTTTTCTTTTTTTCTTTTCTTATATTTTTTACCACGTCATTTTCATTGTTTCATTTTATATTTCGTTAACTTCTCATTGTAGTAATATGAATTTAACGCGTGATTATGAGATTTCGCCTTCTTCTCGTTAAATCTCATTGTAACAATACTAAACATCATTCATATTCACATTCTTGTGTCGTAATAAAAACGTTGTTTCACATAAATTTGTTTATAATATTTAATTTAAAGTTCAATGAATCAAACAAAATATTTTTTTTTTTAAAAAACACAGTCTGGTAAGAGGTAGCGGACACTACATAACCCCTCCTTGAAGAAAAAAAAATTTGTTTCATTACTAACAAAGTTTATTCACTTTTGGGGAATTGTCCACCCTTCTCAGAGATAGTCGTTTTGCATTGAGGATAATTTCTACGTATCACTCCTGGTCGTCCACAGCCAAAACAATGAAATTCTTCACCTTCTCTGAATTGTCGTTCTGTACCTTCTTCTAGATCCCCAGAGTTTCGGTTTTTCTTTTTACTACCTCCGACTGTTGTCTCCCATTCGGTTGCTAAATCTTTTAATTTTTGTAAGTCTCGGAACTCCGATTTTCTTATTTTTGTTTTTATATCTTGTCGCATGTTATCATATATTAATGCTAGAAACTCTTCCGCAGGTAGAGGCCATCTTAGTTGTCTATTTCTTCGTTCCATCTCAAATACGAAAATGTTAAAATTTTCTTCAGGTTTCTGGTGTCTTTCATATATCTTTTTCTTTTCCGTTATGTCATTCTGTCCTTTTCCGAATTCTCGTATTAACCATTCTTTACTTGCATTCCAGCCGGGTAGGTCTCGCAACGCTGTTGATACCCAGCCTCCCAGTTCGTTTGGCATTAATAAAGGAACTGTTGGCTTTAACGAATCTTCATCTACCCCATGAATGAGGGCTTTGCTTTCTAGTCCCGTCAGATACGATCTTATATCACATCGTGAATCGTATGGTATCATCCCCAGCACGTCTCATATTTGACTAGGACTTCTCTGTCTTGGCTCTGCTAGACGTGCTAATACTCCTGTCTGATATTGTAGGGTCCTGTTTACTTCCTGTACTGTATGGTGACCCACTCCTAAAGTATAATGTACGAGGGCTCCATTCACAAAATCGTCGACGTTATATGTTTTCTACACTTCTACGTCTGGTGTGGTCTGGCGTAGTCTTTGAAGTCGTTCTATCTCACGTCGTAGATTCATTACTCGTCTATTGTGATCGTCACCAATCTCCAATTCCAATCGTCGACATGTAAGCATGATAGTTTCTTCACTCAACAATGTGGCAGGTATTCTCCGTTGCATTAATGTCGCTAACACTTTATCAATTTCGTCTACCACCGGACGATCCATTTTATCGATATTTTGCTGAATCCCTGTGTTCAAGTCTTCTAACGTATTATTGCAAAAGGGTATGGACCGTAGAGTGTTGCTTGTCCATTACGAATTCAAAAAAAAACGTTTGTAGCGATCTGCTCGATGATTCCAATTTAAATAACACAATATATTATATATCACCTAAATCTATTTTAAATCATCTTAACTAACAACAAAGGACACAATCGTGAATTCGTCCCCCTGAGGTTCAATGGGGTCATTTAATTGTTCGAAATTAAATTCCAATTGGGTGAATACAAAGAAAAAAAAATTATAAACAGTAGGTATGATTAAATTTCAGTAATTAATTAAATTCAATAAAGATTTCTATCAATTAATGATATTTATCCTTTTGTCAATTTCAACTGTTCATTGTCTATTATCCGTTATATTTTAACACATTTGGGAAAACACTATTATTCGATCGTCAATATAATCTTATTGAGGATTGAGTTGATGAGATCAACGTCGTTGGGATATAACTGTATTGGAACTACTACAATATATTAGTATCGATTCGATCGATGAAGTTCAAATTCAATCAAGTCAAGTCATTCGATCTTTATCATGGTTCTCATTGAATGAGCGACAAGCAGAAAAAAGTCCACATGTGATTTTGTAAGTTTTTCAGAGGTACTGCGTGTGAAGGTGAGGTTCGTGCAGGAAAGGTATTTTTTCCACTCGAGGTCCAAAATTCTCCTTTGGCTCCTGAAGACTCACGAGACATTCTCCAACAATTCGCCCATCTAGACTAATTATGAGCTGTATAATAAATGAGTGCATTCTCCAAATCAAAACATCTCTCTTTCGGCATTAAAGAACAACGTTCATTTGGCAGCATTTCATAGTTAAAATATTTTGCCCACAGCACTTTTATCATTAGTATCACGCAATGGCATTTGATGAAAGCCCACTGTTAGAAGTAGAGACGTATCCTACAAAATCTGCTTCTGGCTGTGGAAATAATTCTGCACCAGAAGATACAGAAAGTGAAAGCGACGGTAGAAGAGTCATGTCTAGTCGCAAGAGATCAAGGTCAAAAATAATAGGTTTTAGATTCTATTTGCGTCTGGAAAAGAAAAAGAGATTGCTTAATTTTATTTAGACGGGAATGTTTTTGCAAAAACCTTTTCTACGCGGTTTTTACTGCACAAAAGTGAAGGAAAAATTTAAACTTTTGCAGGTATTTAAAGTCAAAACTGTCTACCTAAAATGTATAGCGTTTCCAATTGCACCACGCACACCATTAAATAAAGTGACAATTTACTTTCTCTTATACACTTCTTTCAATTTTGTTTTGTCAAACTATAGGCCACACAGTCATTTGTTTCATTGTGAGATATATTCCTTTGATAACAATATCGAGGTCCCCACAGTGTTTGTCCTAATTAGTGATTGTTTCATTCTTCGCATAGAAGTGTACAAAACCATTTCATGGGAATGAAACAGTCGTTTGGCTTCTAAATAGGAGCATTTGCTTTTTCGTATGAATCAATTGGATTTCTCTCGATTTTCTAGGGTCAGCAGTATTTGAAAATACTTTCGTTTACCAGGATGGGCCACAATTGTTATAAAAGAAAATTTTTTCTTGACTTTTGAGTTACAAAATGGCATGGGAAAAAATTGTGAAATTGCTCTCAGCACTTGTGCCTAAACGTTCATTTTAGGAGAAAAAATCTTCGAAAAATTTCAGAAGAATATTATATATACAGAATTCTATCTAGAATAATTTTGTAATGACATTTTGTGCTCTGAAATGAATCCAAGAAAGACAGCGTACAAAAATGTCAAAAAAAATTAATTTTGGGTGCCGTTTTCTGAGATGGAGGCTAAAGCAACAGTGATAGACGGGTACAACATAAATATGTTCTAGGAGCATCTTTATAAAGAAAAAATACGTTTTAGCTTTTTCTTACTTTTTTCCCTTATTGGATCCTTTGCTGACTGGCCTTCTTGGGTGGACCCAGAGATGAACAGACACTTTTTGATCAGATTAGCCAGTCTGGGGCGTGTGTCCCTACAAAATATATCCCTTTTCCTCCTCCTCCAATCCAGAAAAGTGTCCACGGAGCAGAGGAAGAGGTTATAGTTATCTGAAGATCCAAGTTAATTTTTTTTATATTTTTCTATATACTGTGGCGAAGTGCATCAAGTACACTCATATACTGTCATAGACTCCTGATGCATATTCATAAACATGACAGAAAATTCGTGTTTAATCCTGTAATATAATTTTAACGCAAACGATATAATTGTATATTTCATTATGTCACATACATACAGAGAGAGCAGCAGACGTTTACTTAATAAAAAAAAAAACAACTTTTAACTCAACTTGAATTTTCAAAGCTTTGAACAAATTAATTGAAATGTCACAATCTTGGGAATTTAGCATAGATTCAATGAATAGGATCTTGCTCCCGTTAAAAGGTCCAAAGAGGGTTGGCACAGGAACCAGTAGTGGTTGGGGGTCATGTACATTGATGGAAGCCTCAATGTCGTCAGTCTTGATTCAGCTGAGTCTGTTGTGGAACAAAGCAAAACGAATTAGACAGTAGAGTGAAATTAAACAACTCACAAATAAAGTTTTTCAACAGCTTCAGAAATGTCAAAGTTCTAATAGGTAACTTAAACGGGCACCTACTGTAGCTTGGGTGATTAAAGCCGTCCTCTCGCGCGCTATCCCTAACGCACAAACGGGCCCGCACACGCAGGAAATAGTTAACGCCTAACGAAGAGGATGCTGAGAGATCGGTGGCTTGGTTAGACGAAATAGTCAATATGGGTAGTCGCATCTCCGGAATCACGCTCTCTTGAAGAACCTTAGCGGTCGGACCTTTCCCTCGGGCAGTCGTCCTTGTAACAGTTGCGTCCTCCACCCCGGGCAATGTGGCGTTCGGGGTCCTCTATGCTACTGGAATGTTGGCTCCGCCACTGTCTTGGTTCATCTCGGTTACGGTCACCATTAAAGTATTGTCAGAATCCGAATCATTCAAAGTGACTTGCCTACTTATGTCTCCTATCTCGTCCTCGTCCGTCTGGTTGCATGGATCTGGGCTTGGAGACCAACTTCAGGCAGTCAACATCGGCAGGCGAAGTGGCAATGGCTGCGTCGGTCGCTGTCGTTTCCTGGAGCTTTTTATAGAACTCGAAACCTGCCTCTTTTCTGCGAGTTGCTCCTCTTTTTATACCTCCCGAACTTCGCCTCATTTGTGTATTAATTTGCGTGACCAATGAGGTAAGGAGAAGACTACTTTTGTTACCGGGGTGAAATGTTTCTTTCTCGTGCGATCGCTTCTTTAATTGATGGGATTCTGGTGACACCAATGACGCGTTTGTTTTTGTTTTTTCTTGGCGCACGTAGCGATCTGGAGACACGTTGCCTCGCGATCGCTCATACGACTGTCGTGACACATTAACTGTTTTCATTTAAGTGAACTGGCTTTTGGATCTTCTATGCAAATTCTCTTATCTGTCTGTCTGTCTGACTGTTCGAGTCCAACAAAGAAAGTTACAAAAATCCATCCAAAGCCACAGTTTGTTGTGGTTTAAGACAATACTCAGCCATTGTTATTAATTAAATAAATAAACTGAAACAAGATAAGAGGGAAAAAAGAGGGTTTTTTCAAAACACGCTTTTATGATGGCAATGTGGCTTCGTCAGCGGCCAACCGTCATAGAGGCCGCCCTGTCTACAATATCATTGGGAACTCGCAGGAAGATCTGCGGTTAAGTCAGGCGAGAATGTCACGGAAATGGCCGATCACCGTAAATCACGGCAATGGATTCGGGCATTTCCGGACACGATCGTTTTTCCCTTCAAAAAAGTCGGCGGAGCGACGTCAGGAAGCGCGTCAACATTGGCAACACCAGGCGACCAATGAGGACGAAGGAGGAGATTCGAGCGCGGAGATTGAAAGTGGTAAAAGTGAGAAGGGAGCTCATGGAGAGAAGGTGCTCGGATCTACGGCTAAGGGACCCCGCAGAGAAACCAGTTGGCATGCGAAGGAGCTCTTCGGTGTAGCCAAGCTGGAGGGAAGGCGAAAAGATTCCCTGACTCCACCAACGGAATGGCGACTAAAGTCAAACGCTCCGAGAGCGGGGAGTTAGCCGTGCAGCGAAGAAAACGTGGCGGTGATTTTGCCAGCGTGGCATCGAGGAAATGGAAGCAGCCGTATGCTTCCGCCACCTTGTGAGTCCCGAACGCCTAGAGTGCTCCATAGGTCCGTCGCCGAGTGGTCAGCTTACCTTGTAAGTGCACGATTTAATGTGGGCAGCAATGCCAACTTAATTAAGGCGACATTTCTAGAGCTATATTTTAGAGAATTACGCAGTGCGTCATGCGTGAGAGGTTTGTGGCCTTATAGCATGGCGGCGTATATGGTTCACCAGCTGGGTTTCACCCTAGCCCAGTTTTGACGTTAATTAGTCATCAGTTAATCGTAACTTTCTCTTGTGTGATTATAAGATATCATTTAACTGTGCTAAGATTTTTAGTGTTGACGGAAAATTATCGTTAATCTTTTAAGATAAACTAATGTATTTGTCAGTGTTTATGACTCATTGTGTTTATTCTCCTATCATAATGAGTGAACCATTTGTCGATACCCTTTTCAAGTAGGACTTAATTTGGCCTAAACCCAATTTACTGTTTCGTGACTTAGTTAATTGTAATAGCTTATAAAGCTCTCTCTCTCGGACATTGTCAGTTGCAATAGTGACTATTTTATATTTTTTTATTGTGACAACTATTGTATGCTACGTACATAATTGATTTGATTGCTCGTGAAACCTTGTTTTTCTTTAGAAGGAGTTCTTGTATTTGAATATAATTGAAGACATTTATATTTGCTCTTACTCATATTTAAGCATTCTTGTTATAGGCGGTATTATCAACGATACTGATGAGTAGTTATTTTATGTGTTTGACTTACCATATAAATGAATGAATTTAAGGTGTATAATTTAAGCGTTATGAATGCTGGAAGCATACCTATATTAATATTTATTGCTATTTGTTCAATTGTTTATTATTTTGAATTATAGCTTAGTCTACAGTTATTAGCGTTAGCAACTTTGATATCCCTTTGATTTCATTTTTGATTATTTGTCATTTTATTACAATAAACTCATTCAAATCTTTAAACCGTTCACTGTTGCGTGTAGCATTATTCCACTGCGCATATCTGCTCCCAGCCAGATATTATACACGTTACAGTCAACAATTTGAAAAAATTATTGTTTGATGGAAACAATTAAGCAATTCATATAAACGATCGTTTCTCCGAGTTATGGAGAGATGACTGAATTGAATTGGTGCCCTAGAACACGAACCAGTGAATTGATTTGAAAAATGTTTCCTTTAACATGCATTGTCGTCGGTCCTGTGCATGTGTATCAAATTTCAGCTCTCTAGTTTGTCGGGAAGTTGGTTTAATATTGGTTTCAAGATTTGACGGATATACAAACCTACAGAAAAGCTAGTTGAATAAAAGCATATTATAAGAATAGTTTATAATAATTATAATGTAACAACAATAGGGAGCAGTCCACTAGAAAAACCAGAGGGTGAAGCCCTATGTTGCCCCCCAACAGGCCGAAGTCCAAGACGGGGTTAATGATGAAAATACATATACAGTGAACTAATAAAAAGAAAAAAAAAACTAATGGTAAAAATAAGTAAAGTTAAGGCCAAAAACTAAGCCGAGTCAGATAACAAAAAAAAGTAATTCTATAATATTAAACAAAAAGGATAAGATAACAATAATAATAATTATAATAATTTGACAACACCACCGGATAATCCAGAGGGAAACACCCCAGGTTGCCTGACAAAGGGGTTAATAAACAATACTTAAACGAAAAATACAACCAAAAAATTACCACCACCGAAGGACAAATAACAATAAAAAAAAAAGAATTAAAAGAAACAACAACAAGAAAAAAAAAGACAAAGTAAGAACACTTCAATCAAATGAAGGAAAATGTTTTTCTTCCAACTCTTCAAGGTTGGCGTCTATAAAATTTTCCGTAAAATTTTTAATGAGCTTGGCTATAGCGTCCACATCTCTTAGATTCGTCCTCCATTTGTACAGCTGTCTAAAGGCGAATCTTTGCGCGTTCTTTTTATAACATTAAAATGAAAATCATCAAGAATGGCGGGAATGCTCATCCTATCATGAAATAGGTTTAGTAAGAGACGTGTAATGATGATATTGATATTAAACACGTTCCTCATATCATAGTCTGTAAATCTTTCCTGAAGAAACTTTTTAAAATTGCGCAGTTTGTGCTGAATATAGGCTTGCATATTGCCTCCGAACCAAATCCAGGCGCAATATAGTAATTTTGGAATAACATAAGCCTTAAATAATATGATAAAAATCCCAGTTTAATGATTCCCAGTCTCCGAGGGATATCGCTATTAATAATAATAATAATAATAATAATAATAATTATTATTATAAATAAAATAAATAGATAAATAATAATTGTAACAACAGTGAGGGAATACCCCACCAGATAATCCGGAGGGGAAAGCCCCATGTTGTCCCCCTACAGGCAAACTGCCAAAAAACGGGGTTAATGAAAATCACATTGACAACATTCATGATTTTACACACGTTGTATTGTATAGTGTATATAGTTATAATTCCATAATGCATATACTGATGATGTCCAAAAGGATGAAAATCGATTATATATAAATATATTAACAAACCATGTATTGTAAAATGGACGTTATGGAATTATAACTATATACATTGACAACAAATAAAAAAAAAAAAAAAAATCAAAAATAAAAACGAACACATAGTTACAAAATTAAAAACTCAGAAATCAAAGATGTAAAACTAAATTAAAAAATAATAAAGAAAAAATGATTAATAAAATTTTATCTAAATTACAAGCAGAGAGAACAGAAATGTAAACAAAACAATAAATTTTTACAAAAAATGTATCTATGTTCATATATATCAAGATTAATGTCTAAAAATTGAGGATTATTATAAAAATTAAATAATAATTTGACCAAGGGATTGGCATCTGAAACATGCGTCCTCCACTCGTATTTCCTAATTAAGTTTTTATTAGTATAAAGAGGGCGGACTGAACGATACTGAAGAAAAGTGGAGATGTAACTAACCTTTATGCGATTGTGTAAGATCCCCATAAAAATATTAAAGAAGACATTTTTTATTATATTAAAAATATCAAAAGTTTTGTGAAAATGATCATTCACTTTAAACATAGGAAACTTCGGAAAAAAGAAATGCTTAAAGTTAGTCAATTTATTATACAGAAAGAGCATCTTCTGTGTAGGAGTACTGTACCATATCCAGATACAGTACAGTAGTTTCGCAAGAACGATGCTCTTAAACAGACAGAGAAAAGACTGGTTTAGCAAAAAAGTTGGTTAGCCTTTTCAAAGTACCTAGTCTCCGACAAATGTCACGTGTTAGTGAATCAATATGTTCAGCAAATGAAAGGTTATTCGTGAATATAATACCGAGATCGACAGCTGAAGTCTTTCTTTCTATAATATTATTTTGCAAAAAGTAATCAAAGTAATAAGAATAGACTTTCCTATAAAAGATATCACATAGGATTTATCGGGATTAAGAGATAATCCATTTACCGATGCCCAATCATAAATGTCATTCAAAGCTGTCTGTAAAAGAGCACAATCAGTCCAGCTGGAAATGCGATAAAAGATTTTGATATTGTCAGCATAAAGTAAGAAGCCAATACGCTTCGAAGAAACTGCATACGGTAAGTCCGCAATAAAAACATTAAACAAAATAGGACCTAGCGGGGAGCCCTGGGGGACTCCACTACGAATGTTATAAGGACCAGTTTACAAGCCACAGGCATGGAGCAAAAAAACAACGATCAGTGAGCAGCGAACTAAACCAACTGCATAAAGTATTAGAAAGACCAATGAAGTTAGGTTTGTGAATTAATAGTTAAATGCTGACGTGATCAAAGGCTTTTGAGAAATCCAAGTAAACCACGTCAACCTGATCCCTGTGATCTAAATGGAGCGAGAGAGTCTGAGTCAAAGTCGCAAGATTAGTCTGAGTGGAACGATGTTTCCGAAAGCCATGCTGAGAGTCCGGCAGGGATTGTTGTGGTAAGATAATACTCAGCCATTGTTATGAATTAAATAAATAAACTGAAAAATGTTTTATGCAGATGAACAGTATATTTTTGCAGAATATTAAGTATTGAAAATCATTGATGCTCCACTTTCATTTCTTTACTCTTCAGCCTATACGGTTGACACCCGTATTACGACTTTTATTTAATTATAAATTAAATTAATTAATTTGGTCGAGATAATGAATAATCGTGACTAGAGAGGAGAATGCGATGACAAACGGATCGTTTTACGAGCAAAGTTTAATTGTCCGACAAATAAAATAGCATAAAAAATTCAAACAATTAAATTGCAAGTTGAGTATATAAAGTTTGACAATGATTCACTAAATCTTGTGGAAACCGGTGCAGTGATGGCACGAATCGATAGCTGTACTTCTAGGTAAGAGAACTGTGGCGTCCGAGGTAGGTATAACCCTGGGTGGTTCGTCACCGTAAATTCAGATGGCGGCGACCCCAAAGGGTTTCAAGAAGCATGATCCATAGCTGTTGGCAAAGGTAAAGAAAACACAAACTATTGCCATTAGCAAATTCACTAAGCCAATTGGTGGAAAGAACAGGATAAGTTAGGAACATATTTATGAGTGAAGTCTAATAGTCCGTAGAAGAAGGATTTAATTAGGGCACTTAATTCAATAAATTATATTAACACTAATTCTTAAAGTCAGTACATACGGCAAATTGGATACCCCTTGCTGGCGACGCAAAAGCCGAGCACGGCTCGCTGCTAGAGATCACTGTGTGGCGCATGCTTGCAAAGCAGCAGTCGTCGTGGCTTGGGCGGCATGGGATGCTCGGGATGTCAGACCTATCACAGTCTGAAATTTGGTTTCCTATTCGTGTCTGCTCCGAAGAACCTAATTCCTCCTTGTAGGGCGTATGGGGGGCGATGCAGTTATTGCATTCCCTGTTACGGCTTGGCTGTCTGAGTCAGCAGGGCTTTCCTTGGCCTTGCCGGCGTGGTCGTCATTGTCGCCGTCTCTCGGTGGTGAAATGAGGCTTGTCCTCGTGGAATTCGACGAATATTCTTCCCTGCGCTCCTCCTGGGATCCTAGGCTCATTAATATCAGTCCAGTAAATTCCTTTGGGCGGCGGCGGAGGCATAAGTTGCTCAGGAAAGTGGGTGAGAGTCGTTTGTCGTTCAAATCTCTCGGCGAGGTCCGGCTCGATTTTCTCCCCTCAGCAATACGCTCGTGTCAGAAGTTCAAGAATAATTTTTATTTGGAAAAGCTCTTAAGGGAGCATTTGCCTTGTGGAGGAGTGGGAACGCATAACACACACTTCACGGGAGGCGGACCTTCCTGGTTTTCTCGTTGGCCTCTCTGAGACTCATACAATTGCCAGGTTGATGTCACTACTTTTCCCACGAAATTCAATTGTCCGCATATGGAGTGGGCGCCTCCAGTCTTCCTTCCATTTCTCTTTAAAGTTGGCTCCGCCTTCCTTTTCACTATCGCCTTGAAATCCTTTCTTCCTTTCTCCGTTCTATTCAAAAACCTTCTACCTTTGTTCCAACTTCCTACCATCTTTCGTCAGCTGCTCTCCAATATTCCTCTTTTCCTCCAATGAATGCTTCGATTCTCCTTTTTTGCTCTCCCCGACTCTCCTATTGTCTTTTCTAGGTGGCAGGTAGCTAATTTTCTCCTTACTCGTGCGCCTTCTTCATTTGCTTCTTTCTCTCACTTTTTCTGCTTCTGGGTTAGACCGTCGAATTTATTCTTCATAATTCCTTCTTCAATTCGGTGATCTGACATCATCGCCGCCGCAAACACAGAACGAGAATTTCTATTCTTTGTTTGTGATCTTTTTTTGCAGCATCCTGGGAATGACTTGTCTGTTTCTGCACGCTTGTCTGCTATCTTCGTTGGACTTGCCTGTGGCTGCTTTGACGAGCGTGGGACTTCCAATTGACTTTTATGGCATTTTCCTCTTTTTATCACCATTCCTTTTCTTTCTCTATTCTGAAATAAGAAAATTTCGTTATTATTTATAAATGTATTCTTCCCACTAATTTTCTTCTAACGGCACCAATCTCTTTCATTATTTAGTTTCTGCAAATATTTCTTAGCATAAAATGTTTTCGTTTTATATTTCTGATCTCCGATACTAGTTTCTTCTTCACTAACAAGCCCTTTCTTGTGTTAACCTTCTTATCATGGCTTCCGAACCCTTCTTCAATTTCACTGGCTCTCGGGCTGCTGTGTTCTTCTATTCTTGCCTCCAACTTATTTACTTTTTCCTGTACTTGCAGTAATTATACACTACACGACAAATCTTTAAACGAGTTTGAATTTCATTCATAACTTTTTTTAATTCCGACAAAATCTTGTCAAAATTGTTACAGATGTTTAAAAAATTATAATAAATAACAGTGTTTAATTTAAACAATATTCATCAACTCTCAAACCACACAAAAAAATTATTTGTTATAATAGAACAAATTTCAGCTAAAAAACTTTAAACAAATTGTGCAAATAATTGTGCTTTTAATATGCAAATCTTTAGATTGTCTCTTAGCTATGTGAGGGGAGTAGGAAAGATAATTTATAAATAAAATTAAAGTAATCAATCATCATGGGAGCTGCAAAATGTTTAACAGAGAAAGAGCAGGGCAAAATTGACATTTTGTGGAAAAAGTTTAAAAATTACACAAAAATAGCAAAAGAAATTGGTAGAATTGCGACTTCTGTAAAGAATTACATCTTAAAACGATGGCAGCTTGGTATGAAAAATCTGGATGGTAGCCCAAAAGCTCTTACTAACCGAGAGCAACGACGTGTGATTTCCCAAGCTCATAACCAAATTGTCACTGCTAAAGCCATCAAGCAAGAACTTAACTTAAAATGTTGTACAAGAACTGTGCAACGAACTTTGAAATCTGCTTCATACCTCAAACGAAAAAAGTTCTGACAAAACCACCGCTTTCTCACATCCACTCATCAAATCGTCTCACTTATACAAAAAACACAGGTCCTGGCAAAAAAGAATGGAACTCCGTATCTTTAGAGATGAGAAACGATTTACACTAGCTCTACCTGATGGGTTTTCTTATTACATTCACGATTTAAGAACCCAACCAGAAATTTTGTCAAAAAGGCAAATGGGTGGAGGATCCACCATGGTTTGGGGAGGCATCAGCTCAAAAGGAAAAACTGAGATTGTATTCATCAATGGAAATATGACTGCCCAAAAGTATCAGGACATGTTGGCATCCGTTTTACAATCATTGGGAAAGAAGCTTGGAGGTGTTAAGTGGATTTTCATGCAAACAACGCATCAGTCCACAACGCCCGCACAGTAATGGAATGGTTTGACAAGAAAAAATCCGTTTATTTGAACATTCACCAAGATCATCCGATTTAAACTCGTTAGTAAATGTTTGGTGACTTTTGTCACGATCTGTCTACAGAAATAGAAAGCAGTTTTCATCCATTAAAGAGCTACAGAGTTTAATTCGTCTCGAGTGGAACAATATTCCAGTGCTAACATTGAAAAAACTAATTCAAAGCATGCCTGATTGTATTTTTGAAGTGATTAAAGTGAATGGAAAATCAACTCATTATTAAAATTTGTAATTGCAATAGTTTTTTGTATAATTTTGAAAAGTGTTTAAAGTTTTGATGCTCAAAGTTGTTCTATTATAACAAACAATTTTTTTGTGTGGTTTGAGACTTGATGAACATTGTTTAAATTAAACACTATTATTTATTATACTTTTTTAAGCATCAGTAAAAATTTTGGCAAGATTTTATCTCAATTAAAAAAAAGTTATGAATGAATTTCAAACTCGTTTAAAGATTTGTCGCGTTGTTTACTAACAGATAACTTATTTTCTTATCTTGCTCCTTAATACTTTTTTCCAATTTTTTCAGTTAGACCTCTTGTTATTTTTTTGATAATTGTTTTCCATTGGCCTAGGTCGAGGTTCATATTCTTCTGTCCACCATCTATTGTCCTTGTCCGTGGCTTTCTTATGGTTTCCATGTACTGCACCAACGCGTGAGTGGTCGGGTGAACCTGTCAGAGAGGAATACGGGGTCAACACGAGGATTGAATAGCAGCTTTCACCTAGTCGTCAGAACAGAATTCATGTTTTTTAAGGTGATCTTTCTTCTTTGGGAAATGGTGAAAGTCTCAAGGTGCAAAGTCTTTCATTTTTGAACTGCAGTTTTTCATCTTTGACTTGTAGGCGCTGCAATGCCTCTCGTGTGTGACGACTGTCTGTGGGCGGGCATTATCGTGCTGCAGAAGAGGATCCAAAGTTCCCATTCAATCCTGGTGTCGACAACAACCCCGCAATTCCTCTGCGACGGGTTCACCCGACTAGTAACGCGTTGGCGCAACGCGTGGAACTGGAAGGGGACTATGCCAAAAAGTGTATAGTGCGTTACATAGAGGACAAATGTAAGTATCAGATACAAAACGAATTTTCAAAATCGGTTAAGAAATGAAAAAGTTACGGACCAGGAGGCAAAAATTCTTGAACAACCATCATATTTATATATTTATGTGAACTTACTTTTGGAACCCTGCATAATTTTGTGTATGGCGTGCACTAAAGCCAATGTCAATTTAAGCAAAATGCATTTTATCAGTTCCGAGTGTACTTCATAATCTTATGATGAATATTGTCCTAAGTAGTCATCTTCTCTATTTATTAGTCAGGTTGGTGATGATGACGAAAGTGAAAGGCTTCCTCTTTTACAGTCACTGATTCATCTAATAGCATGGAATTGTTGAACAATTTAATAAAAACAATGTAAAGATATTTAAGACATGATAGAATTTTCAAATAGAATGCTTAAAAAAATTTGCATCCTTACACCTTTTTGACTGTTCTTTTGAGAAGAGTCTTAATTGAAATTGCTTTATCATAGTAACAAGCAGTAAATGAGAGGTCAAAATTCGTGCAGCATTGCTTCTTAAATTCAAACTGTCACAATACAAAACTGAGATATGCTGAAATGTATGTCAAGCGTATAGACAGTACGCCTTATGAACATGAAAAGCTCTGTTTTGGTTATCAAAATTCCTGGATGGAGATGAAACCGTCGAAGACAACACCTGCTCTGGACGACCGCTTGCTGTCGATGCAGATAACTGAAAGCAGTTATTGCGGCTAATCCATGCTAAACCTGCAATGCATTAGCACAGTAACAGAGGGAATTGTGCATAATCATTTTTGCATACATGGAAAAGTCAAAACATGGAAAAATGGATCTTCCAATACTATTAATCTATTTAACCAACTCTTCTTTGCTCCAACGTCATCCTCGGAGAGCCACTGATGGACTGAGTCATTATATAACATGAAAAATGGGTCCTCTACAATACTATTAATCTATTTTACCAATGATTATCACCAGAAGAACGTCCTAGAAAGACCCGCCCGGTGGCCAAAAACGCTTCAGTGTATGCTTCCAGATAAAGATTCCCTCGGATAAAAAGATAATAATCATATTGAATACTCTACATTGGGTGAGGAAATCTTAGTCATGTGAAAGTGCGCCAATTGACCTAGCTGTTGGCGCGCCCATTAAACTTATCAAACTAACCAATCTCTTAGAAAGATCCCAAACAGGAGCAATACTTGAAGAAAGTGTTGCTGACCGTTTTCTTGATAGCAGTTGGAATAATGCAGTTCGAGATGTTACTGTTAGATCAAGGTCTTTTTTATGGGTATTGTGATATGCTTCAATGGACTCTTCAGAAACTCTTCAACAACAGCCTGCATTAGTAATTCGCAATGGCCCCCTACTGCTACAGGGCTATGCAAGATAGCATACAGCTTTACAGATCCGTTTAAGATCATGCAGTTTGGATGGGAAACTTTGCTCCATCCCTCCGTACTCACTTAACATTTCTCCCACAGATTATTATCTGTTAGATTATTGGATAATCATGCGCAAACGACAGTTTAAAGAACGTCATGCCCTCAAAATAGAGTTGGAGGCTTTTTCACCTCCAAAATCAAAGATTTTTATCAAAAGACATAGGATTTATATTTCTCACCCGTTGTAGACATGTTATTAATTGTAAGGGGTTTTTTGAGGAATGAATGGGGAAGTTGCATGAAATTTTTTTACAAATTAAAGCACTGTTTCATACAGATTGTGTTATGCTGAATACGAAATCGTTGTTAAATTTATTAGAACTATTAAAGAAACCTATTGAAATTAGTTCTAAAAACGTGAAACCACGCCTCCCAACGAAAACGATATATGACGTCACTTTCCATCAAACGAAATGATTTTATGTGTACGTGAGCTCCATCTCAAGGCTTTAACCATTGTCGTTGATAGTGAGGAGCAGGCAAGTGGTATCATATTACTCACAGGCTATGACGTACAATTTTCTTATGGTGTCAATTTAACATTTTTTTAAAAAATAACTATAAAATTTTTTCATAAACGAATTACTATTCATTGATATTGATAACGAATACTATAGAAAACAATAAATTAAAATTTTCATGCAACTTCCCCATTGAATTACTAAGCATAAAAACTGTTAATTTTTAATATTATAATAAACTAGTTGTCACCCGCGGCTTCACCCACCCGCGCCATCTGTTGAGAGGAATTACAAAGCAAAAGCAGATAATTTTAAATGAACACCCCAGAAAGTGGGGAAGGGGGGGGGGGTCGTAGGGGGCTGATTTTTGATTTCCGTTATTAATAAGCCTGCCCTGAAAATTTCAAGTCGCTAGCTCAAACCGTCTAGGAGGAGATAGAATTACAGATAAATAAATAAATAAATACACGCAAGAGTTTTATTATATAGATATTTGTAATATCTTACAAAATAACACAATAATGTCAATTTAAAAGCTATATTTTTATATCAGTAATGAATACATGTAATGCAATTATGAGATATATTGTTTACTTGCTTTCATTATTGATATTAACAATTCACTGTTTTAATTGTTAATATTTGTTATACTATAGGATAATATAAACAGTTAATATGTCTTTTTAATATTATTATCATTATTATTATTATTATTATTATTATTATTATTATTATTATTACAATGCTTGTATAATTTTAGCCATTTGGGTCATGTTTGATGAATGAAATCTTGTGACCAATATTTCAACCTCTTCCACTAGTCCGATCTTGCTGAAATTTAATTTTGTACACACACGTAAAGTAGGTGACAATGCATGAAACCAAAAAATCTTTAAAAAATCTAAGGGCGAAGGGGGTAATTAATATGAAATAGAATTGGCTTAAGTTTGTTTGTTTGCTCAAGAGATGGCGCTATGTGTAACTAATTTTGCCATAAGCATTGTTTTTTTAAAAGTTATTTTTTCTTCACTTGTTTCAGTATACTAAAAATCCACAAGAACTTTTTAATGATCTGATATAAAGTGGAGAATATCATAGTTTCCTGAAATCCTATGTAAATTCGAGATAGGCGTTATATGATTGTGTTAGATATTTCTAAAACATGGCAGTTCGCGTGTATTGTATTACTGGATTTATTCTATTGAAAATCTTCTTTGCAGGATTAATCACTGTTAGTCAAAAGTCATTTCACTTTTACTTTTTGCTTTAACAAAGAACAGCCTGTACCCGACACGTCAACTTTTGTTCAGGGTCTTACCTTCCTGTGTTTAATTTTAGTAAAAAATTCAGAAATATAATTTTTTTTTTCGTTTTCTGATATGAAATTTAATCGAGAGTGACAACTTTTTTTAATCTTTTTTAATATTATGTTAACATGATAATGTTTTAAGGCTGGACATCTATCTACAAAACACGTGATGCGACAACCGACACCAGAAAGTGTTACGGAAACAGTTTTCCATTGTTGTTGCACGTTGTTAACCATTGTTGACGCCGACTTGAAGCACACGCCGGAACTGAAAAGACACGTCTGAGCAGCAGTTTTTATTTAAATCTTTACTACAGAGATAATACGAAATATATTGAAAGTGTGGTAACAGACAGTGTAAACTATACTTCGCTCTCTTACCTAACCATGTAATGGCAATAATTTTATTTTTTCATCATACAAAATCCACTCTTTTTAAGATTTTAGATACTGCAAAAAGCTTGCATGTGTCGTGTTTTTTGTCCCGCATTCGATTGTGACCACAGACGCGAGTAATGAGGAATCTTCAGAATAGACACTATGTTTACTCAACATTTCGAGAGACTCAATACTCCTACTTATATTTTATACTTCAGTTATTCTAAGACCTTATTCAGTATTATCAATGTACATGATTCTGTAGACTCGTCCATTGATAAATAAATAAAAGGTTTATGTACTGTATAAAATATTGATTTATTTGTTTCATCTAAAAACATTATCATGATTCAATATTTTGGATTGCAGATTGGAAACTAAGTCATCTTTTTTATATTTGATTTCAATGCTAACTTCTTGAATTAATTGTTGTACAATGTCGAAATTCTGACTGCTCTTTTTATTGAATAATAATTAAATTCTTTTTATTGTTAATGGTGAGATTTTCGAAAATTTTGATGCATAATGATGATAGCATTATCCTCATATCATATTTTGTTTTTTACTCTTTCGCATTCGTCAAAATAAAGATGGCTTTCTTTTGTAGCGTTTCTATGATGGATCACATTCTGCCACTCGAGGGCGTTGAAACTAAAAATAGCGATCGCGCCGTTTATCAAGCGCAGTTCAACACGTCTCCGCTCAAGGTCGCCAAAACATACTCGATGATGGAACCAGAAATCCTATCTAGTGTCTCACTCTTCCTTATGTGATTTGTACTGTGCTCTTGGCAAAATTACTTTCTACTACAAGTTGCAAATCTCAATGGCCGTGTTCAAGAATCTCAACTTCCCGTGTGATGATATCAACAACTGGTTCAAGAATCATTTGTTGCCACCGCCCATTGTGTTCAAGAATGCAGCCAAATCAACATGAACTGCCCCGTGGTCAAACTGCACCCTCCCCTATCTCAACCATAGGAAGAAGAGGTGACAGCTATCAACTCAAGGGGGGAGCGGTCAAGGTTCTTTCTTCTCACTTTTCCCCCTGCTACTCACTCACTCACTTGTTCTAACAAGATGCCATTCGTTTGCCTTAAATGCAAGATGTTATTGATAAAGCATATTTATATGCTTTAGCTTCGTATGAAAATTTAAATCGTCATCAGTAATTAATTGCAACTGAATAAACAAAATTTTAAAAAAAACCGCATAATTTAATTTTTGCAATATTTCATTCACCTCAGAAATAAAATAGATTAAATTTGCACAGGTTTCCCACATTATAAAAAAAGAAATGAAAGCAAAATGAAAGCAAAATAAAAAATCTTTAATATTTAAGTATACTGAAAATAGTTATTCAGAACCAAATTATTTATTTACAAATATTGTTCGTCTCAATGAGCGGAGTCCGTACAAGTCGAATTTACTGACAATTTTAATAAATTTATCGCCCACATGAATGCTGCAGTCATATGTTCATTTTAAAAAAAAAATTATTAAAAGGCTTAACTAAATATGAAGGCATGTTAAAGCGTGTTAAATATATATTACCATTTCTGGAGGAATTAGCTGCAAAAAATTGGTCACATGCGTAAAGACGGAATTTTTTTTTCAAAATTTCAAGATATCGAATCATGAGTTTTTAAGTCGTTTTCAGAGAAAAAAAATTTTTGAGTCAGGCAATATGTAAAGAAAATTAATAATTATATATTTATTATTTATCTGTAATATCATATGTTAGAACTACAGTAAAAATATTAAAAAACAGTACATAAATTTATTGTTTTAATCAAAGCAAATGCAAATTTATCACAGCACTTCTTTTCTAATATCCATATGGCTTTATTTTCTATAATTTTTTAATTTGACACTTCCGCAATGTCATCCTCAAAATAACCTAATATTTCTTGTAAAAATATCATTAATGAAGAAGCGAACTCAGCCTGATTCTTGTCTCGATGTTTAGAAACATCTTCTTCTTTACATTTCAAACAAACTTTGAACCAAGTGATTGTGGAATCCTGTGATCCACGAGCAGTTGTCAACGAGTCACGTGATTTGAGTTCAACTAAGAACAGTTTGCCCTAACAACTGCTACGTGACTAATGCCAACTCGTGCCGACATCAACCTCAACTCAAAGGTTAAGCAACATCAGGCATGGCTAGTCACTGGATGGGCGAACATCCGTGGCTCACGATCTTCACCCAACCCCGGCTGCTATAACCATCATATAGCAGTCGTTAATCCAGGTTCATCCAGGGACCCACCTCATCAGCCTCTGGCCATACAGGCCCTGGATGGACGTATTGGATTAAAAATATATAAATAAAAAAATAAAAATAAACTGTCGTTGATAATCATGAACACACCCCATGTTAAGAGCAATGATATCAATACTATGCTACTGGATTGCTTACCAAATGAGCAGAAAGCGTTCCAGAAATTCAAGCAACCAGGAACGACAACTCGATTACTTTCTACCCACTGAAGCAGTTGTATTTAAGGCTGTAATTTCGGGAAGCTGTTTTCTGCCATTGGGTGAGCGATCCAGAAGTTGTATTGATATCATTGGTTAAGAGTTTGGCACTCTGCACGCTCCTCTCACCAGAAGCGCTGGAGTCAGTCGAGGTCAGTGTTTTGAGGTGGTATTAATAAATTTTTTTTCTAAGATCATATTTTTCTACTGAAAATTTTTTTATTTATACATACCTGCCGGTGGCTCCAAAATGAACAAGCTTTGCTCAAAGCAAACAAAACAACTTTGTTGGCAACTCAGCTCCCCTGCCAGCTACCTGCATGAAACTTAGATGGTTCACTGCCAGCAGGCAGCCAGTTAATCTCTGGTACTTATTTATTCTTTATCTGTAATATCATATGTTAAAACTACAGTAAAATATTAAAACACAGAACATAAATTTACTATTTTAGTTAAAGCAAATGCAAATTTATCACAGCTCTTCTTTTCTAATATCCATATTGCTACATTTTGCTATGGCCGTGTTCATCTGCCCGTGTGACGCTATCAACGACTTGTTCAAGGATCATTCGTTGACACCATCCATTGTGCTCAAGAATGGAGCCGATTCAACATGAACTGGCCAGCAGCGTTAACTGCACCCTCCCCTATCTTAACCGTAGGTACCAACTCAAGGGCCGAGCGGTCAAGTTCTTTCTTCTCACTCCTCTTCCTGCTGCTCACTTGCTAACTTGTTCTAACAAGATGCCATTCATGCCTTAAATGCAAGATGTCATTGATAAAGTATATAAATGTGCTTTAGCTTCGTATGAAAATCTAAATCGTCATCAGTAATAAATCGCAACTGAATAAAAAAACTTTTTAATTTAACGCATAATTTTTGCAATACTTCATACACCTCAGAAATAAAATAAATTAAATTTGCTCAGGATTCCCACATTATAAAGAAAAAAAATGGAAACAATTAAAGTTCATTAATAAAAACTCTTTAATATTTATGTAAACTGAAAAATATTTATTCAGAACTAAATAATTTATTTACAAATATTGTTCGTCTCAATGAGAGGACTCTAATTAATTGACTGTTTGAATAAATTTATCGCTTGCATGAGTGCTACAGTCATTTCTTCATTTTTAGAAAAATAATTATTAAAAGGCTTAACTAAGTATGAAGACATATTAAAGCTAGTTAAATATATATTACCGTTAGGGTTAGCTGCAAAAAAATTGGTCACATACTTACAGACGGAATTTTTGTTTTCAAAATTTCAAGATATCTTATCGAATCATGATTTTTCAAGTCGATTTACGAAAAAAATTATGTTTGAGTCAGGCAATATGTAAAAAAAATATTAATAATATAATAATTTTTTTTTTTATCTAAGATCATATTTCACTATTTTTATGTATCTATTAATAAAATAAATGAATAAAAATAAAATAAATACTATCGAAAATTTGTTATTATTTATCTATTGATCTATTTTGTATTTTTAATTAATATTTATTATTTATTATTTATCTGTAATATCATACGTTAAAACTACAGTAAAAATATTGAAAAACAGTACATAAATTTATTGTTTTATTTAAAGCAAATGCAATTTTATCACAGGGCCTCTTTTCTAATATCCATATCGCTTTGTTTTCTACAATTTTTTAATTTGACACTTCCGCAACGTCATCCTCAAACTAACCTAATATTTCTTGTAAAAATATCATTAATGAAGAAGCGAACTCAGCCTGATTCTTCTCTCTGTGCTAGTTTCCAGAAACAAGCTTCTTCACATTTCAAACAACCTTTGGATCACGTGATCGTGGAATCCTCTGATTTAATTTAATTTATTCAAATTATACGGGAATACCCTTTTACATGATCAATATAAACAGTAACAATGATTTTATCAATAATATAAAAAAGAATGAAATAAGTAAAATCTGACAGGTACAACGTAATATCAAAAGAAGATTAACACAATAAGTAAAATACAATGGATAATAATGACAAGGAAATTAAAATTTCGATAAAATACACAAATTAAGGCAGTACTCAAAAATCATAAAACATGAGGAACGGTACAATATAAAATTGTCAAAATTTTTCAATTGAAAAATGGAAGGAAATATTCTGCGACCCGGATTCGAGCCAGGAACCTCGACTATAACGGCCAATAACTCTACCAATTGGGCTATCGCAGACACCACAGACAGCTAAGTTGTCTGAAGGTGTCTTAAAGACAACCAAGTTGTCATGGTTGAAAGCCCAATGGGAGACGGGAACCTGACCCGCAGATCGAGAATTTCTCCACTTCAAACCATCAGAAAATTGATGAACTCACAAGTGAATAATCATAATTATTAACTGGAGATACGTCTCCAAGCATAGGTAATGATTTTTCAATTGAAAAATGGAAGGAAAAATTCTGCGACCCGGATTCGAACCAGGAACCTCGACTATCATGGCCGATGCCTCTACCAATTGGGCTATCGCAGACACCACAGACAGCCAAGCTGTCTCAAGGTGTCTTAAAGACAACCAAGTTGTGTCACGGTTGAAAGCCCAATGGGAGACGGAAACTGGCTCGCCTGGTGTCTGCGATAGCCCAATTGGTAGAGGCATCGGCCATGATAGTCGAGGTTCCCCGTTCGAATCTGGGTCGCAGAATTTTTCCTTCCATTTTTCAATTAAAAAATCATTACCTATGCTTGGAGACGTATCTCCAGTTAATAATTATTATTATTCACAATAAAATTGTCATATAAAAAAATTATTTCAAGAACTGGATACATAATGAGTGCAAATAAAATAAAAAATGGCCAGAGTGTATAAAACAGCGAACATATAGGGAAAAAATGAGAGAACTCAGTTATACTGCAATAGGGAAAAATAAATAAAAATCAGTTATAATGCAATGTTAATACACTTCAATTTGTTCTATTTGTCGTGGAAGAGGTCGTACAAAGTAAGAAGGTCATTAACACTACGTAAGGCCCGTTTGAAGGGATCGTTATGAATGTAATTGCTGGATGAGGATGACTTCTCAATATGGAAAAGCATATTTGATCTGGTACTGTAAGCTGGTACTCTAAAGGGAATTAATTCAAGTAGTGGCTGACAGTCAAGATTTGATTTACATAAGACATAAATAAACAAAAGACCAGTACGATCTCTACGGATTTTTAGGGTTTCAAGCCTTGTCAAGTTTGGAGTTTGTCAGAGTTAGGAAAGGTAGGAGAATGGCACAATTTTCTATGAATGATATACAAGAAACGATTTTGGATACTCTCGATGATATCAATATAGTTTGAGAAATGTGGGGACCAGAGCAGTATAGCTTAAGATCGTCAGCAAAGAGAAGGAACTGCGCGTCCTTCAGATACATACTGACATCATTGATATATAGTAAGAAGAGCAATGGACCTAGATGGGAACCCTGGGGAACCCCACTTGTTACTTTAATTGCTTCAGAGATAGAATATTTCACTCTAACATAAAGAAGCCTGGAAGAAAAAGAATTAGATATCCAAGATAGAAACGGGTCTGTGATTCCAAGTGCCTTTTGTTTGTGACATAATATATCGTGGTCTACCTGATCAAATGCTTTGGCTAAATCCGTGTAAATTGAGTCAACATGTAGCTCGGTGTCCATATTGTCAAACCTCACAAGATTTGTAATGGTGGATCTACCCTTACTGAATCCATCTTGTTGGGAGATAATGATATTCCTAAATTGCCCCTGTATAGATTTCAGTACAAGGGATTCCATGATTTTAGGGAAAACTGATTGGATAACTATAGGCCAAATAGTTGGTGATATCATTCTTATTACCAGATTTAAAAATAGGAGTAACAAAGCTTGATTTCCAGATGGACGGGAAGGCACCAGAAGACAGAGACTTATTGAAGATGATTAGGAGTAGGAGGAAGAGGCTAGATCCACAGGAACGTAAAAACAGAGGATGTATACCATCGGGACCAGGGCTTTTATTAGTTTTTACAGTTTTAAGTTTTTCTTCAATATGTGCTACTGATATTTGAACACTAGACAGATCAACATGTCTGTCATAGGTGATATGGTTTAAATAAGAATTTAAATTAGTATTTGCGAAAGTACTCGAAAAATATTGTTGGAAAAGATTAGAAATGCCCAATGGATTGTTCTCAATAGCACTGTTGTAAAACATGAATGAGGGTAAGTCATTATCAGATTTCTTAGCATTGACGTAGCCCCAAAAAGACCTAAACATTGCTTACAATGGACGTTTCCACTGATGAAATGTACTGGTTGTAACAAATTTTAGTAAGAGCTTTACATTTGGATCTAAGATCAGAGAAGCTTAGATAGTCTCTTATTAGATGGGAAGATTTGTATTTACGATGAGCATCCTTCTTCTCACAGATTAATTTCCTTAATTCTGGTGTGAACCATCTTGGAAAAGTGTTTATCACGATACAGATTCTTTTTCTGGGAAAAAGTTCATTAATTATAGAATATAGCAGCCCAAGATCAAATGTCAACGGCTGTTTGTGAGTCCAGCTGATTAAGAACACACCAGTCAATATTGCTGAAAACTGTATTAAGATAATCGTTGTCTGCGTTTTTAAAATCAAAGAAGTAGAAATCATATTGTATAAATGGACATAATTGCTTGGCATGAATAACTGCATATAAGGGGGGATAGTGAAAATCGGGTATTAGAACAGGATCAGTTGTGATTGAAGTTTCAAGAAAAGAGGTAGATACAATAAGGTCCAATATTATGTCGTTACTATTTACTGAGTGATTGTATTGAGTTAGGTTTAAGAAGTATATCATATTGTCAGATCGCCGAGCGCCAACGGAGAGAGGGAAGAAAAAAATCAGCGATCCAACTCGGAGGAGCAATGGAGGGGGAGAAGGAAGTAAACGAGAGAAAAAGTTATAAAGTCAAAGCTTAATACCGGCAAAAGAAAATAGATCAGGTGAAGGAAGTGAAGGAAGCAGAAAGCGACAATCGATAAAACGATTGGAAGAAAAAGAAGAGATGCAAATTAGAAGGCGGAATAAAAAGCCAGAGCCATTGAGAGAGAGAGAGAGAGAGAGCGTTGGAAATCGATGGTCGGTGAAGGAAGGAGGACCATGACCGATATCACTGCAGACGACCTATCTCCAAGACTTCTGTTCGGGACTTCGCTTCTAGCAATATTCACTCAGTAAGAAGAAGGAACCGACACGAGCCATGGGGGAGGAATCACTCAGCCGAATTTAGATACGCGAGTGTGGCCGCCAGCAAGGTGAATGAGAGCCAGAGAAGCGTTTGGAAGAATCGGCCTTATTCTCCTCGTCGCCCGGAATTCTACCAACGTACGAGTGAGCAGAATGTGAGCTCGAAAAGCGTTCCAGGGAATTGATCATATTCTCGCAGTCGCCCGGATTCATATTGACAGGCAAGTGAGAGACAATTCTTAATTAAGAATCGAATTTTTCGTAATTCTCACACTAGTGCCTATGGAACCGAGAAGTGTACCGACGCCCGTGTCGATTGCAATTACAGACCATTAAATGCCTTGCAGGGCGATAAGAACCAGGAGACTTCTAACGCCCAAATTTTGAGACACAAGCAAGATTGCCACGGACAAAACAGCAGTTACATCAGCCTTCTCCACAGGCCCCGAGAAGCAGGATTCTGCCACAGGGACTGCAGCCCAGCAGCCGACACGTTTCGCACTCCGACAGCGTGCCGACTTCGGATCGCACTCGGGCATGTGAAGGTTATCCCGTTGACCTGAAGGGACCCTGATATTCCGAGCCCAGCCCTTCGTGCTCCCAGAACGATAGGGAATACAAAGTCACGCCGTCACACGAAACTGGCAGTGTCCCAGCCGACCTGGAGGTTGATGCCATAGGCACTGCAAGCATGCTCCACAGCGAGAGCTCTAAATGCGAGCCAGGCTTGGCTGCCTTCAACGCTCATAGGGGTACAGTGGCATACAGCTTTTCTACTTCAGATAAAAACTTAATTTGTTTACTTTAAGCTGCGTTAAGTATTGAATTTCACCTCTTCTTAAAACTAGAATTTAGGCTATTCTACAATAAGCCAGTTGCTTAGGCAAGAAACAATTTCTTCTTATTCAAGCTTTGATATTTGTCTAATTGGCTATTTATTTTACCCCAACGCAGTCACCCAAGGGACCTACCAAACCCCGTGTGGGTTGCCGTTAATGGAATCTACGGTGCTACGGTGTGATCATTAGTTATCGCAACGCTGGACGGAAGTAGGGATCGAGGCCCGACTGCCCCTACCGTTCACGCCTGCCTATTCGATATCAAGAGAAGTCAACGCCTTCTTCACATCTGCCCAGCTGTTATAAGTTTACCGGACTTGACATTTCATTAACTATTCCCTGAATTGACTTTGTACGAGGGTTGTACCAAAAGTAAGGTTCCCAATGAGCTACAGCCTCGAGGGAAGGTGCTAGGCTAAATCCGACAACAGTACCGTGCGCAGTGGTTCCCGCACTCTCGAGCCCACTCTCGAGCGATTCGCTACGGCGCTCAGTGTTCGCTTGGCAGCCGTCAGAGATGGAAGTGTTGATCGCCGCTCCCGCCAAGTGCGAGGTTCGAGCAGTAATCCGGTTTCTCCACGCAAGGAAGTTACCAATAACAATAAACAATGTTTTCTACTTGTAAAAAATATGGGAACCTTACTTTTGGTACAACCCTCGTATTTATTTATTGTTATGCACATAATTGGAAATGTTTATCAAACTTTCCTCTCAAATTATATGATTTGTTTCTGTACTCCTCCTTTCTCTTTCCGCGACATTCATCCAATTTACTTTTTAAAGCAAGTAATTTTTACTCGATCAAATAGTTGTGAAAGAGAGGGGGACGTGCTTGGCAAGCAGGCTGTGCAACGCCACGGAATTTTAATTGCTTCCACTGATGAAAAACTCTGTTTAAAAAAAATCATATGTGCATTTTTTCCCCTTCTTTTTCAAGTTCATCGAGCAAACTGAAGATTTCTCGAAATGCCCTTCAAGAAGCGAATCTCGAGAAGGAGAGTGTGAGGTGCTAGTGAAGAATTGGACGAAACAAAAATCGTATCAAAAATCCTACAGCAGCAGCAAAGAAATTTTTGTCGTAATTTTTATTTCATTCTTAAAAAAAAGTCTCTCCAATTGGTCTTCTTAGTTGCCCAGGATGCTCTTCTTCGAGCGGGAAAAGCAGAGCTACAAATTCTTCAAATAGAAGTGAAGAAGGAAAGTGGAGCTAGGACCCTGGAAAAGAAGGCTACAGGTGAAGCTGGCACAGAGAAAAAGAAGTTCAGCGTGTGGTGAGACATTAGTTCATAAGAATGGAAGAGGAAGAGTTAAAGTAGTGGCTAGCTCAGGAACACTTTAGTAAAAAAAGTTTGAAACCCATAAGGAATTATAATGAGGCATTTTTAAAATTCGTAAACAATATTAAAAGTTGGAATGAAAAGGAGAAGATACTAGCCTACCTTAATAGCTTCGAAGAAAGCTTACAGCTCAAAATAAGAGTGGGAAAATTGAAAAATTTAAAGGCCGTTATGAAACAGACTGAATGATTATTGGGTAAGAGTAAAGAATTAGTAGGCAGAGAAAAATATTTACAAATTCTAAGAGAAGATCGGATGGGCATGTTAGAAGAAGATTACGGGACAGAATTTAAAGAGAAAGAAGTTGTTCCAATAAGAAGGGGAAAAGCGGTTGATATTGAGGACGCTGATAGAATGCTTAACGTGGAAAATCATTGTGAAAGTAAAAATAAGTTAATAGAAGAAAGCAATGATGATAAGGTTATGCAGGATTCGAGGAACCAAAGTAGAATTAAAAAGCATAGAAGAAAGAAGAAATCTGTAACCGGCGGAATGGACGTTAAAGAAGATAGGAATTACGATTACAATGCAGGGGTTGATTGTAATATGGTATTAATAGAACAAAAGAAAAGAGTAGAGTTTAAAGACGCCTGTGAACAGATTAGAGGGAACAAAATAAATGAAGAAAGCGAATTGATGGAAGAAACGAAGCTATCTGAAGAAATAGAGGAGTTAAAAATAATTATAAAGAAAAGCGGACTTGTATGTGCTTATCGGCAATCAGTGGCCCTATCGGTGGCTTACGCCTGGGGAATGATGACTAAAACCACGCTTCGAAATTTCCTAGCGGAGGTGGTAACATCTATGCCAGTTTTGTTAAGCAAAAACGGAGGTTTTTCATCGGAGTTAGATGAAGTGATACAAAATTCGATATGAAGAAAAACAAGGGAAGCGATAGGAGTGAATAGACAAGAAACTGACGATTTAAAAAGGTTAAACTTGTCTGGGAATTGCAGAAAATTACGGGTTCAGGAGCCACGGAAAATGTTCGCTATGGAATAAATTAGATTATTTGGAATACTCGATCAAATAGTCGTGAAACATATCTATTAGCATGTTACTTTGCAAGGACATTGAATTACTGTCGAGAAGTTCACTATTGGACAGCTAAAATGGAGTTAGTTTACGTAAGCTGTAGTCACCTAAGACATAAATCTCTTATGTAGGGTAAAAAGAAGCAACTCTCTCGATCTCTTTCAAATGTACTTCATAGATGGAAGGCGAAGAACAGGGGGGAATATAAGTAGCACTTATGATGTAGGAAGTAAAGAATTACAAAGTGATGCTCCACTTGTTGAACATGAGAAGTAATAAGTATGGAGGAAAACTTTTTATTAATGGTAATGAGCACGCCGCCACCTGAGGTTTTTCCACTAGTTGATCGGTTCCTGTTATAACGGTAGATATTGTAGGGGTCAAGCCAAGTTCAGCGTTGCTTATATCAGGTAACAGGTTTGTCTCTGTGAAGCAGACAACATCAAAATAATGTGAGTTAATATTATTAGAGAGGTTCACAAGATTAGATCTAAGGCCGTTCACATATTGATAGTAGAAGGAGATTCCCTGGTTTTTTAGTTTTTTGTTTCCGATTCCACAATTCTGGGGCAGCCGTTGATGTACTTTATAGTCAAGTTCATTTAACCAATTTTTGTTTGACGATCAGAAAGTTCAGCACGAAGGGAGAGTAAATGATCATGTTCCACTTTTGTTTTGCCTGAGGATACGTTTAATTTATAAATTGTGGCAATCATTCTCCTTTGTCTTAGAACAGACAGAGCATCACCTTTCGAGGGTAATGTAACTTTTAGGGGTCTCACCTTTACCGGCATAGGTTTTCCCAGCCGGGAAGAGCGAAGTTGGTCAAATTGTGAAACGACAGGACGTGGAAGCTTACCCAGAATGTCCACTATACGTGATTTGTCTGCTGTATTGATATTGGAATTGTCACTGCTAAGTTCCTCCATGCCAAAGAAAATGATGTAGCTTTCTCTGGAGATACGGTCATTCACTTCCGCCATGATATCGTTAACGGAGGGAGAGGGAGGATAGCTGTTTTCCAAGATCGATTCTCGCAGCTCCTCAATTTCTTTTTTCAGATCGAGTATTAAGTTCTTAACGTCACTTCTTGTCATAGATTTGCATTCCTTACATACATATAATAAGGACCCGTCTGACGAAAGAAGAGCATTAATAACTTTCCTCTCCAGATCACTACACGTAGTGAAAAGTGATCGTCGACATTTATCACAGTTTATGGAATCATTTTGGTTGTAGTGTTTAGTGCAGACTAAGCAAATTTTACTGTTAATAACGGACATTTTTTTCTATAGAATAGATATCTAGTAAAGATAGTCACAATGAATGAGGTTGGACAGTAGGGAGTGTAATAATAATAATAATAATAATAAGAAAGAAAGGAGAGGTGGGTGAAATATCCTGTTTTTATGAAAGTATAAAAAATAATAATAATAAATTAATAATTAATAGATAATTAAATAAATAAAGTAAGAATAAATAAATAAATAAATAAATAAATAAATAAAAGGCAACAGGACTAAAATGAGTAGAGATAGGGGAAAAAGTCAATTATAGGGAGAAAAGGCCTTTAAATAACCTGGAGATAGAAAAAGGCAAAAAGAGATGAAAAGCAAGAACAAACAATAGTACAGCTAAAAAGTAAGTGATGAGGAAAGGGTCAAAAGGAGGGGTACGTACCCAGGGGATTGGGGTAAGGAAGGAACCAAGGTTATTATAGAGAGAAGGAACAACTTTCTAACAACCTTGGGAAGGAACTAGAACCAGAGTGTGAAGATGTAAGAGATGTTAGGAGGAGACAGCAGGGTCGGTAGCTATACTATAGTGGCTAGAAGGGGGGGGGGGTGCGGAGGAAAGTGGAAATGGCAAGAAGTAAATTTGGAGCACAAAAATAAGGAAACAACTGAATATTTAAAATAAAATAAAATAAAATAAAATAAGATAAAATTAAATAAAAGTGCACAGTGGAAAAGGCTAATGATAAAGTACAACAAAGTATAGTAAAATATAAAATATGAAAAGAACTCTTATAAAGTCTTTAAAAATTTTCTAAATATAAAGACAGAAATCAGCACACTTAAGTCAAAGGAGGAGAAAAAAAAAGTTAATAAAGATGAGAAAGGTTCATGAAGGAGAGGTTAACGATAGAGAGGAGAATAATAATAACATTAAATTAATTTTGACGTAAAATCAACGTAAAGAAAAGTTAACGAGAGAAAGAAAATAATAGAGAAATAGTAATTTACTACTAAATTTAACAATAATAGTAATGGCAATAATATTAATGAGATATTAAGAATTTAGCATAGCAAAGTGAGGAAGACCTGAACTTAGGGCACTCGTTGGATGGGATCTACTGGTTCACTAGGTGGAAAGGGATGGGTTGCAGAGGGAAGGAAAACTGAGGTCACTGGGGAGGGCGGGAAATGTTTGGGGGATGCGTCTGACCCGAACAAAGTCTCACACTATATCCAGAGCAGTTGTCAACGAGTCACGTGATTTGAGTTCAAATGAGAACAGTTTGCCCTAACAACTGCTGCATGACTAATGCCAACTCGTGCCGACATCAACCTCAACTGTCGTTGACAATCACGAATACACCATGAATGATAGGGATAGCCATTTGTAATTTTTTTATGTCGCCGTCCCACATGGTGTTCTGTATCATTCTGCGAAATGGTGGCACTCGTAGTATGCCATACATAGAAAAGTATCCGCCAAAGTAAACACGTGTGATATCATTTTGTTGAAAATGTTTTAAAATATTGTAAAATAAATTGGAATGGCGGAATGGAACATTCGCACAGGCCTACCTTGAGTTGATGATACGGACTCAAAAAAAGAAAAATGTATTTTTCAATTAGAGGTAGCTGTTCATGACGTTTTTATTGTGTTTGGGGGCGCTGAAATGAATTCTTTTGCCATTTCTTCAATTTTTTTTAAATTTATTTCTCTAAAAAGGCTTAGCCCATTTTCTCAAAAAATACGTCTATACATAGTTAAAGGATCCCCCTAAATTTGAATCAGTTTTTATTAAGGGTAGCATCCCCCCTCGAAAAATAAAAATTTTGAAGAAAAATTAAAAAATAATTTTTTTTCGTTTTTAGCAATTTCAGGTTTTTGTGAATCCATTCTGGAATTTTTATAGCTGAACGTTAATTGGAAATTAAGATATTAATTAATTTATTTGCGTCGGTATTTCTGTTTAAGAGCCATTATATGTGCATAAAATTAAAATTGCTATAACTTGAGTTCTAATTATCCGTTTTAAAAAATTTAAACTGTGCTAGATGAAGAAAAGGGTGCTCTTTAACTTTATTTCAAAGTTTACAAATCAATGAAACAAGTAATTTTATTGATAAAATTGGTAGAGACTTTACAACACAACAAAGGGAGAACAGAGTTTCCGACTAGTTTCGCCATTTATTCCCGGCTTTATCAAGGATTGGCTAATTTTAATGGCTGTTGATAACATTGCATATTATAGCTATGTGTGGTATCAGCCAATCAGAAAGCAGTTTAGAAAACGTGCGTGAACTAGCAATATGGCTGCTCCATTAGCGTCTTTCTCCTGTAATTCAATCATCTTTGTTACCTTGTGATCAATTTCAGTTCCAAACATCACCTTTAGTGTATTAATCATTTTATAAACTATAAAATAATTAATAATGCCAGGTAGAAGAAGCGATCGGCCAAAGAAGAGACGATTTCATGGAAATCGCTTCACAAACAATAAATCTTACGAAGAAGGTGCCGCTGATGCAGACAAAAACGCTACCAAAAAAATTACTTCTTTCAGGAAGCTAAGCGCATCAGATATTCACAACAGTTTTTGCAAGAGTGAGTTGAATCAGTGTATACAGATTTATTGACTGTGAACTGTTTTCGACATTTATTAATCAATTTCCCTGTCCTCAATGCATTATTAATTGTGGATATGATATCAGTGAAAATCGAAGATAAGGACTATGTAGCTGGTGGTTTTTAAAAATTGATGAAAACAAAAATAAGTTGATATTTCATCTTTAAACTTAATTTTCTCAGCTTTCTTATTTTCACATTATCACCATCAGTCTTGGCATAATATCTTTTTAAAGAATTAACATATCATTTCTTATTTAAGCTCTTACGAATTGTTCCTGTCCTCTATGTTCAGAAACTTTATATCCAGATTTATTGCTCAAAATTCACTAACCTTTCTACTTACCTGTCAATTTTATTATAAATCTTCTTATTTCGAAATTAATTTATTTCAATTTTCCCCTTCATATGTCTGCCACTACTAATTCTATTTCCTTAAGTGATCTTAACGTCTTACTAGACAATTATACACCCAACCAAAACCAGTTACCTTTATTCATATTATATCTAAATATTCGCAGTATTAACACAAACTTCTCTTCACTCCTTGCCTTCCTAACCAATCTTCACTCCGCGCCACAAATTCTATCCATTACAGAAACATGGACTCACTCGCTGACTGAGATCCCCCCTCTAACTAACTACTCTCCACTCGCAGTCCACCGTCAATCCAAAAGAGGTGGAGGCATTGTAGCTTATATTTCTGATTCCCCACATTATACCGTTCTAGCTGATTTTACCATAACTTCTGAGAACTACGAAATACTTACTATCCTTATTAATAACAAATATATCATTATTACCGTTTACAGACCACCATCTGGTCTATTTCAGCTATTTATATCTTTTCTATCATCCCTACTTCTTACTCTCCAAGTAAATACTAAGACAATTATCTTACTTGGCGACTTCAATATCGATTTCCACAAGTCAACACCCAATTTAATTACTCTAACCGATTTAACGCTCCAAGTTGGACTGAACGCCACGATTACTTCATACACACACTACTCTATAGCCCACAATTCTTTTTCCACGATCGACCAATGCTTCACTAGCCATTTAAATGGATATTCCAGTGGTACGCTTGATCTGCCCATCTCCGATCATCTCCCAATTTATTACGTACACAATTCTTTTTTAATATCTCCTGATATCCCTATAACTATCACGCACCATTTAGTCACTCCTCCCCGATTAGCAATTTTTCAGTCCTTCCTTTTACTTACCAACTAGGCAGAAATTTTTGGAAACTCCACTGAAATCAATCTACTCTTTGTAAAATTTTGTGGCCATTTTCGTCTCAGTTATGACCACTACTTTCACCATGTTGCCTCCACCCTCCATAAAGCTGTTAAACCCTGGGTAAATACTTACTTTCTTCGCCAAATAACACACAAAAATGCTCTTTACCGCAAATTTCGGCGCAATCCTAACCCTCAAACCAACAAAAAATTTCGAACTTTTTCTAACCTATTGCGTAACATCATCAAAAATGCCAAACGCAATTACTATGCACTACTGTTTAATAAAATTAACTCAAACAAAGAAAAATGGAGAGCAATTAACAACCTTCTCTCTAGCCCGCATTCTTCGCGCTCCCCCTTACCAGATCCTCAAAGCCTAACTTCTTCTATTTTGTCTGAGTTCCTTAATATTCTTTTACCTACTCCTCTTCAGCCCCTAGCCCCTCCTCTTTCATACTCTTTTAATCTTTCGCGGACTTCCCATTCTTTCTTTGCTACTCCCACTTATCCCGAAGAGATATCAAAAGTAATAATGCAATTAAAATCCTCATCTTCCCCCGACCCTTTAGGTTTTCGTCCAGATGTCATTATCACAGTAAAATCTAGCATAATACTTCCACTAATGCATTTATTTAATTTATCGCTCACCACAGGTTCTTTTCCCAAATTACTCAAAACTGCCAAAATTATTCCCATATTTAAAAATGGTGACCATAGTGATTTTCACAATTATCGCCCAATCTCCATCTTACCAATATTCTCAAAAATTTTTGAAAAACTGTACTTCTACCGATTATCCAATTATATTCATATCAATAAATTATTATCATCGGCTCAACATGGTTTCTGTCCCAACCGTAGTATTGATACAGCCTGTTATGAATTAACTGAATACATGTCTAAAAACAGCTATGTTGTTTCTTTATTTTTAGATTACGCCAAAGCCTTCGACTCCGTGTCTCACCAACTTCTAATTCACAAATTAACCTCTTTCTTCAATATCCGCGGCCCCCCACTTCACTGGCTCATCGACTTTCTTACTGATCGTTCCTATTATCTAACCTCCCATGATACTTCGTCTTCACTACTGATTCGCAATATAGGTGTCCCACAAGGCTCTATCCTTTCACCATTATTATTTAACCTCTTTATCAACGACTTGGCTTCAACACTTGCCTCTTCAAATTTAATCTTATATGCCGATGATGCAACCTTGCTGTTTGCCGATTCTAGTATTGCATCTCTTACCACTAATATTAATCAAACTTTATCTAACTTAAGCAACTGGAACTCTGCCAACTCGCTTGCCTTAAACCTCAACAAAACAAAATACATGCTATTTTTCCAACGGAATAAGCTAAATGTTCCCACAGATTTGCCTATTTACTATAATTCACACTTATTACTAGCCACGAATACTTTTAAATACTTAGGAATCCATTTGATGCATGATCTTACCTGGGACTTACATACTAATATTCTTTTAACCAAACTTAATAAAAGACAAGGAATGATATCTCATCTCCGCTTTCTTCCCTCCTATATACTAATCCTTCTTTATAACTCATTAATACACTCGGCCCTCTGCTACGGAGTCCAATTATGGGGATCCGCTGCGAACTCCAATCTCTTACGCCGTTATCGCTTGCAAAAATGGTTTCTAAGAACCTTGCTTAACATCCGACTGCCTAACTCTGTTTTCCATTATTTCGAACTCCTGGGCATTCCAACCATCTATCAATTTATATTATTCAACTTTGCCTATTCGTTTACAAAATTATAAACCTTCAATTAATTCTTTCTACTCCTTTTGAAATATGTCATCAACAAAACATTCACTCCTATCCCACCCGATTGTCACACCTGATTAGACTCGCTTTTACCAGAAATAATTACCAACGCCGATGCATCTCCTTTATCGGCGTCAAATGGTGGGGCAATTTACCTGAACATATCCGATTATCTCCCACAAGTGCAACTTTTAAAAAATTATTGAAATATTCGCTTCTATCTAATAAAATTCCTACTAACTCCTACTAAAACTTTTTACTATTTACAATTATCCCTATATATAACCCAATTTTTTTTAATGATTCTTAATATCACATACATTTTCCAACCGAAACTTATCAACTAACCCCTCATCCATCTTAACTCCATCACGAACTACCATAAAAATTACCATTTTGTTAGTTGTTTTTTTTTTTAAAAAAAGGATATATAATTCCAAAACTTTACTATAAATTAATACTTAAGATCTGTTATACAATAACCCCGCCGGAGACCTGACACGTCGGCCAGCTGGTCATACAGGCTCCGGTCAGGGCTCTTTGTAAATCAATTCTAAATAAAGAAATAAATAAAGAAATCATGAAAATTTTTTTCAGTTTTTTCATACATAATCAAGGAACATAATGAACAAGAATCATTGATATGTGAAAAATAATACTTTTTTGGTTTGAGTTTGAAATATGTATTAAGCAAGATAACGTGACTAAAAATGCAACAGTGGGGGCTATTTTTTCCTTGCCTTCTTATTTCTGCCTGTGATCAAGAAAGTTTTCCAAGGCCGAGAGTGACGCTTTCAAGAACAGTGTTAAAAATACCTGTTTGTTACAAAGTGAACCATTCAACGTAGTCATGTACTATGCTGGCCACTGCACTTGAGTCGTAATTTGTTTGAGCGGCATATTCATGACTTCTTTGGCGATGTAGAACCAAAGGCAATGGTTGAGGAGCTGGAAACCCGTATTCACCCAGTGAATTTCCACCGATCAAAATGACTATGTCTTGAAGGGAACTCAGACAGTTATTTAAAACGCGCCCATCGGTATACTCAACGTACAGAAGTGCGCCTCAAGGCCCATAAAAAGTCCTCGGACAGATGATGGCGACATTTCTCCCAGAGCAAAGCAGGATCGGACATCCCGCAGAACACCAACATGACGGGCAAACAAATGCAGCAGACGACTGGGGCTGTCACTCACGCTTGCCTCCTCAAGCGTGTCGTCCCAGTGTTGGTCACCATCAAGTAGATGACGTGCTCTACAAGCTGCACGATAAGTGGGGTACTCCAAGCTATTTACTGTCCACAAGTATGCAAATGATGTCGGTCCCAGCACTGTGTGCAGTAAAAAGCCGCAAGTAATAGCACTCGCCATTATAAAGGTGTACGGTGTACACTCTGCCCAACGCAGAGTCTTTAACGATTCCCGGAAAACCGTTTATCGCACGTCCACGCCGACATCGATTAAACACACCTCGCTGCTTGTTGTAGGTGTAGTTCGATGGCACTTCGTCATACAGAAGCGTTTTGGCGAACTTGTCCTCTTCACATAATTTGAAGAATGCCAGGAGCGTCGTTGGGCGAGGATTTTCCAGGCATTCGGAAATATTTTCGGAGTTAAAGTAAACTCTCTGGCCATTCTCCAAATGGACGTCCAAATGCATGTCCGTCGGGTATCGTTCATGGATAGAGAATGCCAATATCCGCCAAACCGCTTCAGAAGTAGTGATATAGCGTCCAGACTGGTACATGGTCACTTCTCGACCAGTACTTTGTAAAGTGGACGTTGCCTGGTCGAGACCTTTACTGACGTACTTGCAGATGTATTTAATCGACTGGACGCTAGTCCATGACTCAACTTTAATATGTGATGCAAACGTTCTGGGTAGTACAGGTAGGCGAGTATGGAACTATCCACCTATTGTCGATCGGACCCGACTGTCCGCGCATGTTTAACTCTGCGCGACGTCAGCCCTCTGCCGGATATCGATGCTGGTACAATGGATATCCATCCTCACCCATAACAGTTTGACTGGTAAATGGTTTTGGGAGATTTCTTTGTACAAAGCCTATCCTTCATGCACGGCGAATTCGGATTTATGATGCCACAAGGCCCCTGTTCCATGTCATTCGGCTCACGGTCATTCGTCTGTCGAACTATGCGCTCCTCATGACTCCCCAAAGACAGATTAGAAGCAGTGCGAGATCGTTGGGCTTAAGGCTTTGCTTTGGAAGACGTAGAATCGGGAGCAAAGCTCCCGAGAAATTGTGAAATAAAAAGTACACTAGGTATCCTAATGGATGAGTCGAAACGTAATGAAGCGAAAGTAAAGCTATTGCACGTCACTCCTTTCATGGTTAAGTCAGAGTCATTGGAATAGGTACTTCTCCTGCGATTTGTAGTCAGGAATTAAAATTACACTTAGTTGTGGAAGAGCGTTCTCCAAGGTGACAATTTGCTGCAAAGTAATCCAATGTCTTCCTTTCAATTGTATAATTCCTCATTCATCAAAAATTTTGTTCTTAACGTCAAATGTCGACATGAAGACCACACGGAAGGCAGATTCCCGATAGCCACAATCCCGACACGCAGAATCCCGAAGGTCAATATGGAACTATCTAGGCGGGCTTTTAAAACTCTGATGGTTCCTCTATCCATTGATGTGCAGAATTACTTCTGTTTTATAGTTTGTTTAAAAAATAAAAATAAACGGAATTTTCTGCATGTTTAAGAGCCTTTTCACTTAGGTGGTTTTCGCACAACATACAAGTGATATCTGATGTTTTCTTGGACAACTAATCCTGACAAGCCACGATCCCAACAAGCCACGATCCCGACAAGCCACAATCCCGACAAGCCACAATCCCGACAAGCCACAATCCAGAAAAACCTAATTCCCGACTTATATGTTTAGCTTTATTAATATTTTTAGTTTCTTTTTATTATTAAAAAACTAGCAGAGGTATCCGGCGTTGCCCAGGATAATTACACTTGTAGGTAAAGGGAGCAATCTCAAAAAATTAAATTATAATTCCCAATTGGTTAAATAATAAGTGATTATCCATTCTAAAGAAAAATCAGAAAAACAGAAATTCTAGGTGATATACCGGAACTATATTTAACCTCTTGTTGACTACCATCAGGTTAAATTGATATCCATCTTCACCACCGGTGAACAGGACTGGATACTTTATACCCAAGTTTTACTTTCACTGCTAGTCTAAATATTTACTTTATACCATTGTTACCTATTGTTGCACAAACGTTTACTTGCATTGTTGGCCATGAGATATTTATTGTTGGTCCGTGCAGAGTGTTTGTGAATTGCGTGTTGATATCATTGTTGATAAGTATTGTTTCACAAACTTTGTCTTGCATTGTTGGTCATGAGATATTTCTCATTAATATGCCTTGCCATAACCATGAATATCGATTTTTTTAGCAATAATTAATATTTTTTCGAAATCTGAGGTAGACAGTGACCTTCCTCATTCTTTGAAGGTCAAGTATGCAAAATTTCATCAAGATCGGAATAAAACTGTAGATTTGTATTCAATACACACAAACCAACCCACAAACAAACCCACAAACAAACATCCTTCTTTATATATATAGATGTTTATTAATAACTAGCACAGGACCCGGCATTGCCCAGGATAATTACGCTTGTAGAGAAACAGAACAACCTCAAAAAGCTAAACTAAACCTCTAAATTGGTTAAATAATAACTCAATCACTACAATATAGAGCAAAGGGACTATCCATTCTAAGAAAAATCCGAAAGACAGGAATTTACTTCTTCACTGAAAATATCCATTCTAGGTGATATACTGGGACTTGGTTTACCGAGAAAATTTTTTTAAAGGCTCACAATGGATCGACCCCTCCAAGGATGCCTTCTAGTATAAATAATTTTTTACTCACATAATCTTACTTTAGATATACACTTGATGTTGTTGCAATTTCCTTTCTTCTTTCGATGTCTTGAAGCAAAATTTCTCCATTCATCACTTTGTCTTGTCTAGCGGTCGCCGATTCTTCTATTTACTTGCTTACCGTTTGCTCAATACAGCACGGAGCTAAAGCAGTAGTTCCTCTATGTGTCTTTCACTCTTTCTTAATAGTCTGCTAACTCATTATCTCCAGTTACTGATCATTTTTAAAGATTTTCAAGAAACTGTTAAGTACTAAGAATTCTCTTTTCTAAGAAAAGCCTGAATAACAGGAATTCTATTCATTGAATTCTATATTGCACAAACTTTGCCTTGCATTGTAGGTCATGAGACATATATTGTTGATTCGTGCATAGTGTTGGTGCATTGCGTGTTGACACCATTGTTGTGACCTATTGTTGCAGAAACTTTTATTTTTATTGTTGGTCATGAGATATACATTGTTGGTCCGTGCTGAGTGTTTGTGAATTGCGTGTTGATACCATTGTTGATACTTATTGTTGCAAAACTTTGTCTTGCATTGTTGGTCATGAGATATTTCTCATTAATATGCCCGCCATAACCATGAATATCGAATTTTTTATCAATAATTATTATTTTTTCGAAATCTGAGGTAGACGGTGAAGGTCATGAATGCAAAATTTTATGAAGATCGGAAAAAATGTAGATTTGTATAAAAAAAGAAACAAACAAACCCACAAACAAACCCATAACATACCCACAAAGAAACAAACAAACATCCTTCTTTATATATATAAGAAAGGCTAGCAGAGGACCTGGCTTTGCCTGGGATAATTACGCTTGTAGCTAAACATACACACACACACCCAAAGAAACACATAAACTTTTCCTGATCGTCTGAACGCTTAATAGGGAGTCGAAGGAAGACACGTGTACCTCATTTGCCTCATCGAGAGAGACTCCCCTATCTATATCGTCTATTATATCCATTTCCTGTTCATTGTTAATAATTCTTGGAAACGAATGTTCGTTCTGTCATTGCATCATCATTTTATGTTCATTGTTATAATTCTTTGAATAATTTTGTGCTCATTGTTATTAGTGAATTGCGCATTGAGACCATTTTTGATGCGAACACGACTGGCCTATTGTTGCACAAACTTTGCCTGGCATTGTTGGTCATGAGATATCTGTTGCTGGTCTGAGCATAGTGTGAATTGCATGTTGACACCATTGTTGATACCTATTGTTGCACAAACTTTGCCTTGCACTGTTGGTCATGAGATATTCCTAATTAATATGCCCTTCTATAACCATGAATATCAATTTTTTATCGATAATTATTATTTTTCCAAAATTTGAGGTAGACAGTGACCTTCCTCATGGTTTGTACTCAAGTATGCAAAATTTCATCCAGATCAGAATAAAACTGTTGAATTGCATAAGAAAAAAACAAACAAACCCACAAACAAACAAACATCCTTCTTTATATATATAGAAAGATGGTCGTTTACTCTATCTTTAAATACTGCCAACAGTCTTCTCTCTCTGTCGAGTACAGTTCTCTTCGGAGTAGTCGCCGAAATAAGACGCCAAAATCGTGAACAAGTTATACGTTCTCCGCCTATATTTCCACCCGCACTGTGGAGTGTCAGAAATTCCATTGAGCTTGGCATTCCACATACTCAGAATGCCGTAGAAGCCTGGCATAGGAGATGGGAGACATTGCTTGGCCGCAGTCATGTTGTTCATTTCAAAATTATACAAGAGTTTCAAAAAAGAACAACAACGAAGAGATTTAGAAATGGAAAGTATTTTTCGCTGTCAGGCAAGTCCTACTCTGAAGAGAACTATACTCGAGAGAGAGAGAGAGAGAAGACTTATGGCAGTATTTATAGACAGACTAAGCCGACCACTGACGGACTATCTTCGTGGTATTGCACATAACGTCTCATTTTGATTGCAGACATTAAAGTTTTGTGTTACAGCTTTCTGTGTGGCTATTTGATGAACAAAAGTAATAAATATTTTATTTATTCGCAATTTATTGAATATTTTTAATTAAAAATTTATAATAATAAAAATAAACTAAAAATTTTAATAAAGCTAAACATATAAGTCGGGAATTCGGTTTTTCGGGATTGTGGCTTGTCGGGATCGTGGCTTGTCGGGAACGTGCCCGGTCGGGATTTTGACTTGTCGGGATTTTGGCCGTCGGGATTCTGGGTGTCGGGATTGAGACTGTCGGGATTATGGCCCGCACCTGGCTTTACTCTACCAAGGTCAATATACATTGTTTATTGACTGTGTACTCGACTAAGCATCTTGGCGACATCTGTTGGCAATTATTCTCCTTATATATAGATTCGAAGGAATGAAACCATTGTGCGATTTAGTCATTGCGACATTTGTTGACATTATATTTTTGTGGAATCAGTTTTGTTTTTTTCCGTGGGAATGAGACTTTTTCCCGCAGAAAAGAGTATACTAAATGCTGACTTAGGTACTAAATAACCTTCACAGCAAATTTCAAGTAAATCCTTTCAATAGTTTTGGTGCCAACCTCTAACATATAAACAGAGATACAGACAAACAGACAACAATCCTAAAACTAATGTTTGGGCTTCTATATCGCTTATAACCACAAAAAAATTCTAAAAACTGTTGTTTGAGTTTCAGTATCGTTTAGAATACACGTAGCAATCACTTTTTCCCCAAAAAATATAATTTACAGTTTTTGCCTCGTTACTATTTTATTATATATATAGATTACAGTGGGCACCACTCCCCTCTTCATCCATCCCTGGCCCCGCTTAATGTTATCAGTTGGCAGAACGGAGCGGTATTGAAAATCCATTGTATATTGCATTCAAAACTTCGGATATTGTTATTAGATTTTAGCGAAAATTAAACTTTTACGCAGAAATTCCACATGCAAGGACTGAAAACGGAGTTATCCTTCGCAGAAGACTTTGATGGCATTACAAATATGAAAAGAAAATTGATCATCTACTAAGAAAAACTAGCAGGCAATCAACAATACACGAGTTTTTTTGTTTCATTCTTCATTCATTTTTGTTCAATACTGTATTAATCATGAGTATTAGTATAACATGTATGCATATATGTAGAATATAAAAAAAGGTTCTATAGTCTTATAAAGCTCTAATTCGGTTTGGTCCCAAAGTGATTGCTTTAAGCGGCACCCACTATAGAAATATAAAATGTACTAGATCAGTGTAATTAACCTCACATCAATAAATAAAATATCTAAAATTTGATTGCACTTCTTTAAATAATTTTTTTAAAATTAATTTTTATAATTATTATCACTAATTTCCTTATTTTAAGAATTTCTATTTTATTTAAGTCTTTATTAATTTTATAAAAGTGTCAGACAATCTCATAAATATAATTTTTTTATTTTGGATAATTCTATATCCAAATTTTTTTTCAATTTTTAAAAAATTGATTTTGGTGTCTTCCATTTGAATAATCCATTTGATGCTTTTCTACAGTTGAAGTTTATTATCCAAAACAAAAAAAAATTCTTTAGACTTTGTATTAAATTCCACTTCAATTTTTCAATTTGGTTAATGGGTTTATTTCTAAAGCTTTGATAATTTTGCGTGTTTCTGAGGAGCAGATCTTCCATATCCTTTCTTGCATCCGGTAACAAAACAATGATTTGGCAAATTTATGGAATATGATTAGAAGAAATATCATGAAAATATAGTTCTTAGTTTCTTTTTTATAAGAATATTTAATTATTTTCTTTTTTATAAACTGCTTTTATAAGAAACATAAAAAAATCGTAATTTTGCTAACACTGATAATGCTGGTAACTGACTTCCACTGGTGTCAGCGCCACTACTCGGGAGGAACGTGCATTGTGCCAAACTCCCCCAAAGGTTTTACCTGGAGATTCGCAGCTCGTAGTAGAAGCATAGTCTTTAGATAGTAGGTAGAAGTAGTTTTACTCTTGGTCATATATTTGTTAAAATAAGGCTATGACCTACTCTATTATTGCAGACCTGTTTTAAGCTCACAGGAATGCGGTTCAGGCAGTTTCATGATTTAGTCACTAGCAGAGACAGGAACACTCCCTAACTAAAGCATGGGGATAGTAACGTAACCTTACTCTCCAGTGCTTAATATCCAAAAAACCATGAAAAATATTACGTGGATTAATACTGTACTGTGCATGTAGCATTCATGTATGCAAATAAATGGCCTGCAGGCCTCCAAGTTTGATAAAATTAATAGTTTTTGCACACTATTATGTCCAATTTCGCTGTCATTTTTCAATTAAATTGCATAAGTATACAGTCCTTTCTCACAAGATCAACCTGTATCTCAAACTGAGCTCTTTAGCTTTTTGCAAGCTTTATTGCCTACTCCACCGTCAGTCGATATTATCAACTCAGGTACAAAGCACCGTTTCGAAATCCCACCTACATTTTATGTATCTCCTGCTACACCCTTTGAAGTTGCAGATATTATTCAAAAAATTAAGTCAACCCTTAGGATATCGGGTGGATGTCATAAATTCAGTAAGACGTCAGGCCGTTTCTCTGCCATTCTCCATGATATTTAATAGCTCTGTACTATCAGGACATTATCCATGAGTACTTAAACTTACAAGAGTATGTCCTATTTTAAGCTGAGGGATTCGAGTTCTTATGTTAACTACCATCCAATATCTACTCTTCCTATGTTTGCTAAAATCCTAGAGAAATTGCTTTATAATAGGTAAAGCGATTTTGTTTTCTCATATGCACTTACAACACGGCTTAACGCCCAACCATAACACAGAGACGGCCTTCTATGAATTAATTGAGTTTGTTACTAGGGAAGTGGCTTCACGTAACTATGTGGCAGCAGTTTTTATTGACTACGCCAAAGCATTTGATAACATTCCTGTATATCTTCTCCTCAATAAATTAACCAATTATTATAATATACGTGGGCCTCTCCTTAAATGGATAACCAGCTTCCTGACCGACAGGCGATATTACCTGTCTCATCGTGGGTCCTCATCAGGTTTTTTTGACTAGAAATTGGGGAGTTCCACAAGGATCAATACTTTCCCTCCTTTTATTCCCCCTTTTATTTCCCCTACTGTTTCTATTTTTTATGCGGATGATGCCACTTTATTACACTCTAGTCAAGATCAGACAAATTTAGTTCGCTCTCTTAATCAGGTGCTAACAGTATTGAAGGAGTGGAACGATAAAAACGGATGTTGCTTAACATTCAAAAAACAAAGGTCATGCTTTTCGCACAATGAAACAAACAAGAAATAACTATCCCATTATTATTTCGTTACGGTAATAATTTAATTTCAGTTATAAAATCATTTAAATATTTAGGCCTCTATTTGACACATGATTTGACTTTGAACTTGCATGTTGATTATCTAATAAATAAATTAAACAAAAAAATAGGTATGATCTCCAGACTATACTATCTACCCAATAATTTACTTTACCTTTTATATTTCTCAGCGATACACTCAAACTTGTGCTACGGTACCATCTTCTGGGGGTCTACCACATTATTTAATCTGGATAGAATAACGAAATTACAAAAATGATTCTTACGAACAGTAATAAAAGCACTCAGGTTGGACTCAGTCTCGCATTTGTTTCTACCATTACGTATACTCACAATACAAGAAATATATTTTGTGCAAACATGTGCATTTATACAAAATTACAAAACGTTTACTTAAAATATCTACTCCTATTATTATACGAAAAAAACTGCGAGATCCATAATTATTCCACACGCAGTGCTAACAGAATTCGATTGCCTTTTGTTAGTCGTAATTATAGTGGAAGATGTATATCCTATAAAGGCATACTTAAATTGGACTGCTCTGACTGAGAATATTCAGTCTTTAACGCCCTACAGAATATTCAGAAGTCATCTGAAACGGTTTGTGCTACATAATACTGAGGTCCGATATGACTACCATAATAATTAACCAATACAGATATATTAATAATTATCAACCAGATTTGATAAGTATGAGAACTTTGATAGTGATGGCCAAACCCTATTCATGCTTTACCTACTAATTCTTCTATAGATTATATATATAGTGATTACACTGGGAAACTTTCACGGTGAACACCTTAGCCTGTCTTTCAATCTGATATAGTTTTAGTTATATAAAAAAACCTAAAATTTTATATAAAAAATCCTAACTGTACACTGTTATTTATTGTGTTAAAACTAATCACACATTTTATTTATTTATACCATTTATGTCTATTGTATTTATAAGTGCTTATTTGTCTATTGTAGATTTGGTTAATTGTATTTCTAATTATCCAATGTGTCTAATGTTGTTCTTCTCTCTTGCCCATAGGAATTTAACCTGTCGGTCTTTAGACCATACAAATCCCCATTTGGCATTACTGTATTCTCATTTATTAAAAAATTAATAAATAATTCTGTTAATTCGTTGGATATTGTCAACATTTTAAATTAAAAAATCAAATTTAGTACCTTGTGCAGCTAACTCCTCCGGAAGGAAAAAAGCAGAACAAATAAAATTAACATGCACTCTCTCTATAAAAGGCACCTTAACGTTTTTTTTGGTTAAGCTTTTCAAACGATATTAGTTAATTTATTTATTTATTCTCTCCTAGTAAAAAAAAAAACAAAGGACCTTACCATTCAGAATCAGCAAACAAAAGTCAAAAAATTCGATATTTAAGGATTTCTCTCATTGAGACGAAAAATTTTTGCAAATAAACTGGTAGGCTCTGAGTAGCCATTTGTGAGTGATTGAGGGTTTCATTGGACGACCTCACCCCTCATGACACATTTTTTTTTTTGGCCGACCACTGTGGCCAACTGCAGTCAAGGTTTCATCCACCAGAACTCCGTATTTTTTTAATCTCACTGAAATTGACTTCAATACTTGATTGAGAATACAGGGTGGTCTCCCCCCCCCTTTTATTTTTTGAACCGAAGCAGATATGTCAATTTTGATGAATCCAATGAATAGGAAGTTGTGGGTGGCCTATCCCATGGTGCACTTTTCATCATCCCAAATATGCAAATGAGGACACATTCAAAATTTATCTCAAAAACCATAAGGGATAGAGAAAAACCCAATTGCAAACTTGTTCAGCATAAAAAAACAAACAAAACAAAAAAAATCATCCAAATCGGACCAACGGTTTCCAAAAAAAGTTAAAAAAAGTAAATAACCATCTCAAACTAAAAAAAGCCAACTGGGCCAAACCAACGCGAATCATGTTCGTAACACTCTAAAGGATATGTTCCACATGATGCCCTTCAGCACCAATGCACAACTGAGCACGTAGTTCCAAAGATGCCATCACTCATGTTACCTTATCAGATGTAATGGATTGCAGGCAGTCTGAATTCTCTGTTGCAAATCCAGAATTGAAGTTGGCTGAGTGGCATAAACATTGTCCTTAAGGTAACCCCACAAAAAGAAGTCATTAGGGGAAAGATCTGGTGAGCGTGCAGGCCAATGAATTGGGCCACCCTGGCCGATCCACTGACCTGGAAACATAGCATCGAGATGATCACAAGTAGCTGCCGCTGAATGGGCTGGAGCCCCATCATGTTGATACCATACCCTTCGAAGTGATGCTAAAGGAAGCTCATCTGCAAATTCTGCCACTACAACATTTATTATCATGTCTCTGTATCATGCAGCTGTCAACGTCCCTTCGTAGAACAATGGACCAACCAATCCACCATTGATGATTCCACACCAGACATTCACTCTCCAATTCACCTGGTGCACAGCTTCTCGTAACCATCTAGGGTTTTCCGTTGCCCAATAATGGAGATTGTGTTTATTAACCAGACCATCTCGAGAGAAGCTGTCTTCGTCTGACCACAAGACCCAATTGAGAAAGCCTGGGTCATCGTCGATTCCATTTAGCAGCCAATTGCAGAACTCAAGACGAAAATCGTATTCTGTTGGCTTCAATCCTTGGTGGCAGTGTACATGATAAGGGTGGAATCCATGCATATGAAGTAATCTTAATACTGATTGATGACTGCAGCCAGATTCTTCAGCCATTGATCGAGTACTACAATGAGGATTAGCATAAACAGCAGCTAAAATGGCTGTGCTGGAGTCCTCTGATGTGACAGTTGTTGGTCTACCTTGCCTGGTCTGATGACTGACACTTCCTGTTTGCTGAAACCATTGAACAACCTGTCTTAGAAGTGGGAACTCTAGCATTGGGATATCTAACTTCGTATTCCCTGGCTGCACCTTTGTAATTATGTGCAAATCCAAAACATAAAACCATACCAACCATTTCTTCTCTACTGTATTCTGCCATTTTTCAAACTGATTGGCAGTTTCTTCCCCATTCATCAAAAAGTTTCAGCATTTAAAGGGCTAGTGGATAAAACCCAACAGGGAGGGACAGTCAGATGCAAATGCAATGTGAGTGCCAATTAGCATTTGCAATTAACTTTTTTTGGGAACCGTTGGTCCGATTTGGATGATTTTTTTTTTTTTGTTTTTTTTTATGCTGAACAAGTTTGCAATTGGGTTTTTTTCTCTATCCCTTACGGTTTTTGAGATAAATTTTGAATGTGTCCTAATTTGCATATTTGGGATGATGAAAAGTGCACCATGGGATAGGCCACCCACAACTTCCTATTCATTGGATTCATCAAAATTGACATATCTGCTTCGGTTCAAAAAATAAAAGGGGGGGGGGGACAGACTTATGGACCACCCTGTATATGTTGAAATTTTGCGGAAAATATTTCCGTGTTTAAATTAAGCAAAGTTATCTAAATTTTGTGCAGCTAACTCAGAAATGAATGAAATTATTAAATATTAGGAAAGTTATAAAGCTGTTTTGATGCGCTTTTTTTAATAACAATTGGCTAAAGCTATTAAGAGATGTTAATTTTTTTTCTCTTAAAAGTAAAAAAAATGTCTGCAGTATTCATTCCGTCGAATGCAACAGTAAATTCGACATGTACCGACAATAATTCCGACTTCTCTCTTAAAACGTATAATTTTTGTAAATTAAATGATTGGCTCTAGTGACCCATTTAGGAGAAAGGGGTTTTGCGCCCCCCTCTCTCCTGACTGGTAGTAAACATGTGTCTTCGTCTAACTAAACTCCAAATTTTATTTTTACTTAAAAAAGTCATGATTCCAGAAGGTATGTTAAAATTTTGTGAAAAAACGAAGACCTCTGAAACGGCCAAATAAAATTAATACATATTTAAAGGGTTTCTTAAACGTAGTCGTGACGTCATTTTAATCAAAATTGATTAGGTCTTTTAAGAGATATAATTTTCATCCCTCTCATTGAGAAAATATTTTTTGGATATAAATTAATGGCATCTGAAGAAGCATTTCATTTTTACAAAAGTTTGCTTATATCAAATGAATAACAGAACTCAAAGCTAAAACTCTTTTAAAATTTAATTGACATTTAATTTTATGTCATAAATGCTTGTGCAAATGTACCATTCCACCCTTTTAAGAAAGTCATGACAAAAAGTACCACTAATTAATGGCAATGTGGACTACTTGGCACATATAATAAGAAAAAAATTGATATTCATTGTATGGTTTTAATGTGGATGTCATTATTCTGAACTTTTAGTTGTTAACTCTACACAAAGTGAATACATGTAATATGTAATAAATCTCGAAGTTCAGCCAAAATCTAGAAATTCATGAAGCTTTTATGATATTTCTCAAGAAAAATATGTACAATGGTAAAGGAGTATGTTTTGATTAAATAAATTCTCTCAAATTGTAATTTTATTGTCTTTAAAATTATTTTTATAATTTGTTTACTGATGAAAATTTATTTTTCCTGTTCAATCTTAAAAGTAGTGCACATTAACACAGCAGGGTAATTAAATTATCAATAAAACAACTAAAATATCCTAATTTAAACATACAAACGTGTGTTAAAGAAGGCAAGGTCTACAAAAGACCTTGAAAGAAGGGGGTGTATATAGCGCCACAGTGGCAGAAAGAGAAACTGAGGCCTTGCCACAGAGGACAATAGGATAGCATCGCTAAAAACAGATCTGTAATAATAGAGTAGGTCATAAGACTGTACTCATCGCCACCTAAGTTGAATGACAGGATGATATCATTTCTAACGCCAGCAAATAGACGTTAGAAATAAATCGCTTAGCTATTCCATGAAACATTCCCTTTCATTTTTGAAATGTTTTTGTATTTATATTTAGTTTCTATTTTCGTTTTTTTTTTAAATAGATAAATGAAATTAATAAATTAAAAAATGACGCAGAATAGTCGACTCGTAGGCAATTTGTTTTATATTATTTATTTTTAATAGACTTTCCACGTTTCAACGATATCTCCGCCTTAAAAAACTATATACAGTTAAAAAAAAGACTAAACAATAGCACAGGATTACAATGTCATGAAACCTTGGCTTTACAATAATTAACTGCCATCTTTAAGTATTGTTTAAGGAACATTTAAAAATAAATAAGTCTTGAAAACTAAAACTTAATCCCAATAAACTCTCCCTTTACGTTTTATTCATTGTAAAGTGAATACTTTCATTCTTGAAGATGCTACTGGCTGGGTTACCGTATCTGCTGACAGTTCATCAGTCGGAATATACCTAAATCGACAGTCCATGTTGCACTTCGTCTCGTAGAAAGTGCAATTTTCGCAGCGAATGTTTTGTACTGGGATTATGCTGCTCTCCCTTCATCCAGGCAATCTCTGGCTTGCTGTTGGTTTCCATTTCTGTTGGATGAGCAATACATTGGTGTAGACTTAGCTCTTCCAGTAAATCTTTGTACCACTGTAGTTCTGTGAGAACTTCTGAGATACGTGTTAACTCGCTCTCATACGATAAGCAATGCCACTGTAGCTTGGTTTTTGGTCTTCCAGTGAATCAGTTCATCTCCTAAATAAATAATGTATCCAGAGAAAGATTTTTCATCTGGGGTGCTTGACCAACTTTTTGCGAATTGTTGTCGTTTATTTACTGTTCCTTTTATATAGCGATATACTCTCTTTAGAGCAGGTAGATGATAAATAGTTGGTCGATTAGCAAATTGCGCAAGGTTTGTAACAGCAAAAATTACGTTGGGTCTCGATCTCCGTACTAAGTACATAAGCGATCCAATCATTTGCTGGTATGAAGTAGGATCAACTTCATTACCATTTTCTAAGATTTTGAAGTTTACTTCCATTGGCGTATTTACTGGTTTGCCATCATTTAAGCCGTACTTCTGTAGGATGTGCTGGATAAATTTTTATTGAGAGAGAAATATTCCTTCTTCGCTTTCTTCAATCTACAGTCTATAAGAACGTTGCATTCTTACTTAGGGGAGAGGGTGGCAAAGTGGATCACTTAATTCTAGGTTAAGATTAAACCTAAGCAATTTGAGTTAGTTTACTCAGATTCACACACATCTAATACCTCAAAGCAATGGGTAATAATTTGAAGCAATCACAGTTATATACTCCAGAATTTTTAAAATATTAATTCTTTTACAAATATGTGCAAATTATCCACTTTGCCCCAGTATGTGGGCAAAGTGGATCAGTGGACGGGGGCTAACTGGATCATACATACAGAATAGTCTAAGAGGTACAGTGATCGCAGACAAAATCAAGTTGTCTTTCATAGAATGCCAATGACGCCAGAGCTTTTGAAAATTTAAGTTTCTTCACATATTTCTTCTAAACTTTGCCTCTCGAGCTTCTACCTGCAGAATTGGATGATTTTTCCCGTTTCGGCGAGCTTGCCAGTATTTCGGAAGTTTCCTCCTGACACTTCGTTTACACACTTCTCTAACAGTCTTGGTAGGCAATGGTTAGTTTTCCCCCTTCATCAATTATCCACTTTGCCCCATCTTCTCACTTTAAAAACAAAATATTCCATGAACAACACATTAGACTTAACGGACAAAAAATGAGTCGAGTTGTATTATCGATAAATCACTAACACACATATCTAGAAGATATTTTGATCAAACGAGTCATTACTGAACTGCAGCTAAATGATGAAACATTGTAAATTTAATGAAAACCGCATAAAAACACATTAACTTCATAATTTACTTCGTTCGGTTCTTAACACGTCGCATGATGTAGTCTGTGTGCACTAACGAGGCAACACACAGAAAGCTGCACGTCATGCCATTTATTTGGAAAAAGGGAAATATGCGACTGTATCCGCTTTGCCCCCTATATCCACTTTGCCCTACTCTCCCCTACCTCCGTGAGATCAATCTTGGTTTGTAACTGTTTGAACTTGCTTTGTAAGAGTTGAGTAGATGACGAGATGGCAAACATGTCTTCTACATAGGTGCCTAGAATTAACATTTTTTTATTTTGTCTACATAGATCACTGTAAGACTGCTTGGCTTGAATCCACTTTCTCTAATGTTTTATCCAGTTCGTGATTCCAACATCTCCAGGGTGTTCTTCTTGAAAGCCTTCTGGCTGCATAATGTAGATGTCCTCTTCCAAAGGCACATTCAAATAATCTGTCTTGACATCATAGCGCCGTATGTGCATTTGATATTTTGCTGCGGTACTTAATAACAGACATACTCTCTCAAGTCTCACATTTTTCTTTACTTTAAATATCCATTTGCATTCGATTGGTTTCGCATTCTCGGATTTCTCTACTAATTTCCAGACTGTATTTTGATGAAGAGACTTCATTTCTTCATTCATTGTTTCTTCCCACAAGTCTTTTTTGGGGACTAGAAGTTGCTTCAGGAAATGTAGTTGGAGTAATTACTTTTTCTTCTTGTATTGTTGTCAAAATCGCAGATTCTTGATTTCTTCTTTGTTTAATTCTTTCTGATCTTCTTACTCCGGATCTTATTAATTCTTCTCTTTGCTCTATCGCTTTTGATGATGGCAAATTAAAACTCCATATCTCCTTTTCTTCTTCCTCTGATAGATGTTGATTGAGATCCAGGTGGTTCATTGGCGTGATCTTCCAACTCGGGTGTGTTTTGAGTTTCACTTGGCTATGGCTGAACTCGGATTAATTCTTGAAATAGGTCAACATCTTCATTTGGTGTTTATTCAATTGGACTTTCTGGCTGCAAAAGATTTCATCCTGCGGTTTCTTCATCAAATCAAACATTTCGATTTTCTTCAATTTTTCCTGTTTTATAAGCAGGTCTTATGGATCGTATAGTCGGTAACCAGGTCTTATGGTAGAATATCCACTAAAGATAAACTTCTTTGAAGGGGCTTGTAGCTTACTTCTCTTGGCTTTGGATATAAAAGAATATGCTACACAACCAAACGTTTTGAGAAGTTTTTGGTGGGTTTACTGCCATTCCATCGTTCATTAGGCGTCTGTTGATGAAAATTCTCAGTTGGAGTTCAGATCGGACCTAAACGGCTGTCATCGCTGCTTTGCCCCAAAATCTTTCTGGTAACTTGGCATCTATCAAGTTTGTACGAATGCACTCCAATAATGTCCATTTCGCGCCTTCAGCGACTTCGTTACTTTGAGGACAATATTCAATCGTATGTTGATGTTTTATTCCCGCCTTCTGTAATGCTAGACTAAATTGGTTGTTGATACACTCCAGGCCGCTGTATTGAGATGGCTCGTACCATGTCATATTGTTGAAGCTGTCGTAATCTGTTTTTCTTATATGGCCTATTCTTCTATGCCATAGCTGGACTTTATCTTGGAGTTTTATTTTGAGAATAATCTCTTTGGTCGAGCGTGCATAATCTTTGGTTTCACTTAAAGAACGTAACATTTCTTCTTTGCAGTGGCAGTATCTATCAGATGACAGTCGCTATCCACGACTTTTGCAACATCTTGATTAAAGGTTACATGACATCCTTTTTGCGTGACTTCGTAAACTGATAACAAGTTTGTATGAAGAGAAGGCACATACAATATATTCTTTATGGTTACTGACATTTCTTATCTCCGAAAGGTACAACTCTGACAATACCTTTACCAATAGCATTCATCTGAGTTTCTTCATTAGCTAACACAACATCTTTGTCGACAGATGAGTAATCGTCAATCCAATTTCTGCGTGATGTCATGTGAGCACTTGCGCCGGAATCCAAAATCCATTGGTCTTCTTTATCGGAAGGTACCTTTTTTCCATGACTGAAAGTACACATTCGTTCTAATCATGCTGATCATGCGTATTAGACATGGCAACTCATACCTTTTGTGTCTTGTCTTGATCACGGTTTTCTGTCTTATGTTTCGATCAACAAAATCTCACTAAATGCCCAAGCTTTCCACTAAAATAGCAGCGTTTCTTTGATCGAACTTCTGGTCGTCTTTCATTCTGGCTTTCTCTGTTTAATGTCGAGGTTTCCCAGAGTAAAAATTCTTTGGCATGTGTTTATGCTTGTTTTTTTATGCAACATCCGTGGATTCTGCAACAGACTTCTCTTCTTCTTTATATCAACGTTGCCACCCCTTTTCCGACTGCAAGGCCAGTTTCAGATCTGTCAGGTCAATGTCGACACGTGCTTCTTACATCTGTGCAATGACCAGGTAGGTGCGTGTAAGCCTTCGTAATGCATACTGCACGACTTCTCTGTTGGCATCAACTCTTCATAATGCTATGCAAGCTTGAGAAAGTGCATCAGTCTGGTTGATGTAATCGCTGGGTGTCTCCTCTGATCACATTCGAACATCAGAGAGTTCCAGGACAGTATCAATTCGTCTTCTTTCAATTCGTTCACTATGTCGTCGCTCTACAACTTACCAGATTGGTTTTGCGTTCGTTGCATTGACGAATAATGCCGCTTGTGCTGTGGACAAGGTTAAAACAATTATTCCAAAGGCTTTGTCATTCTTTCTTTCCATTTTTCCCATCGTTTTTGGCTTTCAGGATCCAGTTGAGTGGGACTGTGTGTAGGTGGTTGCTCAGCAAATATAACATGTTTCCAAAGACCCCTCACTTGTAAATGGATTGTACCTGTAAACGCCAAGTAAAATACAACCTCTGACAATTAAGTTCGGTGAATGAGTTCACACAACAAAATGCAAAACAGATAGAGCCACATTTACTTTATTGTCCTTCGAAATAATCACCCTGGAAGACAATACACTTTTGGGAACGGGTGTATAAGTCCTGGAAGCTCCTTACAGATAGCTTTAAGTTCACGTGTCACATTTGCTTGAATGTTTGGAATGTCCGCAAATTTGTGTCCCTTTAAGGCTCGTTTCAGGCACCCCTATAAGAAAAAGTCTGCCGGTGCCAATTCTGGTGAATAAGGTGGATGAGCTATGGATACGACCTGTTTGTTGGCCAGAAACTGTTGCACGATTACGGCAGTGTTCCTCTTTGATCCATTATCCACAGTTACGTGCGCACGCTACACCTTCAACTGAATAAACAAACATCTGCTAAACTATTGCACGCACAAACGTACCTGTCTGAACTTGCTTAAACAATGACTGGGCTAGTATTCACATGCATCATATATAATAAAGTTAGTATCCACCGTGTGTGTGTGCCAATGAAGGTATTCATTGGTCCAGATAACAATGTAATCATCATTGTTTCCATCTTGGATTTTAAGAATCAGTATTTTTTCGTTTGTTGAGCATAGTTCTCGATGAATACTGTGGACGCACGTTCAAACTAATGATACCAACAACAATAAAGAATAATGAAGTCTTTATTGTTGCTGATGTCATTGCATTAAATCTTAGCCCACAAGAAGTAAGACTAAATCTCATTTCTTGTAGGCTAAGATTAAATAAACATTTTAGATATTTATTTTAATAAATAAATAAAACATGTCCAAAAAAAGTCCCTATAATTTTCAGCTTTTTTTAATGTTCATAATTATTTTCTTATACCTTACTGAATCGCTACCAGACATAGGTGCACGATGATAAGTGTGGACTTTTCAGGCAATAGGTTATGTTTTGCAAAGCGCCACCGCCAGATCGCGCTAAAGCATTTCCTCCTAGATTTTTGGTATTGCAGACTTCCTTATGTAGTAAATAAAAGCACATGCTCAGCACATGGTAGATCGTTTTAATTGTATCATGTTTAAAAGTACTCTTGTTATTTTAAAATGGATTCAACACAGAAATCTAAAGGATCTGATAAATTTGCAGGTAATTATTTTTTG
>JAHWFO010037430.1:178608-200423 GCA_023313115.1 Rhysida immarginata
GTTTCTGTGCGCAGGCCTTCTGTCTAGATGTGTTAAAGTTCGCACAGATTAGGGTGTGACATCATTCACCGAACTTAATTGTCAGAGGTTGTAGTTCTCACCGGTAAGTTTTTCTATGTGTTGAATCGGTAAATCAGCACTGGTTTCTGCCAACGTTGATTAAGGCTTCTAATGATGCAATGGTTAAAAGAGTAAAACTGACGGTGCAGATTCTCTCTGACTGAATCGGCGATGGTTTAGAACATACAATTGGTTTTTCACTTGCGAATACAGACGCAAACTCTATACAGTATTTGGTTTATGACAATGAGGATTATCTATGTGGAACCACGCTCTCTGCTACCATTTTGTTAGAATAAGACTAGGAAAAAATACATGTTAACGCAACGAGGTTTATTGCAACACTAAAAAATTATATACAGTTCAAAAAAGACTAAACAATAGCACAGGATTACAGTGTCTCTAGACTTTGGTTTTACAACAATAACTGCCAGTTTTAAGTAATTTTTAAGGAGTATTTAAAAATAAATAAGTCTTCAAAAGTACAACATAATCCCTCGACAGATTGTTAAAAGGTTAAAAATTATTATAGCTAGTTTAATTAAAAGAATTAATTATAGAAACAATTATTAAAACTTATAATTATACACAGAAGAATTTTAGGCTAAATTAAATAGCTATATCACCTATTCAAAATGCATTATTTTCAATTGCATGGGAACGAGTTTTAGCGTCACTGTGGCAATAATAAGACACCTATTTGTCTCCTATTTTTTTTCTAATAGGCAGGCCTTCTATAATATAGTGGGCTATGGCTGCGGCTAAATAGGCAACCGAACGTTCGCTTGGTGGCTCACCTAAATTACACCATAGCCTACACTGGTAGAAGAGGGCTACGGTTTAACCTGGTGAGCAGCGTAGGAACTGGAATCGGGACAGCGCTTGATTTTAACCGAAGGATCCACAAAATTATGGCAAAGATTCATCAATCTGGATAATTTGATCAAGATTCAGGGAATTAATGGATTCAAAGATTTGTCAGAATACTCCGAATCCTCCAAAGATTCACAGATTCACTATGGGATTCAGAGATTTGTGTAAGATTTACTTAAGATTCAATGAATTTTCAGGAATTCATAGCCAAATGCAGGAACCTTTACTTGAAGCTAGCTGCAGAAGTGGGACCTCATGTTATTGGACTTAGTCATTTGTCAGGGCTGGATACAGATTGTCAACTACTATGTTCTAGCTTCTTGACTTGTATCTAGACTGGTACCTACGGAGTGACTTTTTAACAATAGGAGGATTAAAGGGGTGGAATACAGTGGCTAATCAAAACAAACTTACCCCTTAGCGGATTTTATAATAAATTTAGTGGTTACTAAAACTTCCAGGTTACGAAATATATGGCTGAAAATTCCATAACCAAAACATAAAATTTAATAACTTAAAATGAGCGTTATAAGATAAAAATTATATTAATGAAATTGGAATTAAGAGATTTTTAATTTAAAAAAATCATCAATGCTATATTCTCAAATTTAAATTATATTAATTAAATAGAAATTTTTTTATTATTCATTTATAGTAATATTATATTAAAATTGAAATTAAAATTAAATTAAAAGGAATTTAACAATAAAATGCCAATATTATATTCCCAATTTTAAAATTTTAATGAATTAAAAAGATTTTCTTAAATATCCCTGGAAAATCTGGGCGACTTGCAAGTGTTCAAACTGTCCCTTAACAAGAGGTGTCTTCTATAGGGAGGTATCTGCTATGGATGGCTTCATTCTAATTTCAATTTTAATAAAATATTAATTAATATAAATGAATAAGAAAAATTTTAATTTAATTAATAAAATTTAAAATTGGGAATATAACATTGGCGATTTTTTTGTTAAATTCCTTTTAATTTCAATTTTAATTTAATATTAATTAATGTGAATTAATAATAAAATTTTTTAATTTAATTAATATAATTTAAATTTGGAGAATATATCATTAGATATTCTTTAAAATTAAATTCCTCTAAATTCCAATTTCATTAATATAATTTAAATTTAACAAAGCTCATTTTAAGTTAATAAATTTTGTTTTGGTTATGGAATTTTCAACCTGGAAGATTTCAAATTTTTGAGTCTCAGGTGATGAAATGAATCGCTTAGATGTGGAAAATTAAAAACTAATTTTGAGACATTGATTTAAAACTTCTTGAATTCAGAATTCGGCAATTTTTTATTTAGTATTCTTAAAGGGATTTATTCTGATGGCCTTAACATAATAAAATAATTTGAAAAGACCTCACTTTCAGAGTTACCAACTCAACCCCCCCCCCCCCACCATTAAAATGGAGCTAAAAAATCCGCAAAGTTTAGTAAAACATCTGCTAAGGGGTAAATTTGCTTTGATTAGCCAATGTATTCCACCCCTATAATCCACCAAAGGTACCGGTCTAGATTCAAGTCAAGAAGCTTGAATATAGTAGTCGATAATCCGTATCAAGCCCTGACAAATGTTTGGTCGGTATTGGTTTGTTTGGTATTAACGCCCTTTTCAACTGCCACGGTCATTTCAGGACGGCATTATAGGGGCCGCAAATTTTGCCTCGCAAGGGTTCTTTAACGTGCAGCCAGCGAACCACTACATCGGACCAACGGCTTTACTTCCCTTCCGAAGGAAGTGCGTGATCTCAGATTTCCCCCTGAAAAAATGTTCGTCTTCCACAGCCGGGGATGAAATGAAAAAAATGGAACATTCTTATCTTTTGTATTATATTTTCTGTTCTTGCAAGTGGGAATTGTGCATGATGACATTTTGCTGTGTAAAAGCAATATTCTTCGTAATAGCAGGGAAAAGGGAGAATTTCTTCCTAGGTAATAGTTTTGAAATATTGGACCTTTGTGACGTCATGAAGCTGGCAATATTCCAGTTACTAACACCAGATGGAGTGACAGTCAGTCTTCCTCTCAGACTGCGCTACCTGTATTCCTTATATCTTGGCTGAGAATCATTTTACTTTTGTCAAAGATTCAGAGTATTGTCAGAGCCCTCGAGTTTAACCAAGTCTTTTTCTACTACATGTATTTCATGAGAAAAAAGAGGCTTGAAAATGAAGTTCACATAATGTTATGCTGTCAGCACACGATCCGATCGCAGAATATTTCTTATCAATGCCAAGCTTACAGGGATTAAGGGATCTGTTCATCCTTGTAGGCTATGCCCATGCTTTCCTTCTAATGGAATCACTTTTATTTGGATCATATGATTTAAAACCAGTTTTGCAATTCCTCACAACCTCTTCCAAATTTTCTTGGAGTTTCTCAGGGATTCCACCAATTACGATATCATAACTATAGGAGTCTTGCTCGGAGTCGACCAACTTCAACTTAACGCAGTCTAAATCTTCTTTTAAGTTTTCGTTTTCCATTTTTAGTGTTGACCGTAATTTTGCTTATGTGAGCTAATTTCAGATTTCAGATTTAGTAACTGTTCTCTCATTGAATCGAATTCTACAGTGAAGAATTCAAAGGCAATGCTTAGGTCATTCACTTGAGCTTTGACATCGTCAAGTTTGTCCAGTTTATTTAAGATTGCAGATAATTTGGATTTAATCCAATTATATATCTTTGTCCATGATGGCTATTTCCTCCTTATTATGACCAGATTCTGATGATCTAATACTGCTTTTCTTGGAAGAAGAGTCACTCAATCATGGCTGGAATCATGGGATCATGGGATGTAGAGGATCCGTTACAATTATTAATTGAAAGGCAGTTATCACATTTATAATTGAAATCATTAAAATCACTGTGGTCAAAAACCTCATCAGGTATATTATTACACTTAATGTGGAACCATTTTTGGCACGATCCAGAGCAAAACACTGCCTTATAAGCCAATTTAATATATTTTTTGCATGATCCACAAAATCTTGGTCCCATGCACAGATTAAGGGCTAACACAGATGTGCTTAGCCACTGTTAAAAAGTGTTGCACCAAAACCTGGTGGTGTATGCGGTAAACCACAGATGTACCTAATGAATAGGCATTATGTTAAATTTGAGTTTACTACATGTACCGCTAGGATTAGGCGAAACATTTTTAACAATGGCTTGGCATATCTGTATTTATCATTATTCTGTGAGCCCATGCTCTACCATAAAAAATGAAGGTTACAACCATGATAGCCTACGTATTGTAGATGGGAACTAAGAATGGGCATTTTGTAACAATGCAGAGAAGATGAGAAATTAAAATGATGCTGTAAATTTTGAATTCTTCACTATAAAGAACACTAAAATTTTTCCATAAATACCAAGTCAATCCAAGGCAGGTATGTGTACGGTAGGACTAGAAGGGTTCATGAACCAGGGCCAGCAATTATGGATCCAAATATTTAAAAGGGCAGCAACAAATTGAATTAATAGTTGTAGAGCGATTTTTTTAAGCAGTCTTCTGACAGCAACAATATACAGTTTGAACATTAAAAAAAGTAGTTTCAAAACGGGGTCTAAGAGACTGCGTTTCACCACCCGTGTTACAAACCCGCGCCACCTCTGGAGTGTTAATATGCATACTGTGTATTTCAAAAGTTCCTGAACTGCCCCTTCTATATGTAGGGAAAGCCTAACCTATGACAGCATGAGTAATGTTCGGCCAACCACTATTATAAATCATGTGCTGAAATAAATTACATAAATCAGTTTTACATAGTGGCTATGTTTCTCAAGTTTCTCAAATGTGTTTATTTTATTTTTACAGTCCCAAAGGAAACGATACATGTAGGTTACACCAAAGGAGAACCACCTCTGCTCGTTCTTGCGCACTATATTTCATTTGTTTGTTTTCACGCAATAAACACTTTTTAAACTGTTACTGTATCGATATAAGTTTAATACTGTATAGTGTAAGTTTTATAAATAAAACTTTTATTTTTTACTTTATCCTTTTGTTTCACGCTCATATTCGCGTACTTGCATTTATGTAAAATAAATAGCGGGATTAATAACGACTAGGAGCATCCATTAATTGAAAATAAGAGGTTGAGAGATAGGGGCTCCTGTCTACCAGCCCTTCAGCACACCTGCACAGCAGTATGTTATGCAGAGAAAGTCATCTCCTGCCTTCGGGAACTTTTGAAACACGGTATGTTGTTTCAGGTTTTCTTTAAAAATATTAAATTTTACCCTAAGAGGGATTTCTTCTTATTTTAAGATTTTTGTTGAACTTGTTATTTCAAACTTAAAAATTTTTTGAAAAAATCCATTATAAGTGAATGTGGTATTCTCAATAATATAGTCCTTATTAATAGTCAACAAAATCTTGTAAAGCATGTCCTTAATTAACATGAATATTTCTTCCGTATGTGACAAAAATGTGGAAAAAGCGACAGCGTAAAATGCGACAGGTGTCGAACGTCATACCACATTCTCCATTCTCGAAAGGAAAGCAGTCATGGCATTGCAATCATCGAATGGATCACTACTATACAGGATGATTCAAATCGTGTGTAAAACAATTCAAGGGGGTATTATAGAGGTCAAGGTAAACACAAAAAGTCCTATGAACACGGGTCCAAATTTGAACAATAATTGAAAATTGAACAGAAATAATAAAGCTGCCAAGAAGATCAACAAGTTGATAACTCTGTTAATAACAAGTTCTGTAAAGCCTAGATTAATGAAATTCAGTGGAATAACTGGGTCCATAAAACTGTGTATACTGTTAAACTTTGATCTAATTCCAACAAGAAATTTTCGAGTTACTCATTGAACATCACAACACGTGTTCATTTGTGAGTACTAACTAGCATTTGTTACAATTTTGACTACGTAACTCAGAAACTTCTCGTTGGAATTCGATCAAGTTTTAACTGCATACACAGTCTTATGTATCCTGTTATTCCTTCAAATTTCATTAATCTAGGCTTTACAGAACCTGAATTATTAACTTGTTGATCTTTGATGGTGGCATTTTTATTTCTGTTCATATCTCAGTTATCATTCAAATTCAGACCCATGTTCATAGGACTTTTTGTGCTTACCTTGACCTCTATAATACCCTCTTAAATTTTTTTACACACGTTCGAGTCACCCGGTGTTGGTGAGCGCCATGGACGATGGGGGCAGCACCTGTCATGTTACGACGTCACAAAATGGCGGGCATAATTGGTATAAACTACCTCGATAGTTTTTAACCTGTGTGCTGTGAGAGGATGTTTGGTGTGGCGCGAAAATTTTCATAACAAAAAATGAAAGTTTTTAAAGAATTTTTAATTATCTTTTTATTACAAATTACAATCTTTTTATATCTTTTTAATTATCCTTTCTCGTAAGTTGTTTTGCTTACGTTAATAACTAAATCCTAAAAGACTATACTACTATTACTACCATTTTTTGTTGTTTTTATTTCGATCATCATAATGTAAATGTACCATGATCCGAAAATATAAATGTATCACGGAAGTTTAAATATAGGATCAAGTGATAAAAAAGATTGAAAAACATTGGTTTTGACGATAGTTCAATTTCTAAATAACACGCCTTAAATAAACTCAGTAATGCCCGTGCATCTCATCCGGTTTGGTCGGCCACAATTGTTCCTACTCGGAAGAGAATTAATTACCGTCTGATGATCCTCTCTTTTCCTTCGCCTTTTATCCGGGGTTGGAGGATTCTGAGCTGAGATTGCGCATATCGCCCTCCAATCCCGATGCTCAGACTTCTCGATCCTCCTCCAATCCCACGGCTTCAGGTTTGTTCTATCTGACGGGGTCCGTCTACTACCGATGGGGGTGTTTTTCTTCCACTCTTCTTTTATCCTTGTCAAATTCTCGAAATAATGCTTTTCAACATTTTTCTTCCGACGGGGATTTGACAATATCCTGCTGCCGAACCCGCATCGAAAATCTTCTATTTTCGATTGCGGTTTTTCTTTTCCACTCTTCTGTTTCCCTGAAACCTTTAAAGAAGAATTATAATTATTAACAAGTTTTCTCTCCATCGAAGTGATGTTGACCCTTCTATTTCTTTGTTCGCTTATCTTTGACGCATCCTTAAAATATTTTCGTCGACTATCACTTCTCTCTTCTCTATACTTTTTCCCATAAAACATTCTTGTTCGGAAGTGTCGTTCACTTTTCTTTCTCCTGTTATAAGGTGCTCTCCTATTTCCTTGTAGGTCTCCATTTCTTTTTAATACCTTTGCTTGGTCCCTTCTTTCCCTCAAGGCAATTTCGAGATTTCTGCTGTAGCCTTCTAATTCTTTTATTCTTGCTTCCAGTATCGCAACCTTGTTAAGGATTTTTCCAAACAACGTTTTTTCTATTTCCTTGGTTTCGGCTATAATCTCTTCATAGTCCTCCCCACTGAACTCGATTCTTCTCCTGTCGTCACCTTTTTCCTTGTTTTCGGCTTGAATTCTTTTATACCATTCATTACCGAATTCAAGTCGCCTTCTATCTTCATCTTCAGCTTCAGCCTCATCCTCTGTTTGACGATGTTCCGCTGAACCAACCCTTCTTTCAATTTGCTGCGGATGACTTTCTGGCATCCCTTGGTTGTCCTCTGTTTGCGGTCTGGTTGAAGGTGGCTTGCTTGGCTTGCAATCAGATAGACTTAAACTCTTTAATTTCCTTAATTCCCTAGCTTCTGCTTGGCTTAATTCTATCTCTAATTTTTCAACTTTAGCACTTCTCTTACGATCGGTTTTTGTTTTAGATGCGAAATTCCCCTTAAATTCTAACGCTATTGTAGCGGCTTCGTTTGAGGCTTTCCTTTGTATCTTTTCTGCTTCTTCCTTTAAGCATTCGTAGTGCATCTCTTTATCCATCATTCCCCAATTGAGTGCCTTGTCTAATGCGTTCACAACCTTACGCTTACTTTCTATACCGCTTTCTTCAATTATCCTTCTATAGAGACTTATTTCTTCATTTCTACCGAAAGCGGCCTCCTCTTCTTGTTCTACCGCTATTTTCGTTTTGCCCTCTTTTTTTACGCGAGCCACTACTTCCGTCCCTGCACGATGGTCTTCATTATGACCTTTTTCCGTTTTTCCCGACTCCAGCTCTTGGATTTTGCTGATTTCTCCTCTGTCCTATTTCTGGTTTGACTTCTATCTTCACCACAAATTTTCATTATACTATCGTCCTCTTGACTATCAGGATGGCCAGCAATATTCCTGTCTGCCTCCTTTCCTAAGGCGATTTGTTTCCCTTTTAACGGATAATTGATCCATGCAACGTTATTCATGATTCTCATCACATTTTGAGAATCTGGGCGTACCATATTGGCTATCCGATACGTTATAAGTGCTTGCTTCTTTGCAGAAATTAATGCCGAGACCTTCTTTTGGGTTGATTTCGCGGCGATATCCTTCGCGCAATCCGCAAAATCACCATTCCGTATCCACCTATATGGAATTGAGTGGGCTACTTCCTTCAAACAGCTCCGGACTGCGTCATCGTCTATTAAACCCATGGCATGAGCTACTGACATGGCTACGGATTGTTTGTAGGCATCCCTTAACCCACTTTCTTGAATTAATTTCTTATACTAAATCGCCCTTAACGCCTATCGTTGATTTATCTCCAACTTGCGTTTTAATTATACGAATTTCTGGATTAATTTTCTTATCGGATCCCTTCCTCGTTAAAAGTTCCGATTCTTTACTTGTTCCCGTTTCTTTAGTTAACAGCTCTTCAGCTAAAGCTTCATTTTTATTTACGATAGGAGCCTCCTCTTCTCGACTAACTTTTCTACCATTGACTTCTATTCTATTAAATTATATATTAGTCTTTTTTACTCCTTTTTTCTTTCGTTTCTTATTTTTAGCTTGCTTCTTAACTGCTAACATTTGTATTTGAATATAATTATTGTTAACGCTGCTCTCATTTTTCTTGCCCGTTACTAAACCTGAATCTTCTTCAAATGCTTCTCGTTTTTGATTAGCCCGCTTATTTAACAATTTTTCGGCATGCTGCATAACTTCTTCTAACTTAGACCATTTTCTACATTTTAACTTTACTTGGATATCTTCAGACAAACTACCTAGGTATGCATTAATTTTATCTGTTTCCTTCCAATCCCTTATGGAATTAATTAATTGCAAATAACCTTTGTTGTAGCTTTCGATTGTCTTGTTACTATCCTTATTGTAGTGCTCCATCTTTAGCCATTTCTTTAAATCTTCGCCCTCCATTTTCTTATAGATTATTATACTTACTCTTGATGCTCTTTCTTTTTTCTTTTTTACTTCCGTCTTTCAGAGTACCTCACCCACTCACTGGATTTGGAACCTCCTCTGGCTGGCTTCACATAGATAAAAGAAAAAGAAATATTTGCAGTCTTTAAAATTAAATTCCAAAGTTCACTATTACTAGCGTAATCTTAACTATGCAGTGGAAAGCTGAGGTCGTGGTCTGGGCCTGCTCGCAACCAAAAGTACCTCCCCCACTCTGTCGTGTATTTTAACTTACGAACAGAGTGGAAACAAGGAGGTAATGTGAAGTATAATTTAATTCTCAGAATTTAATTTTTGTTTACAAGATTTAGCAGAGTTTGCCAATTATTCATGAAAAATTTTGAGTGATGATTTAATTAGTCCAGAGCATCTTCGTACGCGGGAACCGGTCCATTTCTGAATGTCGTCAGATTTTTGCATTCAGCGTCCCTGATCAGCATAAGTCGGATGTCTTCCGAAATCTTACAATGTGCTGGTTCCGGATTGTCAGGATCCTCTGCGAAGTAAAATGACTGGACCGTGATGGGTGCCACAACGTCGGTGAGCGGCGACCTATATAGGTTTGTCGACCGAGGAGTTTGAGCTGTCAAGAATAAAACAAGGATTAGTAAAGGCCAATAGTTTTAACTTGCTTAGATTTAAACCAATATCTTAGCATATAGCTTAATTTCGCACAGTACCAGACAACGTGGTGTTGCTGTCTGAGCGCGGACAATCTGCAGGGCGCCCCGCGAGATAGCCGGCTGGAATTGTTGACACGAGCGTTGTCTTGCAGTATCCAACACTCCTCGGGATTGCTAATGGGTGAGTGGAACGCAAGGACTCCTGTCCTTGTGGTCGTGATGTCGTTCAGATAGATGAACCCTCTGCAGTCACGTCGTCCTGCACGTGACTCTCCAATGTCGGGTGCGAATCGGCCTCGTACTTCGTTTGGGCTTGAGCGGCGGCCGTATCGCTAAACACCAATTTTACGCCGTGCGTAGAAGCAGAGCTACACGTGGCAATGTCGAGTATTTGCTCGGGCTGGCACTCTTTCACAATCAAATCCTGCTGATCGATTAGATCAAGTCTATCTGCAACGGGCTCATTAAAAATAGTACATTTATTAGTATTTCTATCGAGCTTACGATGGTAGCAGCTTGACGACGGAATACGCTCGCCTTCGTAAATTCCACTCTGGCTCCAACTAACGACTCGTCTGCCGTGTGAGCGCGAGCTCTTCCTCCTCATGGGCGACGAGGTCTCCGGGCCATCGTGGCTGGCGTGGGTTAGTCGTCCTGCTTGATTGAGCGTCCTCCTTCTCTCGTAACGATTACCGGCCTTGATTGGCTTCATTCTATCGCGATGCCAGGATTGGCGCTGAGACGGCGGCAGCGGCAGCCTTCTTCCGTCGGACAGTTGTGGCTCGGCGTGTTGACTTCTTTTAACAGAGTAATAATTAAAAGTAATGTTCTTATCACTAATAATGTTACTTGTTGTCGGTCCTCCGTGCCTCGGCGACTCGTAACCTTTCCTCTGGAATTTGCCCGTGCATCTCATCCGGTTTGGTCGGCCACAATTGTTCCTACTCGGAAGAGAATTAATTACCGTCTGATGATCCTCTCTTTTCCTTCGCCTTTTATCCGGGGTTGGAGGATTCTGAGCCGAGATTGCGCATATCGCCCTCCAATCCCGATGCTCAGACTTCTCGATCCTCCTCCAATCCCGCGGCTTCAGGTTTGTTCTACCTGACAGGGTCCGTCTACTACCGACGGGGGTGCTTTTCTTCCACTCTTCTTTTTTCCTTGTCAAATCCTCGAAATAATGCTTTTCAACATTTTTCTTCCGACGGGGATTTGACATTTCGGTTGATTGATATGAAAAGAAGTCCCGGCCCAGATAAAATCCATCCACTTCTCTTATATCATTGTTCAACCATCTTAAGCCTACCTCTCTTGATCATTTTTAGAAAATCCCTTGTCACAGGGATCTTCCCAGACCAATGGAAAGACAGTTATATTATTCCTATACATAAAATTGGGAAAAAAACAAGATGTAACCAATTGCCAACCACAGCTATTCAATCTGTGATCCCCAAAATCTTTGAATCTATTATTTTAAAGAAAATACAACCTCAATTTACCGAAATCATTATTCCTCAGCAACATGGCTTTGTAAAAGGGAGAACGACAACAACAAATTGATTTCATATCTTAATTTTCTACCTAAACAGTTTGATTTGTGACACCCCTCCCCCTATTATAACAACAATTATAAATTGTCTCAGCTTTAGTTGAGAGTGACGTCACGAGTGAAGCAGTTATAGTTCGTTCGCAAGAAGAAATAGTTAGAATAATTTTCTATATAAGAAGTTCAAAATTCTATTTGCATTCATATTTCCTATTTTTCTTCTCGATGTAATAAAAAATCGGCGGATTGAAAAGCCATTTGATGAAATTTAAAAAAACTAAATAAAATAAAGTCGGTCTGTAGTGGAGATTATTTGAATGTAAAATGGCAGCGTTTTGTTCCTACGTCAAGAACGTGAAACAGATGTCTCAGAAATGAAAGATGATCGAGTTTCCACGAAACGGAGTAAAATATTTTCCAAAGGTTCCATATTAATTTTTGAAAATGATATCGGACAGATACAATTCGACTATTCTACTTTCAAGAAGCCACGCGATTATAGGATGGTCTAAAGTAGTACAAGTAAGCCTAAGTACAAGTCTAACGGCAGAAGGATACGATGTTGTGCACTATGCCCGGCAAACAACGTCACTCTGTGACATCACTCTCAACTGAAGCTGAGACAGGGTATAGTGTCGGTGAGACGGGCGTCAAGGGTTCGGGACTGATAAACCAGAGATGTGAATCTTAAAGTTATAAAAAAAAACTTCTACAGCAGCCAATTAAGCAAACATTAAAATATCTCTCTTTATTCCCCGACAATAACATAAATATTCAAGAACAGGTGGAATAAAAATCTGCTTAACAAGAGATGTGTTAATTTACACTGTGCATTGATATTTGCTCTGTTCATAAGGTGACTCCCATAGAGGGCCCTGTCAGAAGCAGAGTACCTAAATGACTAATCAACAATGATGTACATTAAATTAGTGTATCAATCAGATCATGAATCTTATTACTATCCTTGACTATGGACAAGACTTCGCAACTAACGTCCATGTGCGACAACACGAATGGACCTCGGCTGTGCAGTCAGATCCTCGTGAAGGAATAAAGCTACGCTGCTATTTAGTTCCACGTACACACCGGCAGTGCTTATTGTATCAAACATGGACGCTTGCTCACACGGACCTCTTAATTAAATTATGCATAAGGGGAGCCCGTAGTAACCCCCTGTTAGCACTCCATTGTGTTCGCGACTCAATAGTGCAGCTTCACATGCACTCTGGTGGTCATGACCAAAATGCGGCTTATGCTTGACGGGAGCAGCATGCACACCCACGCGGAAAAAGTGTGCAACTCCTTATCAATTTAATACTCAGATCACGAGTTCCTGCAGAGAATAGTGAAATTTAGTTTAGTTGTGTTATCAAGCCGTCTCCTAAAAAACTATTACTGCAAACTATCATAATTCATTATAAATACTACAGTTATGCAATAACATTATTGTAATAAGCACAAAGCGTTCCCATTAATACGTATTTTCATTTTGACAAACTATGCAGTTCCAAACTATCTCTATGCACACAGAGTCCGTAATAAATGAACAACTGTTCCAGTTAATTATTCAGTCTTCTCTTTCCTTCCTTTAACCGATTTTATAACCAAACTACTCCTTTAGCATAAATCATATGCTTTTTCCCAGACACACTACACGGAATGGACTCACCCGACAATATCATCTTAATGGCTTGTTGTCTTCAGCGGTATGTTGTATCGCAATCCCTATTCGAACACAACAAGTCGTCGGACTTAGCATGATCAGACATCAAATGAAATCGAATTACTTTTACCAATGAAACGTTGGAAATAAAAATTTCGTACTTCAGCATCATCTGAATAATCAGCAATCAGCAAGCAAGCATAAAAAAAAAAACAAACAAACATTTCCCGATCATTCCGGCGTTCCCACCAACTTGTTTTTTTTTTGCATCCATCCCCAGCGATTGCTCAAAGCCAAAAAATAAAAAATAAAATATATAAGAAACAAAAATGCATAAAAACCCCAACAATACACAGATACATCCAGATTGCACAGTTTCTCGGAAATTGTTTTTCTCAGTCACAATGGCGAGCCCTGTTGCAAGATCATCGTCGTGAACAGCAATCACCAACAATTACTTAAAACGAATAATAATTTTTTTATGACAACAGCCTTTTAAAACGAAAATAAAATATCTTAAAATACACTACTACTAAATAAAAAATGAATATTATAAGAAGAATTAAACACCAGACGTGAGAAACAAAGAGAGCAAAATCACACAAAAGTATTAAAACTTCCCCTAATTAATGTCTATATACTAAAAAAAAAAACCCTACACGTTCTCCGCCGGACCCATGTGACACTCACTGATATGACATGTCACATACGCCCTACACGTTCAAACCTCATTTTATAATTGGAGGTCGCAAACCCATATGCCTTCCACCGTTTAAAAAATTCGCTACCCCCATCCAATTCGGGATTACATGTGTCCCCTATATATTTCACACCATCCCCACACAATTGAGCTAATAGTCAAGAACAGGTGGAACATAAATCTGCTTAACAAGAGATGTGTTAATTTACACTGCACATTGATATTTACTCTGTACCTAAGGTAATTCTCGTAGAGGGCCCTTTCAGAAGCACAGTACCTAAATGACTAATCAACAATGCCATACATTAAATTAGTGTATCAATCAGATCATGCACTTGATTATGGACAAAACTTCGCAACTAATGTCCATGTGCGACAACACGAATGCACCTCAGCTGTGCAGGTGGATCCTCGTGAAGGATTAAAGCTAAGTTGCTATTTAGTTCCATGTTCACTCTGGCAGTGCTTATTGTACCAAACATGGACGCTTGCTCGCGTCACACGTACCTTTTAATTAAATTATGCATAAGGGGAGGCCCGTAGTAACCCCCTGTTAGCAGTCCAATGTGTTCGCGATTCAATAGTGCAGCTTCACATGCACTCCGGTGGTCGTGATCAAAATAAGGCTTATGCTCGACGGGAGCAACATGCATGCCTACTCGGATAAAGTGTGCAACTCTTATCAATTTAATACTCGGATCATAAGTTCCTGCAGAGAACACAGAAATTTAGTCTAGTTTCATTATCAAATCTTCTCCTTAAAACTATAACTGCAAACTATCATAATTCATCATAAATATTACAGTTATGCAATAACATTATTGTTATAAGCGCAAAGCGTTCTCATTAATACGTATTTTCATTTTGACAAACTATGCAGTTCCAAACTAACTCTATGCACACAGACTCCGTAATAAATGAACAACTGTTCCAGTTAATTATTCAGTCTTCTCTTTCCTTGCTTTAGCAGATTCTATAACTACACTACTCCTTTAGCATAAATGACATGTTTTTTTCCAGACACACAATATGGAACGGACTGACCTGATAATGTCATCTTAATGGCTTGTCGTTTTCAGCGATGTGTTGTATCGCAATCTCCATTCGAACACAACAACTTGTCGGGCTTCTCATAATCGGACATCAAATGAAATCGAATTACTTTTATCGATGAATCATTGGGTACAATAATTTAGTACTTCAGCATCATCCGAATAATCAGCAATTGGCAAGTGAGCATAAAGAAAAAAAAACAAGCATTTCCTGAAAATTCCGGCGTTCCCACCATCTTGGTTTTTTGGCTCATAGCCAAAAAAAAAAATAAAATATAACAACCAAAAATGCATAAAAACCCCAACAATACACAGATACACTGAGTTTGCACAGTTTCTCTGAAATTATCCCAAAAACAATTTGTTTTTCATAGTAACAATGGCGAGCGCTATTGCACAATCATCGTCATGAACAGCAATCGCCAACAATTACTTAAAACGAATAATAATTTATTTATGACAACAGCCTTTTAAAAAGAAAATAAAAATTTTAAGATACATTACTACTAAATAAAAAATGAATATTATAAGAAGAATTTAACACCAGACGTGAGAAACAAAGAGAGCAAAATCACACAAAAGTATTAAAACTTCCCCATAATATATGTCTATATACTAAAAAAAAAACCTACACGTTCTCTGCCGGACCCATGTGACACTCACTGACATGACATGTCGCAGAATAATATCACCAGACTGACTCAATTTATCTGGATACGTCCAAAGCTTTTGACAGAATTAATCACTCCCTTCTATATAAGAAAATGGAACTTTTGTGAATACAGAGCCCTATTTTGTCTTGGATAAAAAATTATATTACCTCTAGAAGGCTCTATGTTAAATTAAAGGATACCATTTATCCTCCGATCATTGCTACTAGTGGTGTCCCACAAGGCTCTCATTTAGGACCTCTCTTATTCTTGATATTTATCAACGATATTGAATTGGGGTTAGATGAAGATACTCATTTTTTACTCTTTGCTGATGACATTTAATTGTATATAAGAGTAGCAAACCTTAAAGACTGTTATGCTCTACAAACGACACTTGACATTTTATCTACATGGTATGATAACAACGGAATGTCCTTTAATACTGATAAATGCAAGTCCTTGTCGTTTCATGATATCAAACACTCCATCGACTTCAGCTATAAATTGGCAACCGAAAAATCGAGAAACTAAATCAAATGTAGGATTTAGGTGTTATTTTCGATAACAAATTAACCTTTAATGCCCACATAGATTACATAGTATGGAAATCAAAAGACCTCTAGGCTTTATAAGAAGACACGACTCCTTACCCCGTTTCATAATCTACAGACATTGAAAATTCTTTATTGCTCCTTAGTCCGTCCCATATTGGAATACGCCTCCACTGTCTAGACCCCTTACTATGAAAAAGACATAAATATTATTGAAGGCTTTCAGAATCGCTTTCTTAAATTTGCTATATTTAAACTGTGTGCCTATTACAGCCCTGGTGAAAATCCAATGTTACTGAGACTGGAATCACTTGCCTCTCATCAAATCAAATGTGATTTATTCTTGTATGATTTAATTCATTTCCACCTTCATTGCCCCAATTTGCTAGGAGAGCTGTCCTTTTGCATTCCAGTTCATCATACCAGAACCCCGATGAGTTTTTCCATTCAAAATTCCTGTACCTTAAATAACCTTACTTACCATACTCCACTAAAATGAACTCAAAGACTCACCAATACTTACCTCACAATGTTGATATTTTTCATGACAGTAAAGACAAGCTCAGAAAGTTCCTATAATTTGTGATATTTTTGTTTTCTTTTATTTGTATTTGTATTATTTACGACTTATATTATTTTTGTATATTTCTATGCTAATGGGATTTTCTTCTCCCGTATAAATAAATAAATAAATGAATAAATAAATAAATAAATATATTACTATACTTCATTTTGCTAAAACTCTATTTAAAAGATTTAATAACCAGCTGTGTAATATTTGCACTACTGTATTTACTGATGAAAATGATCTATCAAAACATTTTTATATTTTGGGAAATAGATGTTTTCTGAAATTACTAAATTATGCATATATGCTATTTAGCATCCTGAGCATGCATATACACCCTTCTTATAAGTAAGTTTAATAATAAGTTTTCTTCTATTAGAATAAAGATTGTCAAATAATCTCTAGAATAATTGAAGTACTAAGTCTTGGAAATATTACAATTGGTGATTTTGGTGATATAATTTATATGTTACATGTGTCTGCTTTATGTTATATGGTGAACATTTGTTATTATTTCCATATGCCTTGCAAAGTTCTTACTAAGAGCATTTTAATGCAATGGATTATTGCATGGATTTAATATAATGGACTTAATCCAAGTCTCATATTTTAAAATTTCACTGGTGAAATGATAACAAGGTTCCCTGGATTTGTTATTTACCAAATACTTAGTTGGCATTGAATGACGAACTCAAAGAGTTTGAAATACGTATATGCAGAATATAATATTCTTTTGTGGACAAAAGGTTTCTTCATCGGTCATTTCCTCTTTAGACTTGTGACGGGACATACATATGTCATGTTTCCTAGAAATATTTCATATGACCCGCCACTACAGATATGCCATACATCATAAGATACAGGGTTGGGACACATTAATAAGACGACCTACTAGTATCCAGAATATCCACCTTTGGCGGCATGATAGTCAACGTGGCTGAGAGTCAATAAGTTCTCGGAAGATGGTTGCAGGTATCTGAGACCATTTAGCGATCAGTGCATCCCGTAATTCCATCACCGTGCGTAGTGGAGGGTCCAGCTTGCAGACAGGGCGATCGAGATGGTCCCACAAATGCTCAATGGGGTTGAGGTCCAGGGAATTTGGTAGCCATGGGAGTAGCTTGAATTCATTCTCAGGCTCCTCGAAACAATCATGGACAGTTTTGGCAGTATGGCAGGGAACATTGTCCTGTTGAAAGGTGCCATTACCTTAAGGAAACACTGTCGATATGAAGGGGTGTACCTGGTCTGCAACGATTGTCAGGTAATGAACAGTATTCAGTGTACCTCCAGCGGTATCAGTGAACTCAGACCGTACCACGAAAACGTCCCCCAAACAGTCACACCTCCACCACCAGCCTGTTGTCTGCCAACGATGGTGTCGGGATGCCTGTTCTCAGATGCTTCCCGGTGAATTCTCCATTGTCTGTCCACTCTGTTCACCAGAAACCATGACTCGTCAGAGAAACCAACCCTTTGCCACTTGGCTGAGGTCCAATGGTGATAGTCCATTGCGAATTGGAAGCGTTTTTGGCGATGCACAGGCGTCAACATGAGTGCTATTGTAACGGTCAGCTTGACGTTCCAACCCTCTTCTCCTTCTCCCCCCCTCCTTCCTCCCTCGTGTTCTTTCCCTCATATTTTCCTGGGCTCTCCAGTCCCTGTGTGACAAAATCCACATACTAATAATCCATGACGTCGGGTGTGGATGTTCTATCGTCGACAAAGGGAGCAAAACAATGTTCAGAGCAACAATGACCTGAATAAAAGGAAAGGGTGTTGTGAAGCTTTACGTCGTAGAAGAGAAAAAAGCTTTATAATAAAAACAAAGCAGCAGATAGAATGACGGCGGCCATCAAAAAAACACGACGATGAGGATGGACGTCACCGCAGATAAAATGTTTACCCCAAAAGTGATTTAGTATTTCAAGCCATCCATCTATCTTCCTATGATATTAAGGGAAAGTATCGGAATTGAAAACGCCAATGGATGTGGTGATACGAATTCGATGGCAATATCAATGATAAATGATACTTGCAGATTCCCTAAATAAGACGAATGATTAACTTCACTTCAGTTAGATGCAAAAATCAAAGACAAGAATTTTCCTGTATTAGGCACAGCATTTGGGCCATACGGTTGAAAAATTATCCTTTATTGATTATGTTTTCTTGATTTACATTTCTTCTCAGATTAATTGACATTTCTACGAGAAACAGTGGCTTCTCTACGAGACTCTTTGCAAATTTTCTGGATGCCAGAGTTCGGTTTGTCCCCACAACGAAGTCATGCTTCCTAACGAAAACTCTGGAACGTGGAAATCCAATTGGTGTTGTAAGTCTAGATCATAAGTTTAGCGCGGTAAGCGTCCTCACGAACATGCTCAAATTCGTGTGTTTGCGATTTGAGTCTTCCTACCCTTCTATAACGTTATTATTAGCATAGAAATTAGCTTTCCTCTCCCTTTCTTGCTGTTGCCTAAATCTTCCGCCTTAAGCTTCTGGAGGAGCATCCGAACAGTTCGATTTGTCGTCGCAGTTCCTTTAACACTTGTATTTACTGAAGATTTTAACTGGTGTGAAATAGAGTCGATTAAACAAATCTAAGAAGAGGAAAAGGCTAATGATGATTATGATTTAAAAGGCAATTTAAAGTTAGCTAATTTAAACCCTTACCTTTCGACTTTACATGACGTTCTCAACGGGGCCTAGAATGAAAGAAAAATAGAGTTACGTGAAGGGTAACGCTTAAAAAGTACAATGACATGAAAAGAAAGGATTTATGACAATTCCACAAATACTTACCGATTTTGTGCTCAGCGTACTTTTGGACTTTGAACTGTCATTAATAAATCTAGTTTATTGGATATTTAAAAAAAATATATCTAATACTCAACTTTTTTTTTCTGAACGCCCGGTGGCGAAAGAATAACGATAATGACTTGCATAAGAATATGATTGCAGTATGTAAAATAAACTGTGAAGTGCTCGTTCGATTAGAATCTACACGATCCTATCCTGCTAAGATTTTTATCTAATAGAAGGTAGAGAAAGTAACAAACTCTTTGTCTACTCTTCTTAGATATAAAGGAAAGAATATTCAATAGTGCATGGACTTTATGAAGTCTGAACTGAGAGAAGACGTCAGAGTAAGAGTTTTTTCATCAGACCGACTTCACAAAACTTAAGAATTTGGACTAAAATCGAATGCTAGAAATTGCATTATCAAGACGGGATTTGTATTGATTTTGTTCCATTATTTTTGATTTAATTGTAAAGTTCAATGAGGGCGAATTTTTATAATAAAGCCCCAATAATTTTTGTCAGACTTAAGTTGTCTTGAGTTTATTTTATTCTATTTCAACTCGACCGATAAAGAAAAGTTCTATCGTTATCTGAAGTTCGAATAAGAATTTATAAGTTAGACCTATATGCCTTATCTTTACTGACCTTGATGCATTGCTTATTTCTTGTTTAGGAAGATCACTGTACGGGGGAGCGTTTCGAGAACCGAATAGTCCGAACTCACGTATTTTTGCCCGTTACAATATTACCATATACCTGCTCCGGAGCTCCAACCTCAAGAGGGATCAATGCACTGTCTTGGTGCTGACATGCCTATTGGCCCCACTGTTCATTTGCTGTGTCAGTTGCTCAACAGTGGAAAGCCGATTGGTCTTGACCAGGCATCGTAACCAATGCTCGCCTCTAGGAGCAATGGCCCGGGGGGGGGGGGAGTCCACAGTTACCTCTTTGGTTGCTCGAAACTGTCTGGTTCTTTCAGTCGCAGTACACCTTAAAAACCGTAACCCTAGAGCAGTTCACAAAGGTGGCTATTTTTGAAATGCTGCCCCCCTTGGCCTGATAGCCAATGATCATCCCCTTTTGGAGGTCGAACAGGTCACTTACTCTGCCCATGACAGCGACAATTGCTGTGTTTTAAGGGATGCTATTACACGTCTGCTGTTGTCGGCTTTTAATGATATGCAGTGATTTTTAATCAGCATACCATGGGGCATTCCAACATGTTCAAGGAGAGGTGGTCATATTAATGTGTCCCGACCCTGTATATCTGTGTGTGTATTTTTATGAGAAAAACGGAATATCATTTTAGAGGAGAAGGGTAAAAGTGGAGGGATCTATATTTAGAAATTTTTTTTATATTGTCGGACAAATAATAGTCATCATCCAAGTTTTATCAGTGTCATTTCAGATAGCACACCAATAGAAAAAAGAATTGAATTTCAAAAAAAAAAGAAAAAGCTGTTCATTTTATTTTATTTTATTTTATTTCAATTTTTCTGTATTCACGTAATGATGATGCTACATTAAAGGAAAAAACCCTGTTCCTTTGTTTAAGGATTAAGAGGTAGGGATTGGGGAGAACAAGGAAAGGAGAGGAAGGAGTGGGGTTGCCAAGGCAATGGACCATGCTGGGAAGAGATTTCCAGAATTGAAGAAAATAACCAATGAGAAATTAGGTCAATGAGACATAACAATAGGCAAGACAGGAAAACGAAAATTAGTTTTGAGGCAGATCGATTGGAGATTTTGAGGTGATGAGACCAATTGCAGAGAGCTAACACAGATTGATCAGAGACTTTGATGCAAGGACACCGATTTTTTTTTTGAGTGCCACATTGTTTAAGCTTGCATTTTCTTTCCCTCCTTATATGAGGAGTCCTCTAGAAAACTAGTTATTGGTTTGGGAGTATTTTTAATGGAAATGATGAAACTTTGGCGGGGAAAGCATCACATTGCTAAGCAGCCTACTTTTGTGCAGGATACTTGAATCTATTTTTAAGTTAGAAATCACAACCAGATGAGAAATTTTGGTTAGCAACCCTTTTGTGAGATGTCCCTTTGTCAGATGAATGTTTTCTGATGATAACTACAATTGATAACCTTTCTTCTAATAGCTAGAAAAAAAAGAAAATTTTTCACCGGTTGAACATGATTGTTGATGAATTATATAATAAACAAATTATATTAATAAATCTATATATATAAAGAAGGATGTTTGTGGGTCTGTCTGTGGGTCTGTGGGTCTGTTTTTTATACAAATCTACAGTTTTTTTCTGATCTTGATAAAATTTCGCATACATGACCTTTAAAGCATGAGGAAGGTCACTGTCTACCTCAGATTTCGGAAAAATAATAAATATCGATAAAAAATCGATATTCATGGTTATGGCAGGGCATATTAATGAGAA
>JAHWFO010037430.1:200433-222888 GCA_023313115.1 Rhysida immarginata
AAGATTACCTGAGTAAGAAATTATTGGAGCGGTCCATCCATTGTGAGACTTTAAATTTTTTTTTCGTATTTCCATTAAGAATTTTTACTGTATTAATTCTACGCATTTTCATGTGTTTATTTTTAAGATATTGCAAAATGATCAGTAGCTGGAGATAATGAAGAGTTAGCAGACTATTGAGAAAGAGTGGAAAGACGACAGAGAAAGCAAACCTTTAGCTCCGTGCTGTATTGAGCAAATGGGAAGCAAGTAAATAGAAGAATCGGCAACCGCTAGACTACACAAAGTAATGAATGGCCAATTTTTGCTTCAGGACATCGTATTTATCCCGGGCAACGCCGGGTACCTCTTCTAGTTTATTATAATAAAATAATCACTAACAGGATAGTTTATATTGTCTAATAAAATACGGAAATGTTTTAATAGATTGTGATACGGCCACGATCTCACGATTTCAAATGTTTAATTAAAATCATCTCAAAAGCATCAAATGTAGGGATTGAATAGTATTTGCGATCCAATAAGATTTAAAATAAAATTGATTATAAGAAAAATAAATTGTCTGAAATGCTATAACTTGGGTTTATGTGCCAAGCACATAAAGTTTGCATTTGGCATTTATGTACTTGACAAAAAGAACTGGAGAAAACATAAATGCTTTCAACTGGAAAATTAACAAAGTAAGCATTTTATTGCAGATGTTTTGCTTTATTAGCTGCTTCTTCCAAAAGTACATTTAGTTCTGTCTTATAATAATCTTTTATTATTTCATTGTATGAACATAATATTTTCCAACCTCTCACACATTATGCCAACCACTACGTCTTGCCCAGGAAACCTTATACGAGCTGGCCGGCCATCATTCCTCTAATGCTGTTGCCACTTGCTTGATAACATGGCTTATCGTCGGCTGTGGGAAATCAAGTAGGGCATTTACTATTCGGTAGCAACATTAAACATAAAATTTATGTATTTGAAAGAGAGTAACTTACCTTCTTTCTCAAATCTAATAGAGATTTATTTAATCTATTTATTACACAAATAGTTTTCTTTCTGTTGCGAAGAAACATAAGGTGATGAGAAGCTGAACAACGCGGGGAGACCCCCCCCCCTTTGTCCCGCATTCCACTAATGCTGTCGCCAATTTTCCTGATAATTGATACTGATACAACAGTTTCTTTTGCCAACCAATATTTCTTCTTGAATTGTTCTTGGTCTAAACATTCCATAGATTACTGCGATCTCACAATTGCATTTTTCAGAGGAGATCCAAACAATTTCGCCAGTGGCACCGTCTTTTGAAGTGAGCGAGGTCGTCCTATTTGAATTTACTCGCTCTGAGGATAAAACGCTCCTTAAAAATGCTGATGATAAATCTCGCCTCACACATCGAATTTTTGCCGTAGTGAAGACGGTAAAGAGAGTTTGGACATTGAAACTGGATATTCAAGGAAACCTTCCTTACCTCAACCCTAAACCTGAAGCATGATATCACCCTAAGAGAAAATTATCTGGGAGTTTGATGCAGACCGACTGATTCAAGATTCACATGCAAAGAGCAGGAGGAAGAGACGCAAAAGTCTGGAAAACGAAGCTGACAGCACTGACCTAAAGGAGACGAGCTGTACACCGAGGAGGAGCATAAGGCCTGGACGAAGATGTGTAGAGCATGCCTGGAACAAGCAGAGTAAGTGGGAATGTTTGTCTAAGCAACAGGTGTCTGTGCTGAGTGCAGAGCACAGTGTCAGGACGAGGAGGGATCGGTTGATACAGGTGGTAGTGAAGGTGGTTGCGATAACGTATAACTTCGCCAACTTTTCCTTACTATGGTGTATGCAGAAGGCATCCTTAGGCACTAGATTCCAGGCAGTGTGAGGCAGAACCTGTGCTTTTTTCCATGACATGGATCCCAATAGTCGAGAGTGTGTGTGGAAATAACAACCGACAATAGACTCCTGCTCCAGCAGTGCACCAATTGCTGAATGAACAATGACAAGCAGGAAAAGGTGGTGCAGGGTCTGCGTTTGGAGAAAACTGAGGAGCAAATTGGCCGCAAGCAATCGGCAGTAACTATAGTGGTCATTGAGGGATGACCAGCCTTGGAACAAAAATGCAAGTGTCACATTAGTAGAAACAGCAGAGTGTGCAGATGGGTATCTCATCATCACCCTCCACATCAGACTCCTTTGTATCCAAAGCCTGTTTTTGCCTCTTCTCTCTCCACAGCGGGTTTTCTTTCCACGAGCCATAGCAAGGTTTCAGCTTGTCCATATGCACAGTCTGTCTATCCTTCTTCCTGACACTTTCGACCTCATAACTTACCTTGGAGATAATTCTTCTTATTCGAAAAGGTCCCAAATATCTGTGTCCCAGTTTGTTCTTCCTACTCCCTTTACGAAGCATCCATATCCTCTCACCCAGAGAAAATGATTGCAATCTTGTCCTACCTTTATTTCTGTGAACAACTCCTTTATTTCTATAAATTTGACTTAATCTACTAGCTTTCTTTATGGTCTCCATTAACCTCTTAAGTAGACCAGATTGGTACTCAGTGATGGACATATGGCCGTTATTTCCTTCATCCTAGGACAGTGGGGTCCTTGGATCAAACCCATATAACAGGAAGGAGGGTGCCTCTCCCGTATTCCCGTTAGGATAGTGATTAAGGCCTCCTCAAGCCTTTTGCCCCAGTTTCTATGGTCATTATCACATAGGACTCTGAGCACTTCTGTTATGGACTGGTTGAGCCGCTCCTCTAAACCGTTGGAGTTTGGCCTGTATGTGGTTGTATAGTGTAGGTCAATACTTAAGTCTTTACATAAATTCTGCATGATCTCCGATGTAAAATTATCCCCCCTATCAGAAATTATCTCATGAGGAATCCCATATCGGCAAACAATGTGCTCCAACAACGACTTAGCTACTGTAAGGGCAGACTGGTCTGGGAGTGCACATGCCTCCGGGAACCTAGAGAACACATCGATATATACAAATATATATTTACTTCCATTTAGGTTCTCTGGTAGAGGCCTGATCAGATCTACTGCAACCTTTGGGAATGGGAATGACCCTTACCTCTACTAACGTACATTGCTGGCATACCCTGCAGTTTTTTTTTTTTAAATAATTTAACATCATTATCCATGTTAGCCCAATAGTACCATGTCCTATGCGCACTCAGTGTTCTACCTATTCCCTGATACCCTGCCAAGCTACCAAAATGGGCCCTCTCAATTAACTCTAAGTACACTTCATTGCCCACACATAACCCAGATTGTTTTCAAGCCAATCCTCATCAGCATTCTAGCCTGGACTCGACAGCCCTTCTCCTTCCATTTCCCTTTGATAAGTGTGACATGAATGGGTCACTATGTTGGGATTCAGAAATCCTGTTAATTAGGGATTCATTAGTTCAATTGGATTACAGCTTTAACCTACTTAGCAAGTAGCCTAGACAGAAGATCAGCAATTCAATTATCCTCTCCCTTTACATGTTCAACTCTAAGGTCATATTCTTCTTGCTCCAGGGACCAACTATGTAGTCTATTGTTAGAGTGTTTAAGGTTCTTTATGAAGGCAAGAGGTTTTTGATCACTCCTAATCATGACAGGCAAACCCAATATGATATGGCAAAACTGATGTAAACCCAACAAAATAGCTAGAGCTTCCTTCTCGATAGTGCTGTAATTCAATTGGGCCTTATTCAGCTTGTAGCTATAGAAAGCAATGGATCTTAAGCATCCCTCCCCAAATTCCTGTTCAAAGTCTGGGTGAATCAGGACTGGCTGGCTACTCAAAGCTATCTTTATTTGGTCAAACGCCATTTGACAGTCCTCGGACCACTCAAATTTACTTCCCGTTTTTGTTAAATCAGTGATGGGCAGCAGAGTGTCAGATAAGTTACCTATGAAAGATCTATAGAAATTTACAGCTCCCAGTAATGACCTTACCTCTTTCACATTGGTAGATGGGGTAATCAGCTCTGTATGTTACACATTCCAAGGTCAGGTCGTATCCCCTCTGCAGAAATAATGTTCCCTAGATATTTAACTTTGGGTACACAGAAGGAGCATTTGGATTGTTTCATCACCAGATTCCTATCTTTGAAAATATTAAGAACCCAATCTAATAGGAGCATATGTTGCTCAAACGATTCTCAATATACCAGGACATCGTCTTCCAGGAAGACGTAAATTCCCTTTACCAGGTTTTCACTAAGAAGGTCAGACATAAAGCCATAGAGTGCGGATGCAGAATTCATTCAAACATGGGTAACCGAGTTAGCTGAAATTTACCCCAGGAGGTCTGGAAAGCATAACATTTTCTCAAATGTTCTGCCAGAGGGATCTGAAAATATCCAGAATTCAAGTCTATGACTGAAAAATATTTATGTTCATTACGGCTCTGAAATATTTCACGTGGCTTGGACATCAGAAAATCAATCACTGGGTGATATTATTTTTTCTCAAATCTTGTGTTATGTGGATGTTCCCATTTTCCTTTTGAACAATAAATACTGTCGAGTTCCACCTGGATTTGCTGGGTTCGATAATACCTGCCTCCTCATGCTGATCAATGCGTTTTTTAAATGAGGACAAAAATTTGTAAGGTATTGGATATTGCCTGACAAAGATTGGGTCCTGTTCGTCAATCTTAAAGTCGATGACCACATCTCTGACCCTACTGAAGATTCCAACTTCATCCCCAAAACTATCACTAAAGACTCAAATGAGGGCATTCAGCCTATTTCTCTGATCCATAGTTAGGACACCATACACGGATTCCCACAGGTGATCATATCTCATAGACATGCAAGGTTTACATCCAGCATATGGCTAGCAATATTTAAAAAACTTGAAACTACTCTGAAATTGAGTAGTGCCTATCACGCCTCTGAACTAATCAGACGGTCATCCAAATTTTGAGAACTTACCTTAATATTGAAAAAACGACTGGAAGAAAACATTAGCAGCTATATAGATAGCTATTAATTCAGCTGTGTCTGACAGCACAGGGTTAACTCCTTATTTCTGCGATTTGGGGCGAGAGATTAGAATTCCCTCCAGCATTAATAGAACCACAAGTTATAATGGCAATATTGTGAGCAGACTAAGTCGTATGCAGGGTGAAGTACAGCAAAGATTAAAGAAGATAAATAAAAAGTACAAGAAAGGATATGATAAAAGACATATTAGGTTCAATTTTAAAATCGGAGATCTAGTGTTAGTAAAAGCATCAAGATTAAGAAATTGTATAGGTAAGGTAGGAAAGAAATTGTACTCAAAGTATGTAGGACCGTTTGAAGTGGTTAAAATAATTCGCAGTGGCTACGTACAGTGCAACATTGTACTCCTTCCGTTCACTACAAAGGAAGTGGCAAGCTGTACCGCCATCTATCAACAGAATCAGATGCCAAACTAACTCAAATATCGAAACAAGCAACATGGCGGATTCCCATCGCAAAGTGGAGAAATGGAAGGGAATCCGCCATTTAAACAATTTTATCTTAGCTTCGAGCAGCTAATATGGGATAGAATGAATATTGTTAACGGCGCCGATCATCTGAAAGTCAAAAAAAGCTACATTTCCTTCAAATTTACTAGATCTATATATCGATCATTACGCGTAGATGCCACTCTCCCCTCAAGCATTCTCTTCTCCTCGAGTTAGCTCTGATCGCTTCGCTATCTAAATTTTGACTCTATTGCAATTTATTTCATGTAATAGATGAAGGAGGTTCTTCTGTTTCTGATTAAAATTATTCAGGGCCCCTATCAATGTTTTGAGCTGCAGAGAATATCCTTGATTTTTTTATTTTTTTAATTTTAAATAACGGATTTATAGTTATTATAACTATTCATGTAGTCAAAAAGTAATAGATTCATTATAATTATTATAAAAATTCTTATTTTCATTATAAATATTCATTTATTGAATAATAGTTTTTTACAAGTCATTAATCGTTAAAATTAAAAATGTTACGATTTCTTCAAATAAAATTTAAAATATTAAAAAATTTAATTTTTTTTATAATTTTTATTTAGTTTGATACTTCCAAATATAAATGCCAAATAAATTATTATAGTAAAAATAAAAATAAAATAAGTTATTACAAAATATACTTAATATTCACTGGACGTGTTTGGATTTCCAACAGATGAATTTTACGGTGCTGTTCTTTGTTCCTTATAAACATTTAACAATGATTAATTCAAAGAAACTTATTAAATTTATATAACTTGGGATGAGAGAAGATAACTCTCGAAAACGTTCTGTTCATTATACTTAAGTTTGTTTTATAAATTTTAGATTGCTTTTACTGCGCCATAAAAGTGAATATCATCTGTCTTTGGACATTAAAACGGTTGGATGACCAGCTATTCTATTAATTTCTTTGTTTTCACCAGTAGACATCCTGCATTTGATCTATTGTGGACATCCTAATATTAACACGCACAAGAACAAAGTGTTGCATCCTAAAATTTATCTGTTGGAAATCCAAAGACGTACAGTGAATATTAAGTGTGTTTTGTCATAATTTATTTTATTTTTACTATCATAATTTATTTGGCATTTATATTTAGAAGTATCAAACAAAATAATAATTATAAAAAAAATTTAAAAATTTGATATGAAGAAATTGTAAAATTCTTAATTTTAACTGTAAAATGACAAGTAAAAACAACTATTATTCAATAAATGAATATTTATGACAAAAATAAGAATTTTTTATAACATTAATGAATCTATTACCTTTTGACTAAATGAATAATTATAATAATCCATTAATTAGAAGAAAAAAATTAAAAAATCAAGGATGTTAATGTTAATCTGGAGCTCAAAACAGTGCTGGAGGCCCTGAAAAATTTTAACTAAAATTACATCAGAAACAGATGAACCTCCTTCATCTATTCTTGATTACACGAAATAAATTGCAGTAGAGTCAAAATTTAGATAGCGAAGCTATCAGAGATAACTCGAGTTAACAGGAGAAGAGAATGCTTGTGGGGAGATGGTATCTACGCGTAGTGACCGATATATAGATCTAATAAATTGGAAGGAAATGTAGCTTTTCTTGATTTGCAGATGATCGGCGTAATTAACAATATTCATTCTATCTCATATTAGCTGCTCGAAGCTAAGATAAAATTGTTTAAAACGTTGCATTTTTCCACTAAGCGATGGGAATCTGCCATATTGCTTGTTTCGAAATTTGAGATAGTTTGGAATCTGAATCTGTTGGTAGATGGCGGTACACGTTATCACTTCCTTTGTAGTGAACGTAAGGCATACAAGGTTGCACTGTACATAGCCACTGCGAAAATAATTAACATGGTTTCAGGGAAACTAAAAATTTTACCAAGATGGCACTACAGAAACCCAACATTTCATAGTTCTTTAATACAGAAATATAGGAAAAGAAAGCGAAGATGCCAGAGAACAGGCCCTATAACAGATGACCAATATACTAACGTGTTCAAAGTGGAAAAGTTATTAGATGTTAGAGGTAAAGGTAAACAAAGACAATTTGTAGTCAAGTGGTTAGGATAGAGTAACCCAACATGGGAACCACAAGAAAACCTACAGAGATGCCATGGATTAATAAGAGAATTCTTCAAGCAACGGAATAAGGGTAATGGTGCAAAGAAACAAAATAAGAGTATGGAGATAAAAGCAGGAAATATAGAACTATCACCATCACCAGTTAATTATGCCGCGTCAAAATCGAAATTTCTCTCTATGATCGGCCCGGGGGAGTATGTTACGGTGTTAACAAAAGAAATATCCAATAAAAATATTTTTTTGAAGCAAAAGGTAGAGAGAAGTGATGACGTAAGAGGAGACAGATTAAATGATGTAAGGAGTAATAGGAAAGAAGCAAGAAAGCTAAGAGAAGAAAGCGTAATTGAGGATATAAAAACAGAGGTGATATGGAAAGTGGGAAAGAAGGAAGGAAGGGGAGAATGACTGGGTCTTAAAGGTGGAAAGGTGCCGCTTAACAGGGGAGCCAAGTTTTACAGTCATGGAAGCATGAGAAGCAAGGAGAATGAAAGAATTGGAGAAGATAAGTTCATGGAAAAAAAGCAGAATATAATTTCGTGCAATGACAAACCAGGATTCGGACGAGAAAATACGTTTACGGACGAATGTATTGTCAACACAATGTCGAGACCCTATCACCAAGTAATGACTCCAGCTCACCTTGCTTTAACGCATATTGAAGTGCGATTTTGAAGAACCGGAGACTCACATAAGAAGAATACATAGGAAATACACGTTTTGAAGTTTATTAACTTACCTCGCTTTAAAAGAAAATGTACTTGGAATGTTACCAGTTCATTTCTGTAAGATATATTCTTTTCTCTTGGAAAATTATGTATTGCGCTTATAACAGGATTGAAATTAAAGTATTCTAATTTTGCAAGATACAATATTGCATATTGAGTATCTTAGCTAGAAATATATTTGGTTCTAGAAGAAACTTATCTTTATCTTCAATAATTACATGGCTCTAGTTATATCTTATGAACATTTTACATTTAAGTGAACGAATTTCTTATTCCATAACAAAATTGCATAGTGGATGCTGTTTCTTGACGAACTTGAGATCTGCTGTAAATGGATTGTTCTCTAATGTGTTCCTCTCACTTTTACTTTAGAAGATTTATAAGTTGAACTGGCAACTTGGATTCCCGTAAGGAAGAAGAAGCCGTTTTCATCCTCATTGAATTTCGTCAGTGAAATGGTGTTCCAGTTTCAAGAATCATAAATTGTTAATGTAAAATGATTTTGGTATTCGAACATAAATCATTCTCAACTGCATATCAATTTAATTATTATGCTCTATATTTTGATATTGGACTAATTAAATCATCTAATTGTGTAATTGAAAAGAAAAGGCAAAGAATGAGATTCTTGCTTTCTTTAATTTCTTTATTGATGCTTACAATTGAAGTTACATTTGTTATTAGCATTAAGTTACAAATCTCCTAGTTGAAATAAACTAGAGTTATTTTTTTCTTTTATTTGTTATCTCAATTCTGCTGCCTAGATAGTTATTTAATTAACAAATTTACTTAATTACAGAGGTTGAGTCAAAAATAGTGACCGACTCAGGAAGGGGGGTTAGTGTTTGACAAATTCTGGGTGAAGACCATTTACCATTTATATCGCAGTTTATTAAGAGAAAAGAGAGGGAAGAAACGTCAGTACAAATTTGAATGCCATACATATTGTGCCACCTGCGGCAGCCAGTGTAAAAATATAGCAGAAAAATTGGTAATACACGAACTCCTTCGTCACAATTGGAAAAAGGGGACCAGTGCACGAGCAGCGGCCGCCGAAATTTGCAGGGTGGAAGGTCATGGTGTGACCAATGAACGGAGAGCGTGATGGTGGCTCTTCCATTATTCGTCTGGAGACATAGGCCTGGAAGATGCGCCAAGGAGCGGAAGACCCAAAGAAGTGAATGACGAAAACCTACGGCAACAAGTGGAAGCCAACCCAGGCAGCACCACCTGTGGACTAGCGGCAGACATTGGGACATAAAAATTGAGTGTTGTGACATATGCATGTGACGGGAAAGGTCAACAGGAGCTGCCGAGTTGTGCTCCACGAGCTGATGCCTGCGCAAGCAAGACAATGGGTGACCTTAAGTTGCAGGAGTTGGAGGGGATCGCTGTTCTGCCACATCCACATACAGCCCCTACCTGACACCTACTGACTACCATCTCTTCTGGTCCATTGCGCACTTCCTGTGTGGATGGCGCTTCACCAATGCAGTGAGGTTGAAGGTGCTGTACATGACTTTTTCTCCCAGAAACTGGAGGAGTGGTTTCGCGAGGGCATCTGCCAACTGGCTGATCGTTGGATGAAGACAATCGAGCATGATGGACTCTACTTTGAAGATTAGCAATGTGTGGTTCCTGTTTAGTGCCCATTTAAAAGTTTGCGTGGTGATCGGCTGCTACTTTTGACTCAACTTTTGTAAGTACCTATTGACAATTATCCAGGTCCTATACTGGTAAGTCTGCGAGGTGGACCTGGAAGAGTTACACTTCATAAGGCATATATCTTGATCTTCATATGTTTTGCATTAAAAGCTGTGCATCTTGAGCTAGCAACAAACCTGTCTTTGGTTTGCTTTTTAGCAGCATTCAGTGATTTATTTCTCTCAGAGGAAAACCAAACCAGATTTACAATGATTGCGGTACGAACTTTGTAGGACCAAATGCGATTCTTCAAAATAACATAAAACAGAGAAAATGAGAGCTGATGAAGGTGTCAATTGGAATCTTAATTTTCCGTCTGCACCCCATTTTGGAGGTTTATGGGAAGCCAGAGTAAAGTGTCCACAATGTCACCTCAAACGAGTGACAGAGAACACAAATTGATGTATTAGTACAAATTGAAGAATGTCTAAATTCAAGACCACTATGTGCATTAAAATCTGACCCAAATGATCTGACACCACTAACAGCAGCTCATTTCCTAATTGGGGGCAGTTTAATGGTGGCACCTGAACTAGATGTTTCACAAATCCTAATAAACCGGTCAGATCCATGGAAACTGTTACAAAACATTGTAAGATCGCATTTTTACGAAGTTATTATTGGAGTGGATGTTTGGAGTGGATGGGTTGAGTTCCCGTTTGGGAGTCAAGAAATGACCATATAAGGTCATGTTTTCCGTGTGTGGAGGTGTCTCTTGATAAGCCCCTCCACAATGATGAATGTTGGTGAGGAGACATGGGGAGACGACAGCATTCGAAGTCATGGGATCGGGGTCGTTTGGGCTCTGGACCCGGGGGTGGATACAGGATGTGCGGATCTCCTTTCCCGAGTTTAAGAAGCGTTCAATAAGCACGTTATAGTGGGTGGTCGCCCTTCCCAAATCTAATGGGCTCTTGGGCGCCACGGAGGCGCAAAACTCGTGGGAAGTGGAGCATCTGAGCATGTGTCCAGTCCTCACCGGGTTGCCGAAGCAGTCCAGAGTTCTGACGTTGTGAAACGTCATTTCCGGTCCTGGGTTCGATGCTGCGTCTCGCCTTGGCTGCCCAGAGTGGAGGAGAGAGAGTTCTTCAAGTGCTCTGGCCGAGACAACATCTCTCTCTGGAGACCTCCTCTCCATCCGGAGACAGAGTTCGTCGTGAGCATCCGCATCCATCCGAATCCTCCACTCCTGATGATCCACCCGAACTGATGTCCGCCACACGACCACCCAACGCCTCCTGAACTGATCAGCCACCACGGGCATGAGAGGAAAACTACGGCATCGCCTCATCTCATTTGGACCCCTCTTTCCAAGAAGGGAGCAGCCAGCTAGAATACTCACCGGTGAAGCAGGTATGCATTCTGTCCCGTGGCCAAACATAATCGATATTGATCTTAGTTCATATGCTTAATAAATTAGTTAGTAGTAATTTTGGTCCCTCGTGTACTTACTTTCTGGCACGGACTGAGCGGGAGACTGCAATATTACGTATGGGAAGGGTCATTAGAGCGAGACAGGGGATGGCGCGGTCGTAAAAACTATTAAACAATCCGAAGTTGGAAGCAGCCACATGCTCCCCTGGTGTGGCATTAAGGTAAGTCAGGTAGACCTACTGGTGGCCCGACCCTTACAGGTGTAAGGCTAGGTAAATGCTCGTCAAGTGGCGACACGAGCCCTAAGAGAGGGCCCTACAGAGTTGGCGCAGTTTGGATAGGGTGTTCGAGACATTCGAGCGCCGCGCACCGGTTAAACAATAGGTGGCCTTACAACATATTTCACATTTTTGGAAAAGGTGGAATATTGAGTACGTAAATAGATTACAGCAGAGACCATAATGGACCATGGTGAAGCAAAATATTGAGCAAAACGATATAGTGGTAGTGAAAAATGATGACAGTGATCCCTTAAGATAGCCCTTAGCGAGAGTCATCTTGTTCCATAAAGGCGATGGATTAGTGTATGTAGTAACTAATAAGAACTGCAAAGGATACGATAAAACACCCCATCCAGAAACTATGTCCATTGCCGCACTAATTATGATACAAATATCATGGGGGGCCTGAATGTTGGAAATGTAAAGTGATTAAAATTGTTAATTTCAGACTTTCCAAATTTAGGCAATCTTAATTGTTGTAAAAATTCGATATGCTGCACATTGTTCAATGCTATTTTAATTACTAATGAAGTTTAACTGTTGTTGAAGAGTTTGAAATAAAATGGCATGGCTGATGTTTTTCTAATACTTCGAATTCTTATTAATTGCCTCTTAGCATTAGAATCTTTTCTGCCAGTGGTCATCGGAGGCTTTGATTAATCTTCCATACATGCATATAATAAGTCTCCCCCTTTTTTGCACTTTTATACAATTCCTTTTCCCGACCTACTTCATGCATTCTTTCCCAAAATTTTCCCCCTAACCTTTTCTTAATTTCTTCCCAGATGCTTTTACCCAAAATGCAAGGTAATGTTCCATACACTTTATTAAAACCGCTTACCAGTTGTTGACAGGAAAACCCTTGACTTTCATTTCATCAAAAATCTTCAATATCAGTATAGCCATCATTATAACCTCTGCCGAGACTTCTCTACATTGACTCTGTCATCCGGTACCCTGGCACTTCCCTCCTCATTTCTATCCATTACACTAGAAATACAATATTTAGCGAACCCTTCTTGACAGAAGGCATCAATCATACCTCCTGCCAATTTAATCATAGGGTTTTTGAAATTATTTCTTCCTGTAAATATGCTTCAATAAGCTATGACAGTAGCATCTCATCCCCATATTGTCGTATCCCTAATTAATTTTTGACCAACAGAACCTCCTGCTGTAATAATATAGCTAGATAACACTTTTGAGACAAGACCGCTACCACCTTGTCCAATTCATTGGCGTTCATCATGTCATTTCCTACAATCAAAAAAAGTAAGGACAAGAGAAAAAAATAAAATATTATAACTAAAACATATTAGTCTCATTCAATAGAGTCCGAAATTTAATTAATGAGGGCAGAACCTTAATTTATATCTAAATCATATAAAAAATGTCATGTCCAAAAAGGAAACGTTAATTCCAAAATAATTGCATCAACGGAATCGTAAAATGTTGTAATGTGCGCAATTAAAAATGTCTTTTATTTAAAATAAAATAATACCCTGCACGCACAAACGTGTGAAGTAGAGTGACATACCTGTTACTTGATAAAAACCACCCCACAGTGCTTAACCTCTTATGCCACGCCATTTTTTGAAGGAGAAAGTGATTTCTGTGATAACTTGGGAAACTTTTTTTGTAAATTAATAAATGATGATTTTGGACCCAAAAATTTTTGTAATAAATTGAAGATGTTTGTTGGTTTATAGCATTTATTATATATTTCATATTATATATTATATGTTTCATATTATATATTTCAATTTTTTGGAAAAATTAATAAAAATTATTAAATAATGTCACAGAAATGAGATATGCAGTTTCAAAATTTTTATCAGAATTTATACATAAAAGTTCACATTTTAGGTGGTTTTTATTCATGACAGAAGGGTGAAGAAATTTTTAAAATACGTTTGTTGGTTATTTTTCTATGAACTTTCATTTGATGTTTTCATTTGATTATTGTTTTCATGATGTCTGTCTGTTTGTCCATCCATCCGTCCATTCGTCCCCTTTATAATTTCCACATTTTTTGAGGTAGAAGGTTGAAATTCGGAATGTATCTTACTATGGGCATGTGCACCTTACCTATTTAGTTTGGTTTTGATTGGCCCACTGGGGTCGGAGTTTCGGGGGCGGAAATTAGAGGGGACCAAAACATCTACGCGTATTTAGATAAAGGAATGAAATTCGGTTTGCAGGTTTCTCTAAGCAAGATCAACATTACTGTAAAGTTGGGCCAAATTGTCCCAGTAGGGTCAGAGTTATGGGGGTGGCAATCACTTGGTCTTTAGAGCTATGGCAACATATCGAGTGTCATTTAACATTCTATCGAAAATTATGAGAAAGAAAAGAAGAGAGGGTTTTTTTCTATTTTCTAAATACAAGGTTCGAGAAAATCAATTTTTGATTTTTAAAAATGGGGGCTTAAAAAGTGCAGATGAAGGAATAAAGAATTGATGAACTTAGGGTTCCGCTACTTTCCTATACCTTCCTCGGGAGGCTTAATTTCTTATCTTTCCACCAATTAAACAAGTATTTCATATGATTTCGTATTCAATTGTTCCATCCCTTTATTGCACACTGATTGTTTACTCTCTTCTTTCTATTTTAAAAATTTTCTTATGAGATGGAAAGTTTCCGAAAGGTGTAGGCATCATTAAACAACTTAAACATAATCAAATTGCTTTACTTGCATCTTGTTTCTTTAGTTATTTAATACTGCCTTTGCATAATTTAAAAGCCTTCATGCTAATGTCTCTCTTAAAAGTGAAATTGTAATATCACAATTGATTTTCTTTCGTAAGTCAGCCTTTCCTCAGTAATAATATCGCGTTATTGTTGAGATAAGGAAAGTCAGTCTATAAATAGATATTCTTGCAAATAAAGACTCAATTGAAGAAACCTATCGTCATATGGCCAGAAGTCTTTCTTATCAATAATAGACTTACATTGTTGCAACCGAGTTTTCCTTATCTCAACAATGTCACACTATTATTATTGAGGAGAAACTCACTCGAGGACAGCAGTCATGATATGGCTATTATGTGAATTTAAAACAATACTGACAAGTGAGTCTAATCCTTTCGAATCACCTTCGTGTAATGGAATTTCTGAATCAGGACACTTAGCATGAAAAATCATATTTTTATTTGTAAACCTATTCTCAACTGCAATGATGAGCAGATTGTAGCCAATTGTTTTCTGAAAATATGTTCGAAATATTAAAAAAAAAGTGAGCAAAAACGTTTCTGTAGTCAGAAGCTTTTATTTATTTTTTAAACTTTTTTTAAAGCAGACGTGCTCATTTATTGATGATGCAATTTCCTTTAATTTGAATTCGTCACCTTTCATTCGTGGTTTCCTTTTGTTTAACTCTAAATGAAATCTGTTTCACCTAGTGCCCTTTTTCTTTTCCCCCTCCACTTCTTTAAATACGGTGAACGGAAGCCATGTTGTGCATCGACCGATCCCTCATCATTGGCCGCAATTGGCGGAGACGAGCTGCTACTAAAATGGACTCCTCAGTAACGGAGTGAAGTTCAAAGTTCAACCCGGCCAAATTTAATACAAAAATTGAGAAAAGAGGGCTAGCATCTGTTGTCAAATATTTGCACCAGACATGAATTCGAAACCATTCCTCTTCATCATCGAAGCTATTACCTTATTAAATGAGACCGAGAGGCCCCTTATTAAATGAGAGACCGAGGAGCATGACTTTTGATTTTTTTTTGTTTTTGTTTTGCATGTCGAGGGGCCCCATTTGAAAGATAATTGGAATAAAGTATGTATGTTTTGTAATAACAGCTGATAAATGGAAACGTGCTGATCACCAGATAGCCACTTGTTCGAGTCGCACCTCATTTTTGGTTCCTTGCCCCCCAAGCAGGTCTGACAGATTAGTGTATCATATATTGGGGAGTTGTGTGGGGTTATCTCACCGAAAGGGGACCCATAATTAGGAATATCCGGATTTTTGATGGCGGTTGCTGGTAGGTTGGAATTAGCCATGGAATGTTTTGACAGGGCCAGTCAAGAGGCAGTACCTATGCGCGAGTCAATGCTGTTACAGCGTTTTAGTAATGGTTGCTTACTCGCGCATAGGAGGGCGCTAATGATAACAGAGCATAAGACGTACAAGGAAGCAGTGATTCTGGCAATGCGGTCAGAAGTGTTAGAAAAAAGAAACAGAAGTACAGCGAACGTGGCTGATATGGGCCATGGGCCAGGATTGCAGAAACAATGGGAAACGACCCAGTGCGAAGGGGGTTAAAGGAGTGGAGTCTCCGAAACCCCTGACTGTTGCATGCAGTTTTGGGGAAAAGGCTCGAAGGGATGGTGGAAGGACTGGCCAAAGTTGTGTAACAATTGCGACTAAGCTGGCCATGTCTCCAAGTGTCCCTCCAGCTAGTGAATCAAGGGCTCTTGTACCCTGCCGAAACGTTTTGGCAAGAAACTGTCCCCAACCTGCTCCACGAGCTAGAAATGTGAATACCACTGGCAATGTTGAGGGTCCCATGTTGACGCAGAGTGGTGAAGAAGGTATTTGTACGACAACTGTATTTTTACAGGGGCAGCCCGTCACAATGTTGGTCGACACGGGATCCCAAGTGTCATTAATAGATGTGGATGCATACGCACACTTATCTGGGACCCCCCTTGCATGCAGTAGAAACTGTTATCTGGAGAATTAACAGCAGCTGCTTGAGTGTGAACATGTTCGATGTCCAGGGCTGTCGTATGGGCATGCACACGTTTTTAATCATTCATTTGCGGATCGCCCATATGACGGGATTCTAGGCATGGACATCTTAAAGGAATTAACGTTCCAGTCACATGACTGGAGTGGTACAGACTATGACGGTCGAGCAAGTTTTAGATGATTGCAAGAATGGGCACCAAGAGGTAGGAGGCGGGAATGACCCATCAGTGTACAACGAAGAAAACACAGCGGCAGGGGTGGCAATGAGACAAGGCCCTGAATGGGTCATGTTGAAAGTACCTGGTTGGAGGGTCCCAAACACAGGGGGAACCTGGGTGCGATAGATTGGGCCATGTGTCGTCAATGAGGAGATTTCTTCCAGATGGGTCCAGATTGTGGGAGTCCGATATGGGGATGTGAAGTGGGTTAGGGCAAACCAGCTATGGTCACGGTGGCATGGAGCGTGGCATCAGGAGGAAGGATGGAATTTTGGTAATTATTTTGGTATGAATAACCAAATGAGTAATTCGCAGGTCCAGCTTGGTGAGTCGCTAGTAATACCGAGGGCAGTTGATGCGACCGGGGGGTTTTCGGGTAGCACCTGGGAGCCATTTGGAAAAAGGGAAGGTGGGCACGGAGTTCACGAAGATAGAATTAACAGGAAGTGAGGTGGATCGGCGTGAGATGATGAATACAGAAAAGGAAGAACAAGAGGTGAAGTCCAAGGAAATGGTGCAGGAAGAGAAAGCCAAGCATGACTGGCAATTGGGCATGCAGGTTTTTTACTAAATGTAGGAGCAAATGGAGGAGATGAATAGGTTATTGAGTAAAGCTCTTCTTTGGTAAAATTTGGGAAATCGCTAGGCGGGCACAGCAAATAGCAGTAGTTGGGAGTAAGAAGTGCCGTAGAAAAACCAGAAGAGCCAAACGTTCTAGGGTAACAAGATCAGGAAAAAATGAGAAGGGGAATGAGGCCCCTGTTGACATGGCATCTTCAACAAGCAGGACAAATTTGGTAAATGATATTATCATAGACCAGCACGGCTCCTGTAGTAGTGAGTATGAAGGGAGTGAGTAAGAAACCAATTACGAGACAATTTTATTATGGAGGAGGGGCACAGGTTATTGTGACTTCGAGTGATAAAGGGGACACAGAATCATTTGTGGTGATTCATCTCCTCCATCATCTCATCATCATCTTCTAGTTTCTTTTTGTTTGTGAGCATTATGAGATTAATTATGAGATTAATTCTGGACGTTCGGAATTTGAAGAAATGGATATAAATAGATTTATACGGTAATGGAAATTATGGTTATGAGAATCATGCTGATCGGCTAAGGAATTTTACTGTAAGGAATGAAGGAGCTATATATGAGAAAGGAAGGAAAAACAAATGGAAAATTTATGTCAACAAAAAAATAATGAGAGACGGGGAAAAATGTTAGAGATATTTGTAGAGGATATGAGTAATCGTGGAATAGTATCGAGTTAGATTAATAATGGTCAGTTGTGAGAGAGGGTGTAGAAGGCAGTAACATAGGGTTTTGACAAAATGTGTGTAACTGTGCAGATAGGAATGCCATAGGTTGGGAAATTCAGTCTCGCACTTGATCCTTGGGGATACGTTCGAGACCATTCGTCAGGCGCATGTGACATTCCAGGGAATGTCAGCTTGTGTCATATGTGTCCTGGCAGAAAATTGTAACGTTGTGATATTAAATAGTTGGAGTTATGGTCACAATAGGGGTGTACAGGGCACCGTGGGTGGTTGAAATGGGTTGTTCAGTAAGGATGTGCATTGTTCATGGTATCAGTAGAATGATGTTTTGTTTGTATTGATGTTGAAAGTGTATTTTTTAGTTTGTGTTCGAAGCAAAAGCTGATTTTTATTATATAAGTGTGTTTAAACAGGTGGTGGCCTTACAGTATAACAGAGGGACATCAGGAGTTCTAACTAGTTTCGCCATTTATTCCCGGCTTTGTCAAGGATATATACAGCAAGAGGCATGCAAGCCTTTATATCCCCAGCAGCTTTTCCATCATGAAACCCCCCGTGCTTCGGAGAGCACGTTAAGCCGTCGGTCCCGACTGCTACTGTCATCTCGTAGCAGTCGTTATTAATGGGATGGCGCAAAACTCCCTCATAGGAGTAGGTGCCTCAGATTATCGCTTTATCTTATCTACCCTCTGTACCAGATAAGATAAAGCCTTTATATACAGAACAGTGGTACAAATTATGCATATACATGAACCAATAGGATACAAAAGAATTAAAGAGGAAATAATGGCCAACAGGATAAATAGAAAAAGCACAGAATTTTGAAATATAATGGCCAATAGAATAAAAAGGGTGTAAACGCTAATTTTTATAAATTATACAAAAAGAAAAATTTATACAAAAGGGATGGTGCGCGTTTACGCGAACCGAAAAGAGAACTTATCCAGTTGTCTGAGGACAACAGGATTTACAGAAAATAAACAGGCAAGAAATAACAAAATGCAAAGGAAAGCAAAAACCATAATAAAGAAACCGAGAAAAAAAAACAGAGAAAAAAAAAACGAGAAAAAAGGGATCATAAAAGATCCGATAAAGAGTTAAGTTTTGCATATACATTAAAGTCTGTTTGATAATTGAGAAGCAGGTGGGGGGAGGACTTCTTGGCCTTGAATATTTTGATCGCTTCTAGGGTAGCAGTTTTTTCTGGCCTATTGCAGATATGTAGGACAGACATAACGTCTTCTTTCGTCTTTAAAGCGTGTCTGGAATCTTCGAGGTGGTTTGCGTAGTGGGAAATACGATCTCGTTTTCTATACGAGTCAATGTGTTCTTTGAATCGTACTGCAAAATTGCGGGTCGATAATCCTACATAGAATCTGGCGCAAAACGCACAATTCAGGCGGTAAACTCCGGATTGGGAATATTTGTCGGTGGTGACGGCGGTGGGTGGGTTCAGGATGCGGGCTAATGGTGTAGGAGTACGAAAAGATATTCGAAGGCCAAGGGATGACAGGAAGTTAGAGAGCTGGGAGAAACTAGGGCCCAGATACAATAAGGACGTCCATTTCTTGGGAAGGGGCGAAACAAGAGGGGAGGGGGAGAAGAGGGCCCGTCTTTTGTATAAATTTTTCTTTTTGTTTAATTTATAAAAATTAGCGTTTACACCCTTTTTATTCTATTGGCCATATTTCAAAATTCTGTGCTTTTTCTATTTATCCTGTTGGCCATTATTTCCTCTTTAATTCTTTTGTATCCTATTGGTTCATGTATAAAAAAATTTGTACCACTGTTCTGCATATAAAGGCTTGCATGCCTCTTGCTGTATATATCCTTGACAAAGCCAGGAATAAATGGCAAAACTAGTTGGAACTCCTGATGTCCCTCTGTTACACTGTAAGGCCACCACCAGTTTAATCAATAGGAACAGTATTATGATCCACCCTTCTACCGATATAAGTGTGTTTGTTGTTGTTATAAACTGTGGTAGTTGCTCTGTGTTGATGTGTTTTTGAGATGTGGTGATCTTTGTTGGCGAATGTGATGTTGCCTTATTGGAAATAAAACAATACAGATGTCAACAAAGCATTCTGTTACTATAGGAATATTCCTTATTACAAAATAAATGAGTGATTGAGATTGTTGCTTTCGGTAATTATTGTTTGTTCTAGAGAATTTCGGGCGTTCATGAAGTGCAGACGTTTACGACGCACCGCATGACTGTTACAAAACTATGTGAATGAGCAACAAATTACTAAATGTCATTTTTTCCAACATTCAAGCAGTTGCCAATTGCCCTGCTGACTTTCACATTTTTGTTATTAGTTTATTGCTATCAGCTGTTCACTAAACGAACTATCAGAATGGGACATGACGAGAACGAGGTTGCATGGAACGCAAAGGAATGGTGTCGCGTCTGTTCGAGAAAATATTGTGCCACTCAGCCAAAAACTTGGTAATCGCTTAACTTGCTGAAGAAGACTGGTGAGTGACTTTATATTCTTTTCTGCACGATAACACGAAGGACAGTAAATTTCTGCGTCATGGCTCATTAGGTGTGTTCCTCCCGCCGCACCGTCACCGTGTTCGTGAAGAAACTCATTCATTATGCTGTGCACCACATGGGACAAGTGCATGAACTCTATGAGAGAAGATATTTGTATTTGCTTAGTGGAGATAACGCATTTGTAATCTTAATTTAAGTTAGTTTAAGTGCTGCTGTTGTAATGACTGGGCATGCAAATATTCCATCAGAAGTCCAATTGTGAGACTCATGATTAAGTAGATCAGGGCATTGGAGAACCCTTGATTAATAAATTCGCTCATTAGGTGCATAGTATTCATGCACCGAGTTGAAGAGCACACAAGGTGTTCCCGTGCCATGTATCACAGATGAGCCGACACCTGCCAAGAGGGGTTACTGTGCCTCCCCCTTTTTCTCCTCATTAAAGATGGCACTTGGCGCAAGAGATGCATCTTAAAGTTTGTGGGAATACTTATCCGGGGGTGTTGGTGGTATTGTCATTGGTATGAGTCTGTTCTGATGATGCTCATGGAGTGTAATGTAGCAATTGGAACTAAGGTTGTGTTTGCATGAATTCCGCCACAGGTTGTGTTACCAGCGAAAGTTTAGCTTTGAGTATTGCTCTTTCTTGCTCAGCCGGTTATAATATTGATTAACGTTTGATATTTTTTTTTGTTTAAGTTTTGCCTGCCGAGGGGCCCCTTTTGAAAGATAATTTGAATAAAGTATGTATGTTTTGTAATAAGAGCTGATAAATAAAAACGTGCTGATCACCGCATAGCCACTTGTTCGAGTTGCACCTCGTTTTTGGGTCCCGAACCCTTGATGGTTCCTCGACCCCCACACAGGTCTGACAGATTAGCGTATCATATATTGGGGAGGGGTTTTGGGTTATCACAAATCCTTACTGGATGACTAGCGTGGTTTTTTTATTTCTAAGTTACATTAGGTTAGGTTATGCAACAAAAACATAGATCAGTTATCGAGTTCTTGACAAAGAAGAATGTACTTGCTGCCTTAGAAATTGTATGGCGAAAAAACAACTGATGAGAAGATGTACAAAGAGGTTTGAAAAATTTTAAAGACAGAGAAATCAATATTAAAGACTAACCACGTAATGGATGTCCATCGAGTTCCCAAGAAAAATCGTTTCAAAAATGGATTTGAAATTGGATTCAAATGAACTGCAAACACATTGTTGCTAATGGAAACTATTTTTAAAAGTACACTACCCATAAATAACAGTTCAAACACATCTCTCAGAACATAAAATCAGATCGCCCCATCCTTCCTGGGATTGCTCACACTTTATATAGAGTCTGAACTTATTTCATATTGCTGTGAAAGGATGAAAGAACAGATCTTTCAGAGTGGTAGAATTCCATCTGGAAAATTTCGGAAGTAAATTATCATGTCAGCAGATGATGATGATCTGAGGAAATGGAAAGAGCAGGCATGGAACATGAACCCTGCATGACGGACATCCCACAAAACTACTTAACACTGCAACATACAGGGCGCAAACATTGAAATAAAAACCCTCCTCGTCATCAACAATGAGTTCAACAAGGAAACAGAGATCACTGTTCCTGCCAATATCCAAGAAAGAACTGCATGGAAGTCTGGCCACCACACATCATTCATCGACCAAAAATAGCCAGACTCCAGGAGTTTTTGAAACGTCAAAATTAGACAATGTTGTTTTGTTTAAATGATGGCAGAGGTCTTTGGACCCTTGCGTGATATGATGATTACTGATGCCCATCTGGACAATCAGACAAGGATTGTTTTTTTTCTAAGATGATAATACACCATGACATGTTTTAACTCTTATATGAACTAGCACAAGCACAGATGCCCAATGTCATTTTGCATGAATTCAGCCTAGATTTGAACCTATTGAACATTAAGGGATGAATTGGGAATGTTGTGTGTGGGTCAGCCACATCTAACATCGACTGCTGAACTATCCATGTATTTTAAGGATCAACGGGCATTGGCAAACGCCACAGAGTCACTTCTTCGAAACATTCTGCTATTTATTATTATTATTATTATTATTATTATTATTATTATTATTATTATT
>JAHWFO010037430.1:222898-309668 GCA_023313115.1 Rhysida immarginata
TTATTATTATTATTATTATTATTATTATTATTATTATTATTATTATTATTATTATTATATTTATTGACACGGTCCTTATTATTATAACCAGGGTCCTTTGAAATTTGACTATAGAATAAATGGCGAGCTGAGGAGTCAGAATAAAGTTCTAAAGGATCTTGGAGTGGTGTTTGCAGACAACTGCTCTTTTTTACATCATATTGTTCAATTCAATTTGGATATATCATGCCGACTGGATCTGATCAAAAGGATCATACACTTTTTCTCTGACCTTAAGTCCTTCATTCGGTTGTTTTAAGCTTTTGTCAATCCCAGATACACGCATTACGCTTGGAATTAGTATGGCAACAATTTACAAGCCACTTCCATAATCCAGCAAAAATTTTATAGTTTTCATGCATTTTTGTACAAGAATATGGGCCACAAAAACGCTTTTCAGATCAAGGACAATATCTGCAATGCTAACCATATAATTAGTAGACAATTGTGCAATATTTAAATAAGGCGTATTATAATGGAATATGTGTGCCTGCCTTACTAAATGACATTAATTGCCATACTAAGCTTAAAAAGGTCATATAGAGATTTTGTCTTAAAATCTTCTATCAAGTGGAGGTCCAATATTTCAGTATCAATCCTACAATGAAGATTATAAATAATTTTACTGAATATTTTAATTATATCGATGTAGCCAAATCAAAAGATTTGCATCTTTCTATGTTTAATTAACTTTCACTCTTAGTTTTTGTTTTTTCTCTTTTCTTTTTTTCATTGCTGTTTTCTTTTATTATTTTTTGCTTTTTTTTCTTTGCCTACTAATCCATTTTGTGGTATCAATTCATCTTAGTTCTTTTACGTGTGTTTTCCTTAACCCCGATTTTAGGCTTTGGCCTGTTGTGGGGCAACACGGGGTTCTTCCCTCCAGCCCATCTGGTGGTGTATTCCCTGATGTTGTTACATTATTATTAATTATTATTATTATTAGTATTATTATTATTATTATTATTATTATTATTACTATTATTATGTAACGTATAAGTTATGTGTTTTTTTAAAGCAGGATTGACACAAATTGGTCTCAAAAGAATAAAGAAAGTTAAATCTCAAGCTACAAATTCATAACATTAGTAAATTTAAATTGAAATTAAAACAATATCAACATTGACTAAAGATCAGTAAATTGGATTTACATTATATCCTAAACGTCATTTAAAATTTACATTGCATTCTGTGATTTTTTAAAGAGAGATAAGAATCAAACAAGAATTGAGGTAAACCTCTTTTACATTAGCTTTAAGTTAAATGATTGTATGCTTAATATTTGCAGATAAGAAAATAAGACAACCAACTAATATAAAAAAGTATTTTAATTTTCGTTTGTTGAATTGACCAAAAAAATTGTATTTTCATTGTAATCGAAGTTGAAAATCATCATTACACAAAAAGCAATTTTTTTTAAATAAGTAAGAAAAATTAAATACAGAAAAAATATGGACAATAGTTTTTCTAAAAAAAACTCTACTTGAATAACAGCCCAAATAAGAGTACAGTATAATCAACAAAAGACAATTAGTTGTGAATGCAGGAAAGTAGGAATTGCAAAACTAATCAAGAGTGTTAAAATATTATGTTATAAATTCATGAAAAATTAACTATAATAATAGTTAATGCAAATGGGTGCACAACAGAAACTAACAACAAATTGTTAGAACTAAATGTGGACATGGAATGTGTGGCCGACACAGTAACATCCAATAGAAATGAACTCAAAACTAGAGTTCAGATAAGTAATATAAATGGCTTAGAGAAAAAGCTGAAAAGCAATTCTCATCTAGAAAAGTTAAATAAGACAGAATAAGCTGATAGTTGTGATGCTCCAATGTGTTTATCCATTGGTCTTGAATAAAAGATAGAGAATAAAATCCAAGCAAAGATTCAAAGGAGCCACAATAAACTCATGTTTATTCCAGGTTAAATAAATTTAAGGCAGAATCATTGAAAACAATTGTTATGCAAGATAAAGTTATGACGCTATATTCTTGATGAGAAACAATTAATACTTTCTGAGTTAAGAAATAAAAAGATGAAAAATAAAATTATAATTCCTATCTTGTAAGGAAATTAAGATTCTTTTTTTTTTTAGAATAGACAAATTTATATTTAGAACACCCAAATCAGTAAGAAGGAAACCTGTAAGGAAATCAGTAATTACCATTAAACAGAATGTTCACATTTCGAATATGTTCACGTGGAGATACAACCCATTGACCGACTGTAAAGGCAAGGGGAGGACCTGGTCAGGGGTACTTATGGTATAAGCTATTTCATGATACAAATGCAGTCTTCCATGGTAGCTCAAAATTCCAGCAGCTAACCAACCATTCTGCTTGACAAGATTTTCAGGTCTGCCACTTTCCTCCTGATCGTTCCGCCATTATGTATCGCATCAATGGGAGATCTCCACAGTCATTGGCCAATGACTACATGTTCATAACATCATTTATTAACACAAAATTCAATAGCATTGAATAAGACAAATGTCACAATACTCCCATCATTAAGGATGAAAAGATAGAAAGATGAACATAACATCTTCACACCTTGTATACACATCATTAATTCAATTGATTCCGTCCTTGATGAAGATGCCTATAGTCCACACGGTGATCTCTTTTCTGAAGATTGTAGTGTCTTTGACTAACTTGAGTTTGATTGTGAATGTCCTGTTGAGTATCTGTCTCTCTGTTTGCCTGGTCCAAGTCTTGATTCTGTGACACTGATTCTACAGTTCCAATGGTCTCATCAGATATATCCTGCGCAGGTGCCAAGAACACTGCTGATAATTCATCCTGATCTTCTTCCACGCTTTCATCTTTTTCCCCCCAACTCAAGACCTCTCCTCACAGCCTTCAGATGGTCTACATGCACAACTTGAAATTCCTTGGTGCGAACATATTGTATTCTGTAATTAACAGGACTGGTCTTTCTTTGTAAATAAAAGGGTCCCCCCCCCATACCTGTACCCAATTTAATTTTTTCTCTTCCTTTAATAACAAAAGAACCTTTTCTCCTACAAAGAAATGCTTCAGTCTTCTACCTTTATTGCACTTATATAATGTATTCTGCCATCTAAGATTACTCTCCTCATTGGCAAACTTTTGAGCCAAGTGCAATCTGGCAACCAAACCCGATCCATATTGTGTAGAAGATACAATATTACCAATTCGATCCCCCCCTTCCCATGGAGATCGAGGATCAAATCCATACAATAAATTGGCAGGGGCTTCTGGAGTGCTCATTGTATGTGGTCCTAATGCTGAATAGGGCAAAATTCAAATATTCATCCCATTTGTATAGCCTACCATCACAGAGCTTTCTCAATGTTTCCAAAATATTTTGATTCATACGTTCCACCAAACCATTTGAGTTATGGAGATATGCAGCAGTTGTAGCATTTATTTTGTTGTGGAGGCTTAGAAGTTCTCAAGACTCTGCTTTCTTTTAAAAATTAATTATAATCAACTCCATTTATCTCATTTTTCCTTATCTTTCATATTTTTTATATTTTTTTATTTAACGGTAAAATAAACATTATCATGTCAACCTTCTGATTACTGTGGCTTTAGTGTTTTCTACTAAACATTGACTTCGGAACAGTTCACAAATCTTTTACTGTGGCACACCGCCAATCATTAATAACTTTTCCTTTCAAAATAGGTATTACAATCAGAATTTCCGGTTTGTGATTTTCCATATCTTCTTATGATCGGGATTGCTTCTTGGTCACCGTGCATGCTGTATTTAGGCAGCAACTCCTTTTTGCCTACAGCAATTCAGAAATTAAAAAAAACAAACTGATTTTATCAAATAGTCAAAAGTAAAATAAAATAATTTCAAGCTAACTGATATATTAAGTTCGTGTATTAAATTAATGAAAGGTATGTTTCAGTCTTAATTCACTCTGTTTTCTTTTTTCATGAATAGCATCCTTAAATTCAATAATCAATTTCCTTATGGAATAATGGTCTATCTTTAGGTTGTCAAAAATACGTTCGTCACACTTTCCCCAATAATAAGTCTTATTTTGGGTAATCAGGAGCTTTTCCTTGAGTCTTAAGGAGTTTCTTTCAGAATTACTTTGCTTTCTGGGGAATGCCTCATCAGTCTCTCTCTGGTAAGTTCGTCTTTCGCTTCTGAAATTAATCAGTTTATCACTAAAACACAATGTATTAACATCACCAACTTATCGTTTACTTGTGGCTTTTACAGGTATCAAAACCAACAAAGGTAGGTATTTCACTAAAAGGGGGAAGGGAAAGCCCTAAATTGTTAATTATGTTAGTAAACCAAAATACCAATGAACATGTAATTCGCAGAACTGATGCAATTCCATTCTTCGCTTGAGTGTTCCACAGAACTCAACGTCTGGTTACGAAATTCCATGTGTCGCAGACATTAGGGTTAAGAATTTTTCAGTCTCCATTTGTTTTCTCCTGGCTGCCGACGTCGTCTCACATTCCAATATCCAGAGAAGTGGTTGACTGATTAAATAAACATTTTAAACAACAAAAAAAGAATGTATATCTGTCAATATCTTAAGCTTATGCCCATTTACTTCACTCATTACCAGATCATCTATTATAAGAAAAACTTTCATTCGTAGTTCAATTTCTCCCATGAGTCATCATTATGTGCTAATAAAGTCTTCGTTCGATGTTATTGTGGTATCTTTTCGATAGTCAAAACCCGTAAATAAATCCTCTTCAGCATATCATTATATCATAAGTTCAAGATTTCATAACGTTGCTTTCGCTCTTCATCGCTTTTTAGTTAAAATGAAGGATGGGTAGTTCTTCTCGTAAAATAAAGTTCAACAGCTTTTTCACTGATCGCATTCAAAAGGCCCCGGAGATTGAGCATCCATCGCCATCTGTGTTTGCTGGGTTTCTCTTTCCGACTGACCCTTGCTTGAGTTTCCCTGAGCAACCCTCTAAAACATAAAACAAAGAAAAATAGTTATCATTGTTTCTGCGAGTTCAACAAAGACTTCATCATGAGTCTTACTCCTGATCTTATCAGTATTCTTGTTGGCAAATCGTTTTTTTATGGTTTCATTTTCATTTTTATAGATCCGGATACTTGTCTTAATTGATCCTATTTATTACCTTGAAAAAAAATATATTTGAACTTGAACTATTGTAACGTGAAATTGGGTCGGGATGAGGAAAAATATGTTGAGGGTAAAGGCCTTTTGGCTGAAGCTGTATTTACTATCGGCAAAATACAGTAACTAACAAAAAATAAGAGGCATAACTTTATTGTGACTACAGACCCTTACCACCAAACAAGAACGCTTCCTAGCGTTGACTGTTGTCCAATAAGTTTTCCATACTAAGTATTCCAAGGTAACACTGAGGAGCACGTCATGAACCTCAATTTTTCCTACGAGAGGAGGTTCATTAATCTTATTCGGATAAAGAGCATACTAAGATAAGAATTTGACCGAATAGTTAGAAGTTCCAAATCCGACAATTCACTGCAGTGTAATCTCAGGTTTTCGTGTAGGCCTTCCATTATGTCGAGGTTTTTTCTTTGGGACTTCTTCCATTAGTGGTCTCTGAACAGATAATTAAAATCGAACTATCTTCAGGCAAAATTAATATATACTACAATATGATTAGAAGGGTTTATAGAAACATCTCTCGAAATCTGTCGAATTTGCTAAAGAAAGCTTTTAAACTCATCAAGATCGGTTTCCTAACTAACTGCACAGAATTTATTCAAACACTGGATTCATTCCCCACTGACATCCTTGTCTTAACAGGGGCTACTGGTGACGACATTAACTTGTAACGGTGTCTGGAAAATTAGCAATAAACTTCCAACGAGGGGTTGGTTTGCTCTCGATCTGAATTCATTCTATTTGACCTGATCTACTTATCACTCAACTGGACTCCACTGTCCTTAACATAAGACTGTCTGAACAGGCAAAAGGAGTGGTACTCTAAAGGCGATCAGTTAACGTGATCAGTGGTACTCTAAATTCCATACATAATTCAAATTTTATAAATGCTTACGTTTGCTCTCTTTCCTAGTAGTTCATTCTCTTCTCCCACATAAAAACATCGTTCGTTTCTAGTTTCTTCATCACTGCCAGTAACAAACAAATCAAAGGGTACAAATTCCAAAGGCAGTATAAAATAAATTATCAAAACTTCTTCGATTGATTTTTTTCATCAGTCATTAACAAACAAATCCAAGTCAATAAATTTAACAATAATCTAATTGTGATTATGTCTAAAGCATTCCAAAGCTCACAGAACAAGATTTGATCTCAACCATAGTTGGGGTGCAAGTCAAATAAAACTTTAAGCTTTCAAATAACTAAGATCATCTGGTTTACTCAAAACCCACCACAAATCACAAAATTCAACATCATGAAAGTTAGCAATCAGAAAAAAAACTTAAATGCTCTGTAGCAAAACCCCATTTTATCTTATTTTTACTTATCTTTTATATTTATATTTTTTTATTTAACAGTAAAATAAACATTATCATGTCAACCTTCTGATTACTGTGGCTTTATTGTTTTCTACTAAACATTGACTTCGGAACAGTTCACAAATCTTTTACCGCGGCATACCGCCAATTATTATGATTTCCATTCAAAATAGGTATTACAATCACAATTTCCAGTTTGTTATAGCACAGAATTTTCATTGGATTAGCACCTCGGTTAGGGCAAATAGAAGCCTTTGAATTTATGAGTGTTTATGGAAACAAATCAGCTTGGAAAGAAAGAACGGATTGCGGGGGTTCGATTAAAGATACCCACGGAGGAAAAGTTTACCCAGCAGAAGGCAGACTAATGGACTCTGCAATACAACACCAGCACATTGTCAATCTCTTGCAGGTGGTTGTGAGACAAATTGGCACCTGGTTCAAGAATCCAGAAACGGCCTTTTGGCTTCGTTTTTGACCTTACATCTAACCCCCAGATTCCGGACCTCTGACGTCATAATCAATCGCTGATTGGTCTATTTCCAAACCACATCTCGAATGAGGGAACTTGCTTGTGTTTTTCTGAGTTTCAGTATTCTTTAGACTCTGCACCGTATAGGACACCAGCGGCATTTTCCCAATTTTAGCCCTCTCATGTGCGGGCATACTGAAGCGTAAGTGGCGGGTTGGATCTTTAGTGATCTGACTGGTTGCAACCCTTTTTGTTCCTTGTACCCAGCTCACAGGTGCAAAAGTTATAACTATAGATTTTGCTCGAAACCGAGGTTTTTAATGTAGTTTTCCTATAGCTGCAACCCAGCTAATACAATGACAAGTATCCCGTAATATTCAGTTCCCACAATAATTGTCCCAAAAATGATGGGACCACAATCGAAGATTCCCTGTAAGCCAAAGAACATCTCCGGCAGACCAGCAAGCCCAGATTCCTAAGATGCAAGACCATTTGATTCGTCAAGAGAGTACATATGATCTATTTTCCCCTGGCCATGAAAGCATTTTCTTTTATAAAATCTTATCGATTACATTTTGTTAATTATATTATGGTTCAGATTCATATTTGCTGGAACCTGATGAGGTTAGTGAAGCTAGTAGTGGAAACTCATAATTTCTTTTTTTAAATCTCATTGTTATTGTTAACCCTTTCACTGCATAATAAATTTTAATCTCATTCTTAAGAAGATGGAATTATCCACTTTTAGCAGCATAAGAATTTTTTAAACCCTGTGAGATGAATCAGATTTCCGCAGGTAGAGATAATGTAATTTTGTGTGGATACATCCGCTTTAAGCAGCAAAAGGGTTAAAGTTAAAATTGAGTCCCTCTTCCTTATCTCAACCCTTCTCGGCATGGACTGTGATGGAAGAAATACTATGCAAGATTCGGTATTGGGTTTTAATATAAATTGGTAAATAATTAATTAACATTTTCCCCGATAGTAATCGGGTAGCGCAGTCATTTTAATCTTATTGGATATGGTAATTCAGGTGAAGTAACCAGACCCTTACATAGATTGACAAGGTGCGACAGGATATTTAAGTTAGTAAATAAAGTGATTTAATTTTAATTGTATTTTTAAAAGTTGCATAAATCAGTTAAAAATTTAATTTTAAGACCTAGGAGTGGCAAATTAATTTTGACATCTTAAGAGAGAAAGAAAGATGGCTCAAGCATCTTTTGGTTTGGCAAGTGAAGTTGGTCATTATGATGGGTCTACGGATCCCACTTTATTTTTTCAAAAAATTGATGAAATTGGCACAGTTTGTAATTGGGTAGCAGAACATAAATTTAATATAGCAAAAATCAAATTGACTGGGAATGCTCAGTTTTATTGTAGGCATGATCAGGCTATGTCAGAGATAAACAATTATGATGAATTAAAGAAAAAAGATAATATAGCGATTTGGCATGGATCCAAATGCTAGAAGTGAAAGATTATTTTCCGAATGTCATCAGGAAAAAGGAGTAACTCTTACAGACTATGCTACATGTATTCAGGCACTGGGAAAGAAAACAATGATTCAAGTAGGGGGGGGGGGGGGTAGGCGAAGATGCAGATGTTAAAAGAGCATTTGCGAAACAGTTATTGGAGGAAACTTTAGAGATAAATTCTTAGCGGGCTTGCGACCTAGTTTGCAGAAAATCGTACTGTTTAGAAAACCAGATAATTTGGAAAAAGCTATTAATTATGCAGAAGAAGAGTAGGAAATTAAACTGAGATTCGCGACAGGAAAGTATGGGCTAAATTCAGTAAGAAAAAAGTGACGCGAATTAGCAGAAGATAAAAAGGACTTAGACATTAACGCGTTAATCAGTAATCAGTGGATGAAATGTTAAAATTAAAATTGGGAGAATTAAACAAAGGCTGTCGAGAGCAGTTGCCTGAAAGAATAGAAACGCGAGTAACAGTAAGAGAGCCACATAGGAGTGATCACAGACTGCAGGACAACAGAATAAAACATGGGAATTTAACAGTTATAGACGGCAGAAGCAATGTACTTGGAATGCAGATAGATGTTTTGTTTTAGCTGCCATAAACCTAGACACATGGCAATTATGTGTTATAATCAGAGACGTAGAACAATGAACTGCTTTTGTCATCACGAAGGTTACACCCAATGTTTTTGTCAAACTAAGCTAAGGGCTCAGGAGGAGCAAGCTAAAACACCTGTGAATCAACAAAATAGATCAAATCAGAGTAGAGAACACGCTACTCAGCCAAAAAACGTCCAGAACTCCACAACCAGCGGACAGGATACGGGAGGACAGTAAAGAGGCAAGCTGCCCAATTACTCAAGACCTAAAGAATTAATTGTTTCAGGGAAAGCAGGGCCATTCACTATTAAATTTCTCCTTGATAGCAGATCCAGGGTGACTTTACTTGATGCTAATACTTTGAGCACATTAAAAGCTAATGGGTACAAAGTAAAAAATGGTAATAGCCCAGAAATGAAATACAGGACATAATTTTATATCTGAAGGTTCTTGTTCACTTGATTTCCAAAATTGGAAACAAAATTTGGAACAAGATCTTTGGGGAAAATTATAAATTTACATGTTATATTTGGAAATGTAGAAGTGATGTCTCTTATTGTGCCATCCTAGGAAGGGATATGCTACATAAATTTGGGTTTATAATTGATTTTAAACGTACTATATTGCATGATGAAATACAAAGAGTTCCATTCGAAGGGTCGTGGCAGACGGGGCGAGTTAAGAAAAAACACCTGTAGTGTAACTCCAGTTAAAGAAAAAATATGAGGGTTAGGGCAAAAGTCATGGCAACTATTTTTTTTCTTGAAGATACCAGTCCGGTTGGAAAATGTGACATATACAGATGAAAGTACAAGGTTACAACTACATGTGTGGACAATGAATAGCACTGAAATATCATAACACACTAATTTATTATGGTAGTATACAGGGCAATATGGCCTTCCTGAAGCTTTCCTACTCACCGTGCTACTGAAAGGTATGGTAGGGTATTATTCCCAAGGCCTTCCACTAATTCACTGTGACATTCCATCGCATTTCTCCCTCGGAGATCGGCTATTTTGATGTAAGCACGACACCAACTGACTGATTTCACAGCCCTCACTGCGCTACTACCAGCTATCACAGCCATCTGTTGTTCTGCATACATGCTATGCCTGCAGAACTTCCACACGAAACATATACATTTTTTGATCTGTTCACATATCTACAAGAAAAAATAGTTGCTATGACTTATGCCCCAACCCTCGTAGATACTATACCTGTGAGCTGCAAAAAATTTCTATTCCTCCCTACTCAGAAGTAGTTTTTGAAGCTAAAATTAATTGCAAACCATTCAAAAATGGAATTGGTGTATTGGAACCTACAGAAATTGATATAGGTCTTATTGGTGTTAAGGTTTTAGCATAGGTTTCTAAATTTAACACTATTCCTCTTTGTTTGATGAATTATTCCGGTGAAACTTCAACAGTACAAAAAAGAAAAATTTTAAGAGAATTATATGGAGCTCAGGTGGAGAAAGTTGAATTCAATAACACTAATGATAATGGCACGGAGGATAAAATTGGTAGAAACGAATTTTTGAGCATGTTTAAATTAGACCATTTAGATCCTGAAAAAAAGAAAGCTATAGAAAGAAGTTATTTGCATATTTGGATGTATTTTGGAAATTTAAGTTTGATTTGGGAAAATGCAAATTAGCATATCATACCATAGACACAGGAGATCCACCTCCAATTGCACAACAACCTTACCGTATTCCTTACTCATAAAAGGATGCTATGAATAAATTAGTGGATGATTTTTGTTATATAAGATTAGGAGTTCTGATAAAGTATAGTAATTAAAAATAAATAGTAATTCCATTTAATTAAAAGAATTATAAATTAAAATAAATAATAAAAACAATGAATAAAAGTCACCCAATGGAGAAACGCAAACTCACTCTTTGTTTCAATTCTGTTTCGTCCACTTCAACCTTTGCATTTCTGCATTGGGTGACATTTATTCATTGTTTTTATTATTTATTTTTATTTATATTTCTTTTACTTAAATGGAGTTTTTATTTATTTTTTTAAATAATATAGTTGATGATTTGTGGAAAAACGGTGTGAACCGTTACAGTTGGTCGCCATGGTCCGCACCAGCATTATTGGTTGAAAAGAAGATGGAACTTACCGTTATGTAGTAGATTATCGAAAATTAAATGCTGTTACAAAGGTTGACTCGTACCTTCTTCCCAATATAAATGAAACGTCATCACAATTAGGAAAATCAAAATTCTTTTCTGTTTTAGATGCCAATCAGGACTATTTTCAATTGGAAATAAATTCAAACGAAAAAAACTGCATTTGCGACGGTCGATAACAAATTTGAATTAAATAGATTACCTATGGATTTATGTAATGTGCCTGCGCTATGGCAAAGAAGAGCAGATTTTATAATTAGAGGATTAAAAGATAGAATATTAGTGTACCTCGATGACTGATGGTCTTTAATGAGATCTTTGATAGTTTGAAGGATTTAATCAAGCGCTTAAGAGATGTTAACTTAAAATTGAAACCCCAAAATTTCAATTTTTAAACAATAAAGTTTATTCTTTGGGTCATATTGTTTCAGATGAAGGAATCACACCTGATCCTTGTAAGATTGAAGCTGTTAAAAACTTTTCTCGCCCAAAAAATGTGCATGACGTACAATCATTTTTAGGCCTTGTCAATTATTATAGAAGGTATGTAGATTCCTTTAGCACAATAAATAAACCATTAACGAATCTAACAAGGAAAGATATCCGTTTTGACTGGACTGACGAGGTGGAGAAGGCATTCCAAGCTCTGAAACAAGCTTTAATAACAGCACCTGTCTTAAAAAGCCCAGACTTTGAAAAAGAATTTTTAGTTTCAACAGATGCTAGCTCTTTCGCTTTGGGAGCTCTTCTTTCACAGAAATTAAATGGTAAGGAACAGCCTATCGTATATAGTAGTAGATTACTCAAAAAGAATGCCTACTTTTAAGAAGTTTAGAGTTTATTTATATTTTATCGGCCGAGTCAGTGGTTGTTTATCTTAAAAGATCCAGTCAGCCGTCTCGCCAGGTGAAGCTTAAGTTTACAATCTTATCAATTTGATGTAATTCACAAAACCAGGTATTAAACATAAAATGCTGATGGATTACCTTGAGTCTCCATTTCCACTGTGGTTAAGTATGAACCTGTAGTTTCTCGTGATGAAATTGCTTCTGAACAACAGAAAGATTTAAATTGGAAGGAAATTATTGAGCACTTACTGAACAAATTAGAACACCCCCCCTTCAAACATTGGCCAGATAAAATATAAAATTTCTTCTTAGACAAAGATAATCTGTTGTATAACGTTAGAAAATCTCAGGATAACAAAAAAACTTGGGAGCAATTTGTAGCGCCGAATAGTTTAATTAAATATATTTTATATGTTTTCCATCATCCATCTACATCTGGACATTTAAGAGCAAAAAGAATGCTTAAAAAATTAGTCAAATTGTTCTACTGGCCTAGCATGAGGCCTAGAAATATTGCGTGGAGTGCGATAGCTGCCATCATAGGTCACCTCAGGAGAAACGTAGACAGCAAACATCCATTTTATCGCATAAGTTTGGACGTGTTGGGTCCCCTACCTATGTCTAATTCAGGAAAGAAATACATTTTAATGGTAATAACCATTTTAGTCGTTTTGTGGAAGCTCTTCCAATGGCCGACCAGAGAGCAGAAACAAGTGCTAAGATGCTCGTGGAAAGCTATTCCATCCCGATTCAGATTCTGAGTGATAGGGGAACAAATTTCACTTCTGAGCTCATGAAAGAAATATGCTCACGATTAGGCATATAAAAATTACGACAGTCTTTCATCCATCTGGGAATGGAATGATTAAATGAATGAATAGGATGCTTATTGGAGCTCTGAAACATTATGTGGATCACAGCCAGCACAATTGGAATTCTTGGATTCCATACATAGTATTTAGTTATAATACGACATCTCATTCTTCCGTAGGAGAGTCCTTTCATGTTATTGTTTGGTCGAGACCCAGTCTTACCCTTCGATGTTTTAATAACACCAGGAAAAACGTATTATGACATTGAAAACAACTATAGCAGCAAATTGGAAGCGAAACTTAAACACGTATATGAAGTTACCAACAAATATAGTGCTGAACAAGCTGCCAAGCGAAAACAATCCCATGACAAGAGGCATAAGCCTTACTCATTCAAAGTAGATGATTTAGTTTATCTGGCCATTCCTGAAATCAAGAAAGATTTGACTAACAAGTTACATGCAAATTTCAATGGGCCATAAGGAATTATCGGGCAAACGAGCCCTGTCAACTTTATAACACAACATTTAGAAAATGGCAAAAAGAAAATGGTGCATGCAAATAGGCTCCGTCCAAAGATAGGTGATCATACAGCGGGACGAAAGCAGAGGAATCTAACTGAACCCCACTCTGTTAGGATACCCGAGCAAGAAGCTCCCCTTCCTCTCCAACGATTTATTCAGAGGAAGATTTCGTTTTTCAACTACCTGACAATGCACAGGAGAGACGCGAAATTAATCCGCCAATATTACAGCCCGCTTGCCAAGACGTTGCATACGAAAAACAGGAGCCAGGACAGCCAATTAAGCAACCAGCACGCCGGAAGGAGGGAAAGAAGGCCGCCATTCGAGCTACCCGTTCGTGCAGAGAGAAGAGAGGCAGTTCAACTAGAAAACCCACCGTACTTAATGTGTAGTGTAGGCCCGGCTCCTCCCCTACCGTGGCTGTTAGCATCACCCATTGATTGTAGATCAATGGAAGATATAATGCCCGAAGATGCCGACAATGAACCTGAAATACCAGTTCTAGAACCTCAAGAGCAGGCAGTGGATGCTATCCATGAAACTACAACTGCAATGAACTATTCTAATCATAAGGAAGCCACGAATGCCTCAACTAAAGACCAGACACCACAAGTAGCCTTCACAAATGATAAGGCACTGACCGATCTCATAGGGATAATGAAATATTTAATGCCAAATCAGCATTAAAGCATCGGCTTGTGTGTAGGATAGCTCGTATTTTCGTTAATTAAATGACACTAACAAGTGGGGAATCAAAATTATTTATTTAAGGAACCTCCACACCTTTTTTTCTTTTAATTTATTCATTGTAAGTGCTGAAATAATCCTATCTTCCATTTGAAACCTTAATATTACAAATTTCAAATTAACCTGATGTCATATTGTTCTAAATGATAAAAAACTAATAGATCAAATTTGTCTGCATTAGCTAGTATTAAATCTGCTAATTAAACCCCCTAGAGGGACAGCAAAGCATTGAAAAAGGTCTTAATTGATAAAGTATTCCTTACCTGCATTATACTAAGAAAAACTAGCATAAAGAAATGTTTAAATGATGCAAAAAATGATTTATGATAATCTAGGCATTTAAGTTGTCAAATCAATTATGATCAAGAATATTCATAGTAGCTATAAAATTTGAAGGAAAATTTTTATACTCCATAGACACCTTAATTGAGGCTTAAAATAAATCACATTTAAATCTATTTTGTGTTGAAATAACGTGCAGGTAATCCAGCAGAACAATTTCGTAAATACCCTGACTTTTCCAGATTACAAAAAACAAAGAAAAATTTCCCCCCCTGACTTTTCGTGTTTTAGTCATATTGAACTTGATTCAGAAATGTTTAAAAAATACATACATATATTCATAAGACTTAATCTCCTTATAAATTGCATTAGAACGTTTTAATTAAAAGGCATTGTAATTTATTAGAATTTTACATTTTTCTAGTTGTTATGCTGAAACCTGTTTAAGCTTTTTTTCCTGAACTTGTTTTATTAGATTAATTAGATGGAAAAAACAAAAATACATCATAGTGTTCAATTTTATGAATAATTAACTAAAGGCTATTTAAGTATAATAGAGTAGAGTCAAAACAGACAACTCTATCCAGTTATATAAAATGCAGAGATTTATTTTCAGACAACATTGAAGAGTAGCCTCAATTTTTTTTCTAAGTTGTTTACTTAGGATTGAACAGCATTCAAATTTATATTATGATAAACTTACTGAACTAACAACCTTTGATTCGATTTTCCAATTGCATTGTTTGAAAGTCTAAGCCAGAATGAAATAATAGAATTCCATTTCTATTGCAATTGCCCCAAGTCTAATGTACATTATCATTTCCAACTTGATTTTACCTATCCATTGAATATTAATCCTATATAAATTTTTATTCTACACATATTGGAATTCTTCAATTATATTTACAAATATTATTCATAAATCTAGGCTTTGAAATCAATAAAGAAGACTAAAGGAATGCTAGCATGAATCACAAGGTTATAGAAAAAAAATTTTCTAACAGGCTAAAGTTAGACAAAGCTTCCATTTATGAAGAAAAATCAGCCTTTGAATCTTAAAATACTATGAAAACCTTATGCTTAAGTATTATTGATACAGATTAAGCAGTTTTAAGCAACAGTTGGCATAAATTAAAAAGAGATTGCCAATATTATTAGCCTGCAGGTGCGTTACAAAAATTAGCCTATTTCCTTAATCTTTATATGATATAATTCATTAATTCATGCGAATGTACCTTTTTAAATACATATTCTTTGTTTAAAGGTCACTCATTCGATTTAAATGTTGAAATTTCGTTATTAAACTAAGTTTTATTTTCCGCACATTTTAAATAAAGAGATTAGCAAGAAATAGCCTTAAATCGATACTATTGATAGATATCTAAAGTAGAAAACGCATTGACCATTATACAAACCTAATATTAACAGAATTATACAGTGAAAAGCATTTTTATTCACATGAAAAGCCATGCGGACTTCGGCTGTGATAGAACTGTTGAAATTCACCCTAAACAAACAACTATCCTAACTTTATACATATTACTTTAAAACTATCTGAATAATTACAAAATTTACTGCTATTTAATCACGTTTATATAATCGCAAAAAAGAAAAAAAATTCGTTAATTACTGTTGAATAGAAGAATGGAACCTCAGTTACCTAGACTTTTTTTTTATCTTGTACAGAGGGTAGATTATCACAGAACGAGAATCTGCAGCACTTACTACTTCGAGGGAGTTTTGCGCCATCCCAGTATCTAACGGCTGGTACGAGATGACAGTAGCAGCCGGGACCGACGGCTTAACGTGCCCTCCGAAGCATGGGAGGTTCATGATAGAAAAGCTGCTGGTGGACAAATAAACCAGTGGCTATCACCAGCTGCTGGATATCCAGCACTGGTCACTCAGCAAATGGGTCAGACTAAAGTCCGCCAACAGCTGTGCCTCAAAGAGCTGTCCCACCCAGCAGTGGTCCTCAAGCCACTGGCTATCACCCAGCCAGCAGGCCGCGCCTGAAGTTGCTTAATTCCATCGATCAGCGAGCCGACGTACAAGACAACCAGGCCACGGCCACCCCCTCAGCTACCTAGACTAGTTCTATCATCTGTAGCCACTGAACTTGGAATGCCAATGAATAGTTTGATTTACGTACAGATGGCGGTGCCGACACGTTATGTATCTGAGGCTAGGACACTAAGGTCGAAATGAGGAGAAAATCTCGGCAATGTTAATAATACTGTATAAGAACATGCATGTAAATTTTTCAGTTCCACAGTGTTCGATCAACAATCTCAAGTTTCATGGATTACCTACAGATTGAAAAATTCTGTGAGGTTAAATGAGATGTCTTAGCCTAGCCCAATATTTAGCATCATCACTTTTGTAAATCATAATTCATTATAAAAATTGCTCACTGTTAATCAATACTTGTTTATTTCCGTCAGTTTTCGTTCTTATTAACTGAAGCTTTTCTTTCAAATCTTTAACTTTCATCTTCACTAAGTTTTGTAAATAAACTAAACAAAATTCATAAACCGTAGGGGATGCCATCAGGCAGATAGATTTGGCATTTAAATCAACCTTTTCTTCTGCAGTAAAGTAATTACGCAGTGAATATTAATTAAACATTAGACAAAATAAAATAACAATGCTACACTGCCGAAATTTTCGTATTATCTTTATATATAAAAATTCAGGCTCAGGGTGCATCTGTAAATGTTCTAAAAACTTTTGAACTACTTTTCCAATTGAGCTCATATTCGCAACATATGTTCATTAGGTCCAAAGGTTTACATGTCGCCAAAGTGAGAAGGGAAGGGGTAAAAATCATATATCATGATTTATGTTTGTTTGTTTATTCAAGACATGGCACCAGAGTTTGTTTATATTTTTATATATAGAGCTTTGTCTTGAAACCGAAACTGGACTAACTGCATAGAAGCAGGACAGCAAAAGAACTTCGGTTTTCCTCTGTAATTCTCATCGGTGAGAGAATGATGATGTAATTTCTCACTGGGCTGACCATCTTTTTCTCGGTGAGGATGGTTAGACTAACCGGTTAGGCATAGCAGCACTAACTGGCATTTCTGACCACGTTAAAATGATGCCACAATTTTCTCACCTAGATTTCTGACCGACCAAATGCTAACTCTTCTCACCGGTTAGAGTTTTTGACCTTCGCCAGTGTTTGGACATTTCAAGGCAGGAAACGCAAGTTTTTTGCTGTCCTACTTCTGCGCAGTTACTCCAGTTTCGGTTTCAATGGAAAGGTCTATATAAAAATTCAGGGTAAAAATGTTGATCCACTTATCCTTTTGAGCTCATACTTGCACCAGATGTTCGTCAGGTTCAGAGTAAGATTTATGTGTGCCGAGTGTCAGGGTGGCCCAAAGGGGAAAGTGTAAAAATAATCTTTTGCTTGATCTGTCTGTCTGACATGAGCCTATGATATGCACAGACCAACAATGTATGTCATGTCCTACAATGCAGAGCAAACATTTTGCAACAACAGGCCATAAAAAAATTACTTTGGCTATGGTCGTTGATGAAGAAATACAGAATTGTTTAAAGCGTGATTTTTTTTCACTGGCGCTCTCTGGTCTTTTGCGTAGGCATTACTCTCTGTCTAGCAGACGAATTTAGTTTTCCTTATTGGCCTCGATGGCTCAGTGGTTGCGTGATCTACTCTGATCAACACTTCCTAGACAGAAGACCTAATAACGGAAACATCATACATTGTTACATCATCATTAGCCGACCAAATTTAGGACTTATTATTGGTAGAAATAGGATAAACAATGGTCGACTAATGATGATGTAAAGGTGTGTGACGTTTCTGTTAGGCCTTCTGTCTAGGTGGTGTTGCTCTGATGCCCGTAGTTGTGGCTTCGATATCGGCCAAGGATGAAAATGCTATTATATAAAAGAAAGAGCGAAAAATGTATACACTCATTCATTCATTCATTCATTCATTCATTCATTCATTACGAAATCTCCAGAACTGTGAAGCCTACAAACTTGAAATTTGGCAGGTATATTTCTCTGGGCTTCTAGGTGAGGGTGGTAGAGGGATCAAATCTAAGCAACATTTACCTCTTTCATTTTTTTCTCTGGGACATTGTTTTTGAGATAAAAAATGTTGAAATCCTACCTGTAGGAAACAGTTGTTTGGAATCTGTGGAGACAATTAAAGACATTGGTATACAAGACACCAGTGGGATCCGATGAGGAGCTGGTAGCCATAATCGCCACAGCTGCAGACCAGATTCGCGAAAAACCAGGAACTTTTAAACTTTTTACATGAGTCCATGCGGCGTCGTTGCATACCTGCCAACTTTCAGAAAATAAAAAGAGTAAAATCCTTCACGTTATAGTTAGGCCTATGCAAATTTATATAATCGTATAATTAGGCCTATGGCATGGTTCGTAATTGCATTTTCCCACCATGTGATATGTTGAAGTCACATTTGCACACTTTACAGAAAGCAAATTTTTCACCCTTCCGTGATGAAGACATGAACAGAAATTGTTTTTAATAATTCTCTCTGAAAGTCTGAAATATTTTATTTTATCAACAATTTCACTCAAGGCTAAAACTTAAGTATTCCGCGTTCTTTATCGTGGCCTTCGAGAGCGTTGAGGTGCAGGTCTTGCCGCTCTCGTAACCAACGAGTCGCGGGTTCGAATCCCACCGAGGGCATGGATGTTTGTTTGTCTATTTCACCATCACCCTTTCATCCCAAACAGCTAGTCTCCTGGATAAAAGGGGAGATGCGGGCAGAAAATCCATCCATCCAAATTTTACCTTGAATTCTCCATTGGATTTCCCTGATGACCCCTTCCAGCGTTAAAAAGTTGAACTTCTGACACGAAGGAAAACATTGAAATTATACTTGATGGAAAAAAAAGTCCTACTTTAAGAATTTAATTTCCGTAATAATGTGTTCCGTCGCCTACTCGTGTAGAAGAGGAGTTCAACATTTCACCAACTGGGAAATTATGGAAAAACGTAAAATCCTTTATATAAAGCGTAAAAGCGTAAAATGGTATTAAAAGCGTAAATTTTACGTGTAAAACGTAAAAGTTGGCAAGTATGTCGTTGTGAAGCATGCATTCATGCCAGAGGGAGTAAATTAGAATGCTTATTATTGATGAAAATAGAGAAAGATAATTCCACAGCCTGGATTTGAACCAGGAACCTTCTGCTAACCATGCAGACGCGCCAACCAATTGCGCCACTGTGGACATGGAAACATTAACGCTAGCTACAGGTATTGGACATTGAAACTGAAACACCTGGTAGAAATCCAAAATCTGTATTTAATAAGGTGTTGGGGCACCGTGGGCAGCGAGCACAGCAGCAACACGTCTTGGGAAGGCCCCAAACCATTACTGATCCACCCATTACTGATCCACCTCCGTGTTTGACTGTGGCTGCCAAGCAGTCTGGGTTGTAGGCATCAGAGGCACTCCTCCAGATGAATACCCTCCCTGTTGTTTGGAAGACAGTGTAGCTGGACTCATCCGAGAATATGACGCGTTTGAGGTTATCCAACGTCCAGGTTTTGTGCGTCCGGTACCACTGAACCTGCTTGGAGGCATTTGTACTACTGATGAAAGGCTTCGGTATAGCAACCCTGCCATGGATGTTGGATTTATGCAGGTAACGACGGATTGTCTTCGTGCACACAGGTTCCTGGAGGTGTGTATTCATTTCTGCTGTGATTTCTGCTGTGGTGGTTTTCCGCTTTCGTGCAACAATCCTGGTCAATGTCCTGACGTCTCTTTCCGACAACTTCCGTTTTCTCCTGCAGTTGCTCCTCCTGGACGTGGTTCGTCCTTCCTGTTCATATGCACACATCACCCTGGATACTGTAGCACGTGAGACATCACAAAGTGTGGCAGTTTTGGACACAGATGCACCTGCTAGACGCGCGCCAACAATCTGCCCTCTTTTGAAGTCGGATATGTCTCCCATTATAGCGCTCTGCACAGACAATTTGAAGCTTACTATCGAACTTTTCTGCTGGAATGACTACCAAGAACTCTGACACGTAATTCATTGATATGCATACGATTAATTACCTAGCAGAAGGTTCTATTCAGCCCTGGGGGTATCCAGTGCTATTTGCGAAGGTGTTTCAGTTTCAATGTCCAATACCTGTACATGTCCTTTGGGCTGGTTGGAGCAGTACCCAGTTCATAGGCTGGGACTATCTTTCTTACTGCGTATAATCGTTCCTGGTTCGAACCCAGGCTGTGTAATTTTCTTTCTTATTTTCATCAATAATTTCAAGATCTGAGGTTTGCCGTAAAAAAAAAGAAAAAAAGAAAAAAAGAAAAAATCTTCTCAATCCTCTCATTTATTAATCTAGAACACTTATTGTAAAACATTTGTATGTTTCATAAAACACAAGTCACATTATTGTACTGTATGCAATGTGTTTTTTGTTCTTGGTATTACATGATTGTCCATCATTTTGATGCGGTCCAGAATTATGGGTTGAGTTGCATATTACGTCTGTGACGTCCAACATTTTTTATGTCTAAAACAATATCCAGAGAAAAAAATGAAAGAGGGAAATGTTGCTTAGATTTGATCCCTCTATCACCCCCCCCATGTTTGTACACTAACCTGTATACATAAATATGAAAAAGCTATATTTTTCTCCGAGCGACGCCAGGTACTTCAGCATATATATAATAAATTCTATTTAGAATTTTAAAAATAATTTCAGATTTTTACAGAATTTTTTTTTCCTCTGAAAAACTTATTTTCCCCCAATGACAAGTGAATAACATAAATCGCATTTTACGTGTTGAAATAAAGATGCTATGTGGAATCCAGATCATCTAATTTCTTCAGTTAAGTCCAGATATAAATAATTATTTTGCAGGGACACTTAATTAACTAATAAAGTTATGCATAACGAATTTTATTATGCTGCTATATTTTTTTTCTTTATTGTAATCAATTAAGAACTCATCCACCTCTTTCCCCCTTTGAAATCAAAGTGGGTCAGCCCAAACAAAATAACGGAACCCCTCTCCTATTGTGGCTGATAAAGATTGAGATAACAGGGAAAAACTTTTTAAAAATGACTTTGCAAACAAAAAATATAACTGATGAATGAAACTAGATTATTTAAACTAAAATAAATTAAATGAAATAGTGACTACAAACAGATAGTTTTGCTAAAATTTGACAAAAAATAATAATACGAGGGGAGATCAAAAAGTAAGTTGCACTTACACAGTATGGCCATTTATACAAAAGCAACACGGCTATAGCAGCATAAAATGTAGGTTCACTTTTCTACATAGTCCCCAAGAGAACCTAAACATTTATCCGTACGATCAACCAACTTTTCGATTCCGGATGCATAGAAATCTCCTCCAGCATTTTGTAACCACACGGTGAGAGCCACTTTCCCGTCCTCATCGTTTCGAAATCGTTGACCACTGAGTTCCGTTTTTAGCTTACCAAAAAGATGAAAGTCGCACTAAGTCGGGACTGCATGGAGGATGTGGCCAAACCTCCCCCTTGAATCTCTGCAGCAGTTCGCACGTTTGGCAGGCCTTGTGAGGTGTTGCGTTATCATGCAACAAAATCACACTGGCGCTCAATTTTCATATACAGCAGTGATTTCACGATGAATGTCCAAGCAATTCACCCGTTTGTCCCATAGATATCAGATTGCTGCTCGCACCTCAAGTTTGGAGTGGACATCCAGTTGACCTGCCATTGCTTTTAGCCTGCTATTCACACAAAACACAACGGGAAACCACAGCAACTGTTCTATCCAACGTCTACACAGTTAATGTCCTTTTCTCCGACACATAGTGCACTCCTGCAGCGAGGTAGTACAACTTACTTTTTGATCTCTCGTCGTAATAATTTTTTTTGGATGTCTTCTTATAATAACTAAGAATTTTTTTTGAACTTTTATTAATCAATCACCTACCTTATAGAGGATTATAATTACATTCTTACTCCATCTAGGAACAAATTCGTAATATAAAATATTAATTAGAAAAAAAGTAATTAAACGAATCAAAGTCGCACAATTAATTAAAGTATTGACCAGATTCATTTGACTTGAATTTTTTTCTGCTTGAATTTGATGCTTGGAGACAAGCTATTTCTTATAATAAATAATTTAGTTATGATGTTTAAAAAAGAATTTTCAACACATAAAAACACAATTGGGTAATTCTAATAGGCTGTTCATTCTAGGAAACAAATTGACATTGATACAGTCGTTTAAGCTTAATTCAGACAACACTCTAAAAAATTTGAAGTAGAGGAAACATTATACAGTAAACTCTGTGTAATTTGAATTCAAATGGACCAACAAAAATATTCGAATTAGGCGATATTGGTCACACTAACCTAAAAACTATGTGTTTTGGATTATGGGTAATCAGTAATCATATGTACATATATTGAATAAAAAACAATGAAAAGAAACATTTGAACTCGCCTGTCTATTTGAAATACATGTAATCGGTAATTGATTTTTGAACAAGAATGCTGGAATATTTTTTCATCAGTTCATTGTTCAGTCTCTCACAGAGTTCGTCGATCTCATCTGATGACGAAGCTAACCCAAATGCTCGAATGGTTTGGAGAGCATCAAACGCTTTACCCAGTGATGGACGTTGTTGTTCTCTTGTTGGTCACCTATGTGTGTTCTGATGGAATCCTTATGATACTGAGCACAACCCCTAATTTATCTGCGTATATGTACTTAAAGCACCAATGGAAAGATAGCGCCAAATCTCAAAAGCGGATTGGCTACTGTACCAAGTCAGGTTTCTGTATAATCGGTCAGTTATATTTTTACAGTAAACTCCGCATGTAGTAGCACAGTGCTTGTTCAGATCAATCTGGGAATTAGTCAAAAATTATTTTCGGAGTAACTATGGCGTTCGAATTAGGCGATGAAAAATACATTAGTTTGTATTAAATGTACTTTATGATTGATTTGAATTAGGCGATAATTCGAATTAGAAAATTCGAATTATGTGGTAATATTTTACATTAAATGCGAAGGAATTCAAACGTTCCTTGCAATTTTTACGAATTAAGCGATAATTCGAATTAGGCAGATTCGAATTAGATGGAGTTTACTGAGTTTACACAGAGTATATAACTAAGCTTGCTCTTAAAAGGAAAGGAATTTTCCAAATTTTACAGGCAAATTAATCATTTTTAGCTGTCTTTTGAGTTCTATTTCACTGATAATTGTATTTTAAGATCTATCATTATGTTCGCACTGAAATTAATTAAATTATACTTATTTTATAACCTCAACATTGTCTCCTTTGGAGTTTGGGAGAGGAGCAATCAGTCAGAGGCCCCAGACCCCCCCCTCTTTTCTAATGCCATTGATGCCAACGCTAAATTCCTGGAACCCTTGGAGGCTCCGCCAGCATTGGATGGACCACGGTTGAGACTGATTCTTCATTAGTGGGTAGAAAGCCACCTGCATGTCAGGTATAGAAGATGGAAGTTCCACAATATCTTTTCAAAACAGTCTTTCTGTGTCCACTTGAGTTAACACACACCCCTTCATCGCTACTGCTCCAGGGCTATAGCCCATGCATCATTATTGGTGATGACACAGAAGAGTCTGTGCTTGTTCGGCTCGAATCTAAAATCATTTGGGACAGTTCGGTGTTAGGCAATTCCCCCATCTTTGATACTTCACCACCTGCGCCACTAGGCAGTCTAGGAAAAGCCGTTAAATCACACACTCTTATCGGCATTGATGTGGCTTGAAAAGTGATTTTAATTCTTCTCTTCTATATTCTGCGCTGTCTCTTCTCAACATGAAATCGGCACAAATCCCTTCAGCCAATGGGAAATGACTGCCTCACAGCATGGGTAGCATGGCTATACCGCCTGCTGGCTCCTGTCGTCGAGGGAAGGAAGCTGTGTATGGTCCTCCATTGTTTGTCGTAGGATTACTTTTAATACTGTCTCACAGACAGGAAACCATGGGATAGAGTGAACCCGCTTACTGCCTAACCTCCTGTATTCGTTGGAGGCATCCCAGAGTGCGAAGCACCAAAGCATCTGGTTTGAAGGCGATTTCTGGTGATGACTCGAGACAATCGCCCTTGTTAGCACTCCTGAAACCTTAAACCAAGTTAAAAACGGTCTGCAACTTCGGGATGCACCCCTTTCTCATAGAAGAATTTTCAAAATCAGCCCATTGTCTTGCCTTTTTCCTCATTCTCTATAAGAATAGCAGAGTTCGACTGCCTCAAGCTGTGGGAAGAAAAAGATTCATTCCTTAGATCTATTCTCTATCGTGGATGTTACAGAATGCGATTCTATATTTTTTTGCATTGTGTAGCCCCTAAAACTGACATAGCTCTTTCTCCCCCTCTCTTTTTCCAATTATTTCTTAATTCAAAAATCAAATAATCTGTACTGTTCACAAAAGACTAGGAATGGAATTCCAATATCCTTCTTGGTTGATTGTTGTCCAGCCATTCTACAGTTAATTGTTTGTTCGAAGCACAGGTGTGCTAAAATATTTTCTTTTACTTTCATTGCCAAGTAGAACAACAAACACACCCCTTTTCTTTCATTCTACATTAGAACCACAAGCTGCCCTTGTTCCTAGCTCAGTTGTTTAATACCTCAGTGTTAAAGTCACCACTAATTATATCAGCGTTTGCTCAGACATCTTTGTCCCACGTTGCATATGTTATTGAACCATGTTGTGACAATTAGGAGAGAATAACTTTTATTTTATTTATATACACATTTTATATAGACATTAAGCACAATTTGTATTTTTTTTCTTTTCTCTTTAATGTTGAACCATATTTAGCAGTATGCATCGTGATACTAGTGAGACTTGATTTATGAACTGGAAAAACTGTCATTAATGCGCACATAGGCAGAGTCTGTTATCTATAATTGTTGCGAGCTTATCAATGATCTTACATGAATCTGAGTCTGGATAACAAATTTCATTACCATAATTATTTTATTATGATGCCTTATGGGTACAGTGATTATGCATTGTAATGAGGCTTTGTTTGCACTTCTTTTCTAGTTGGCAAACCGACCTGGGAAAACAACACCCTTTACCACTCATAACCCAAAATGGCCAGAGTTTTCACAGTCTTTCTATTCTTTTCCCTTTGTTTTGGCAATCTACCACTTGATAAAGGTTTAGTGTTTATTTGGGAAAGCAAATTCGTATTGTCTGCCACTCAATGGACACTGATAATGGATGTTCCCATAGAGCGATTCATTGATGATGGAAATTAAATTTTAAAGGAAGTAAAAAAAGGGCAAATACGCTACTCTCTTTGGTTACAGTGAAAAAATACATCAGGAAATGGCACGTTTGGAAGCTGCAGTGATACAAACAAACAAAGATTATACAGAGATTAGTTAAGGATTAAAGCAGATGATGAACCCTCTATCTCCAGGCACATTCACGGTAAGTCGACCACACTACAAGGACTAATGGATCTCCAGGCCTACCAGCACCATCCATCTGTTATAACGATTCTACAGAAATTGCCACTAGACTGATTTCAAATCGGTTCCGCTCCCAGCCAAACTGTTTGGTATTGGTCAGAGCAGAACATCACGATGGTTGGAAGAACTCATGAAGACAGAACTAACCCCTTTTTTTTTCTTCCTTCTGACTCGGTAAGAAGGTAATTGTGGAAAAGTTTCAAATGAACCAGTGACAGTTTGTTAGTGTGTGCAACAGATTGGTGAACATTGAACTCATCAGACTGATTTGGTGTTTATAATGGATGGACCTGATGGTATGCAGTGGTAAATTTGTGAAATGTGAAATTCTTATTTATGTTCCTATTCATAATTAAAATGATTTTTAAAATATCTACTAAGTCCTAATGTAGGCAACAAATGGTCAATATCAATAAAGGCTTCGAATTTTTTTAATTGACCAAATTGCTAGTTTTAAAATGTCTATATTACATTTCCAAGGACATTATTTTATTGAACTTTCGTGGAAAGTGACAAAGAACTGTGTGTGTGGTTAAGATACTTTGAGCAATGAACTTGAACAATTCCAACTATTATAATACCTTAAACTTTGAATATTGTACTCTTTATATAAATAGCAAATGAACTTCAGTTAAAACCATTAATCAGTTATAATTGAAAGTGACACATGAAATGATTTTTTATGATGATTGCTAATTTCTAATCATACCTGAGAAATGTTATTATAAAGGTTTTATTTTATACTTTTGAAAGTATTGTTAATTGCACTATTCCCTTTAACTATAACTTTGTACTCTAGTGTTTACAATACTCACAATGAATTCAACCTTTAAGTAATAATTATGTTTTCCATATTTCTGATGAATATTCTAAATATTATTTACTTGCAAATCACCCTATAACTATTCCCATGTATTTTTTATTGCAAGATTATTTACTATTGTATGACAATTACCTTATGAGTCACATAATGATCAGTATATATACAGGGTGATTCAGTTAATTTCTGACCATTTCACTCGAATTACGTGCAAATTAGGTATAAACAATTGAAAGAATATGAGCGCCATAACGAATTTCTAAATAGTTGGAGTTTGTATTGTTACTACGCCGCTGCATGAAAATCGTGTTGTTGAAAAATAGCGCCCGCTTTATCAACAGAGCAGAAATGCAAGGTTGTCGAAAGTATTTCAAGACAAAATCACCTGTAACCATGCAAAGAAAGTTCCGGAAGGAATATAAGTGTCGAGAAGCACCAGGCAGGCAAGCAATCATGGATTTTGTCAAGCATTTTCGTGCCACTTGATGTGTTAAATGCAAGAAAAAAGGCAGGAGTGAAGCTCGTGTTCAAATGGCCGACGTTGTCGAAAATGTTCGCACAAGGTTGGTCTGTTTCCCTACCAAAAAAAGTCTGTTCGCCGCCTATCCAAGGGCTGTCGTATACCACGACATGGTGAATTTTGAGAAAGGATTTACACCTGTTCCTGTATAAGATCCATGTTTATCAGGATTTAACAGACACTGGAAGACAGAGGTGACAACAATTTGCGATGGAGTTTGGAGCAGAAATGGAAGCCAATCAGGACAATTGTGGATAACCTGTGGGTATCAGATGAGGCCCTCTTCCATCTGTCAAGTGACGTTAATAAACACAACGTTCGTTTTTGGGGTTCCCAGCACCCTCATGAGATCCATAAGTCACCTCTTCATCCACAAAAGGTTATGGCTTGGTGCACGATTTCCAAAACAGGCATCATTGGTCCGTTCTTTTTTGAGGGCACCGTAGCGTTTCAGGCTTACCTTAACATTTTGGAAACCTTCTTCATCCCCGAGCTGCGATGGAGGCATATACTGCTTCGACATCAATGGTTTCAACAGGATGGGGCTTGGCCTCACACCACTTATGAAGTGCCAGACTTTCTCAATCAGAAATTCGGAAATCGTGTCATTTCAAACAGGTTTCCAGATCGATTCGGGGGTAGCTTTCTTTGGCCCCCTACGAGTCCTGACCTAAACCTATGTGATTTTTATCTCTGGGGGTTCTTTAAAGACAGTGTGTTCACTACAGCACCAGGAACCCTAGACCAGCTGCGACAAAGCATCGTCGACTGCTGCACCCTTGTGGATGCAGAAATCCTGGATAGAGTTATGAACAACTTCATCATTCGGCTGTGAGAAGTTCAAAACGTTCGTGGTGGCCACATTGAGTATATCATCAAGACTTTTCCACAGGAATAAAAACTCCGAACTGCCTAAAATATCATACTGAAATGCTAAGTTTATAAACATTAATGGTTCAATAAATCGTAATACTGAAATGGTCAGAAATTGACTGAATCACCCTGCAGTAGATCAGTATGTATCATGATCTAGGGAAACCCTACCACTCTTGTTTTGATCACACTGAAGCAGAAGCAAGCCAAAGACAGCAAGGAAGGTGAAAAATGGTTTCAAAGGAAATCCATTTTATAGGAAAATGTGACTCTCCAGTTTTATAATCATAATTATTCATGTGGAAACCCGAATATTAATTTATGATCTTTGTTGCTTTCTTACAACCTTTGAATGATTTGCTTGAATAATCTGGAGCTAAGGCAAGTTAGGAAGGATAGTTTGTTCCTCTTTTATTGAATTTCTATGCCTGGATAAATAATTTTGTTGGATGTTTGAGTCTCTTTTTCTGAAGGAAAGTTTCCCTCACTTTACGGGTTTGTTTGTTGCCTAGAATTGGAATGCTTTTGGTTTTCACTCCCCTTTCTCTGAACAATGCTGACAGGCTCTCGGGGGATGCTCCATTGGATTAGCACCTCGGTTGAGGCCACTAGAAGCCTTTGAATTTATGACTGTTTATGGAAAACGAGTCAGCTTGGAAAGAAAGAACAAATCACAGGGGTGAGGTCAAAGACACCCACGGAGGAAAATTTTACCCCCAATGGCAATTAAGAACAGTAGAAGGCAGACTAATGGCTGAGGTTTTTTAATGAGGTTTTCCTATAGCTGCGACCCAGCTAAAAACAATGACAGGTATCCCGTATTATTCAGTTAGTAATTGTCCCAAAAATGTTGCGACCACAATCGAAGATTCCCTATAAGCCAAAGAACATCTCCCAGATTCCTAAGAAGCAAGACCATTTGATTCGTCAAGAGAGTACGTATGATCTATTTTCCCCTGGCCATGAAAGCATTTTCTTTTATAAACTCTTATCAGTTACATTTTGTTAATTATATTATGGTCCAGATTCATATTTACTTGAACCTGATAAGGTAAATGAAGCTAGTAGTGCAAACTCATAATTTCTTATTTTAAAATGAATAAATCTAATTGCTATTGTTAAAGTTAACATTGAATCCCTCTTCCTTATCTCAACCCTACTCGGCACGGACCTGTGATGGAAGAAATACTATGTAAGATTCGGTATTGGGTTTTAATATAAATTGGTAATTAATTATTTAACATTTTTCCTGATAGTGATGGGCTGGTGCAGTCATTTTAATCTTATTGGATATGGTAATTAAGGTCATGTAACCAGACCCTTACAAATTTTAATATGCCCTCGATTTGCTTACTGAAAGATGATCTCAAATGTTACACAGATTCTACAGAATGAATACCCTCGGATAACATTCACCCATGGTGTTGGAAAGCTATATAGAAACAGTATGAATTTTCTTATTTCCAGTTGTTAGAACAGTGGTTTCTCTAAAACAACTGACTGTACAAGAAAGGATTCGCTCTTGAAAAATTTAGACCCTTTCTTATATTTTCCTATATCCGTCATGATCTGATTATATTAACAAAAAACATTATTGAAAAAATTAGTAAAACGTGAATTTCTTTGGTTAAACCTGTTCACACCAAAGATCCCATGTTTTGATTCAGAAAGCACAAACCGTTCTAGTCAAAGTGTCGATTTTGCCTTCGGTGCTGCGGTTAAATCACTCTCGCAAAAATTGTATTTATTGATACTTATCCCGCATTAGGCCTTTCAATTTATAGAAATTCGTGAAAAAGAAAATTTGACGCCGGTATGTTCAAGGATGCACTCGAGCAAATGAAAAAGCATTAATTTTGACTATATGTTAAGCAATAATGCTTATTATCACGATAATAAAATTGGCCTCTGGGTCGATCTCAGGCTGCAGATTAATCTTTCCTATTTTCAATCTTTAATTAAATGTAACTGTTTTTGAAAAATGTGAAAAACTTTGAGGCTTTTTTAGGGTTTTAAAAGAGTTTTAAACACTCAAAGTCGATTATATGGTATAAAATTATATGATTATATATCGAAAAAAAACGATACTAAAAATAATTTATATTACGCATAATTCACTGAATGGAAAATTGTGTAAAACTAAGATATTGTATGAATATAGCATATCTACGTCTTTTTTTAGATGTACAACAAGGATAGGTACTTTATTGATGAATTAAAAACTATAAAAGCCAAACTAATAAAATATCTAATAGAAAACCAAGATGAGAAAATTTTATTAAAGAAGAGGTGACTGAAATCTAAAATAAACAAAACATTTAATGAACATTCCAGCATTTTAATCTTCTTTTTATTGCAGCAGTCTGAACTTGAATGACATTTTGAATTGCATAGCATATTTGTATCACACACAACAATTTAAAAGAAAAATGGAAGGAAAAATTCTGCGACCTGGATTCTAAGCAGAGACCGACAGAAAAATTTCGCTACGTATACCTATCTTGCTGCCTCTATCAACTGGGCCACTAGCTATACAAGGTGTCCTAAAAACTATAATGATGTGTTAATTTGGTGCGACCAGGAGGAAAAATTATGTGACTTGGATACTCGTGGTCCCTGGTTCGAATCCAGGTCGCGGAATTTTTCCTTTCGTTTCTCCATGTTAATATCTTTACCTTATATTGGAGCATTAACTCCAATTCTTATTTATTACTTTCTTTAAAAAATTTTCTTAATTGACATTTATCAAATCCTTGCTCAGTTCCCATGGATTACTGAGTTGCCGCTAATATGAATAACACTTGTTTATCCATCGGGATGTCTTCCAATGCCAATTATGGCTTGTTGCTCGCTGAAAACTGAAATCTGAAAATAAATGATTGACAACAAACAACTACTATCGGCCAATAGCAGCGAGCTTTCATCTTCTTTGGTGGTTTTATACAGTGACGAAAACAAATGACAGTTTAAACGAATACGCAATGCCCATTATTTTATAGAATTTCTTGAAGTTTTTACACATTCCTACAATGACGGATACTCACTTTGCCAGTAATAGATGGTCTCCTCCCAATAATACCCATGTTCTTACATGCCATATCATTTTCATTCGACCATTAGATTGAACTTTGATATTTAATATAAACAAATGTTAATAAAATATATATCTGGTATAGTTAAAGTAAGTTTTATAATAAATATTATATTAATGTCTATCCTCATTATAAGATAAAAATCGAGTCTTGACTCACGGTTTATACACTATATGTCAGTCCGAAAAATATAGAGGCAGCAATGTTAGTTGAAAAACGGGTGGCATAGTGTCACTATAATCGATAGTCAATTTTTTAATGAATTCAGTATCACATAATTAGTAAATCATCTATTTTTCTAGGAATGTTGATTAAGCACATAAATATTTAATTAAACATTCAGAACAAATGGTCAGTTTCATTGTTCCTTAAATATATCGACTCCTCCTTACTACTGAAGTGAAATCACTCTAAAGCAAAAAAAGTAATTGCAAAAAAATAAGAGTTATTACAGTTTTGTGATAAGAAAAGCTAATTTACAGTGTTAGAAGTGAAGTTTGTGATGTTTTGTGTTTGACAATCTAAGGAAAACTGTAAAAAACTACAGGAAATGAGAGCTGAAAGACATAACAGCACCACAGATCAGGATGATCAGAGAATTCTGACACTCGCAACGAAAAACCACCACAGTCTCCGACACATATCCTCTGCAATGGGTAATGCTCCTTATTTTGAAGAATGGAAAAATAGTCAAGAAGCCATATCTGACATTCAACATTTTATTGCTAGATTGGAATGGGCTAGAAAACAAATGGCTTGAAAAACAAATGACTATCTACTAACTTCAGCGATGAAAAAAACTGCAACGGCGGGTCCCTCTTCTAGTTACCTATAAATCCCAAATTTTGGGTGAGCAAGCAAAGGCAAAAGTAAAAAAATTAACTAAGTACCAACAGCTTAGGATAAACCCCTCAAAAAATCACTTGACAACAACGTTATGATTTAGCCCTCCGGCAAATAAATTTTATTTCAGACTTCATTAACATATTATTTTTTTCAGTTAATCAGTAGCAATCAAGAGCAATGAAATACAAGCTTTCATTACACATAGAATAAAGTAAGAACAAATAACATCTTTTTTTTGAAGGCCTTTTGAAGGTGATCGCCTTCATTACTATCTTTCCACTAAAAGTAGTTATCTGCTTCGCACCCAAACATTCAATTGCAGTCTCCAGTCACTGTCTTCGGTAGATCATCTTGCTTGCGTAAATCTTAGGTTACTGATGGTAATTCAACATTCAAAAAACTAAAGAAGACTACGAATCAAGCTTTATATTTTGCTAAGTCATTGCAAATTAAATTCAGCTACTATCAAGACAATAAAGTTTTGTGATTCGCTGAGACTGTACACACTTATCTGTGAGCCTCATCCATACTTGTTCCATCTTCCCATTGTCCTTTTCTCCCTGCTGGCAGTCCAAATGGGACCCACATCTTATCGGGATATACCGCTAACATTAAGGGGTAACCACAATGCAATGGATGGCGTCGTGTATGCCTTTTGGAGAGAGGCATATGGTCACCCTAAATACGGCTTAATCAAATGAAAACATGCGAAGTAAATTTAGTCTAGATATTCGATCAGGGACATCGCCACAGCTTAGGTCAAGAAGAGAGAACCGTTGCCTTCAAATTTGGAAGCACAACCAATTGTCCTAGACGTTTTTCCTACCCAAGAAACATCATTTTTTTAATTAAAAAAAATTCACGTAATTCGTGGCTTGAGCTCTCGTGCTCAAGTTCTTAACCTTTATCTTGTACACGCTTCATTGCTATCTTCTTCTACGCCATAGCAACAATGTATCAATCGAAGTTGATCATGAAAAAGCTTAAACAACAACAATAAAAATTACGAAGTAAATTAATATAAAGAAAACATGGTTTAGGCTTTGCTCTTTTTTATCGTAAAGGCTTAATCTCATTCAGAAAATGCATATAAGCTAATTGAAAGATAATTCAATACACACCTAAATAAATGCTAGAAAATGATACCTTTCGTCTTTATCTCTCGTCTCTTTAGCTTGGGTCGGGTGTATGACGATTGGTTTAACGCCGATTGGTTGAATTCCCGATTGGTCCAATTCCCGATTAGTCTAATACCCAATTGGTCTAAAAAGAGACTAAAATGACTGAAAACTTTCCAATGAAAACGAGAAAATTAAATTGAATTATACAAAACCTTTTTCCTAAAATACATAGTGAATGTGTATAGTTTACGAAAGTATTCAGAGCACTCTTTGCACAAATTACAATGTTGATATAATTTTATCTTAGAACAAATACAAGGGTTAAATCACGTTTTAAAAACTGGAAATTTTTTTTGAAGGTCTATAAATGAAAATAAACAAAACTTTATTGAATGCATATTTTATGAAATATTTCTGATTTAATTATTTTTGAGCACCCTGTTATCTTATCTGTTTTTCTTAATCTGTATTTACTAGCAGAGGTACCTGGCATTGCCCAGGATAATTACAGAACAATCTCCAAAAATTAAATTATAACACAAAATGGTTAAATAATAACTCAGTTAATACAACACAGAGCAAAGAAGCTATCCATTCTAAGAAACATACGAAAAACAGGAATTCTAGGTGATATATTGGGATTTTATCTAAACAATTCTTGACTTGCCTCACCACCACTGAACATCATCAGATACTTTAGACTCAACTTTTTCTTGCCTTTGATGTAGAAGCTCTCATACCTTTTTCTTGCTCTATTCGAAAATCCCATTGTTCAGATGTTTCAAATGCCCGTATAGCTTTTCTGTTTTAGTTGCAGAGTTTCTCTCACTAATACCCATTCTTTCTCTTTCCCTTCCAGACACATGCGTGACTCCTTTGCCTCATCAATAGACGCTGCCTTATTAATGCTCAGTCACGGCATCATCATTTTATGCTCATTATTAATAATTCTTGGAAACGAATGTTCAATCATTGCATTATTGGCATTTCAGTTTCCAAAATAAACACATTTCTACAAAATATATCTAAATATGCTTTTATGATATGTTTGGTTCTGATGTGCTACCAAATAAGCAAGATGATATACTCGGCGTGGCTCGGATTTTTTTTTGTCTGGATTAAATTTTGCAATGTCTTAAAAATAAACACATGAAAAGGCTCAGAATTATACAGTAAAAAATCTTAGTGTATATTCGAAAAAAATTTTTTAAGGCTCACAATGGGTGGACCTTTCAAAGGATGCCACTGCTAGTCTAAATAATTTCTTACTCACGTAATCTTACTTTAATGGACACTAGATGTTGTTATAATTCCCACTCTTTCTCTCGATATCTTGAAGCAAAACTTGGCCATTCGTCACTTTGTGTAGCGGTCGCTGATTTTTCTATTTACTCGCTTACCATTTGCTCAGTATAGCACGGAGCTAAAGGAGTACTTCCTTCGTCGTCTTTCCACTAATTCTCAATGGCCTGCTAACTTTAAATTATCTCCAGTTACTGATGATTTTTAAAGATTTTCAAGAAATTGTTAAGTACTAAGAACTCTCTTTTCTAAGAAAAACCTTAATAACAGGGATTGTATGCATTGTTACAAATTGAAACTTATCTATATTGCACAAACTCTACTTTGCATTGTCGGTCCTGAGATATATATTGTTGATCCTTACATAGTGTTGGCAGATTGCATGTTGACCATTGCTGATACCTATTGTTGCAAAAACTATTCCTTGCATTGTTAGTCATGAGATATATATTGTTGGTCCGTGCAGAGTGTTTGTGAATTACGTGTTGATACCATTGTTGATAAATGTTGTTGCACAAACTTTGTCTTGCATCATTAAATATTTTTCACTAATGTGCCTTGCCATAACCATGAATATCGATTTTTTATCAATAATTATTATTTTCTCGAAATCTGAGGTAGACAGTTACCTTCCTCATGCTTCAACGTTCAAGTAAATAAAATATCATGAAGTTCAGAATATAACTGTAAATTTGTATAAAATACAAACAAACCCATAAACAAACAAACATCCTTCTTTATTTTTTTATTTATGATTAGTAGAGTTACCCAGCATTGCCCGAAATTATTACATCTAATGGCCCGCCTATAGACGTCCAAGAGATGTCCTTGCTGGATTGCCTAAGGATATCCAAAAGATGAATAGAATTGCAATAGGATGTTATTAGGATATCCATAGGACATACAAAGTAAATCCTGAAAGAAAAGCTGGCTAATAATAGGATGTTAATTGGATATCTTTATATTTGATTAACTTAAGAATAAAATAAAACTCTTTTTCCACAACGAAACAGGAATTGAACAAACATAAAAAGAAAAAGACCGAAAATAAAATGAAAAACTACAACCTGAGTCTGTAAGCGCTTTTCAAAAGCTTTGCTTTCATCAATCACCAGCCAAGGAGCCCCTCGAGAGAACATCATTCAGTTCTCTCAAGTTCTCTCGAGGGGCTCCTTGGCTGCTGAATGATGAAAGCAAAGCTTTCGAAAAGCGCTTAGAGACTCAGGTTGTATTTTTTCATTTTATTTTCGGTCTTTTTCTTTTTATGTTTGTTCAATTCCTGTTTCGTTGTGGAAAAAGAGTTTTATTTTATTCTTAAGTTAATCATCTGCATTATCCACATAAGATTTTTAGACAATTTAGTTATCTTTATATTTATTTAATGCTTGTATATTTTATCGGACATAAATTTATGCAGCTTTCAAATCAACTCTTTAATGCAGTTAAATTTAACAGATTTAAATATGATTTTCTTTTAAGTAAGATAATGAACTATTTTACTTAATGAACTACTTAAAATTTATTAATCATATAATATAAAAATTATTTATTTTACATATTAGAAAAAATGAAATGAATCCAATGATTACAATTTAAAAAATAATTTATTTAAAACATTTTGTAATATATATGTATACAATACAATTGATTTAAAGCATCAATATATAATAATAAGAAAGGAAAAATTTAATTTTGAAATTCTTGATTTTGTTGGCCTTCTTCCTGAAATAAAAAATATAATTTCATAAGTAAAATGTCCATAAATGCCTATTTTATAAGTAGATAATATTAATAAAAATAGTTTATACATTTTAATTATTTTTTCCAAATATCTATGAAATATTTTGATTGATTTTGTGCAATATTGAAGCTTTTTGCGGCTTTACGGTAGAGCAACAGGTGTCCCAACTCCTTTGATCATGTAGAGTATATATAAGTTTACACTTGGGTATACACTTATTCACATAGGTTTACATACTTCTACACAAGTTGGCACTTTTGTACACTTTACATTATTGTAATTTCACATACCTGGAGTTTCATTAACCCCGTTTTTGGGCCTTTGGCCTGTTGGGGGACAACGTAGGGTTATTCCCACCCAGTTTATCTGGTGGGACATTCCTGTTATTGTTACATTACTATTTAAATATTTAAATTTAAAATATATACAATGAACATTAAATTTATTAAAGAAGCTTCTATTATTAGTTGTTTTTTTTTCTTTTTCCATTTACAAATTCTTTAATACATTTAAATGTGTATTGTTCAACATATGAAAACTTAAAAACTTTTATTTCAAATGACCTTTACAGTGCCTTAAAAGATCAAAAGAACCTTAGAATCGAACATCTTACTTTCTTTTTTTGGTGTTTGCTTCTTTCTTTAGCATGGCGTAACCATCCCATTATAGCTGTCTGTATATCCCTGTCAGTGGCAATTTTTATTCTGTCATTCAGTCTGACAGCTTCTACAACAAAAAATTAAAATTATTTCAGTGATATTTTAATGTAACTAATTTCTAAGAACGTGAAATGATTTTAAAACAAATAATCAATTAACTTGTTTACGTATTAATCTGCAAAAACTTTTTAAACAAATTTGCAATAATATATGAAAAAATATTTATATTAATATAAATTGTAGCAGTAGAAAAAATAAAATTAGTTCAGTTTATAATTATTTTCTATTACCCTGAATGACATCTGCTAAATTTAAATTTGAGAAAATTCTTTTCCCTTTAGTTCCAAACCAACTAAAGTTTTCTGCCAGTTGGTCTGTTATCGTCCGTTGTAAAATTCTTCGACAGACCTCAGCCAGGTTATTCCCTCCGATTGATGAAAGTTTGATAGCCTATAAATAAAAGTTTAAAAAATATTTTTTTCCTACAGTGAAATGTATTTTTGAATATTTATTATACAGTTTTACAATATTTTAATTCACTACTTAAATTTCATACAGATAAAACTATATTTTAGCGTAATTTTAGTATTAACAGTTTTTAGGATTTCACATCATTTATTCTCACAAATTTTTTCTTGAAAGGAGGATTTTTTAATAACTTCTCCATCTCCTCAAGATCACTTTCTTCTCCATCACTGAAATTAATTTAAACATAAATAATTTTGATTTATTCTTTCAACTGAGTTTTAATATTCTAGAAAATCTTTTCCTGTATATACAAAATTAAAATTAACATGCATATTAAGGATTTGCTTTCAATAATTTCTTCACCTTTTTGATATATATAATGCTTTAATTGAATGACTGATCATCAATTCTCCCTTAACAAAATAACTTGTTTTGTAAGTTATTATATATAAAAAGATAATAAAAAAAATACCGAATTGATAGGGATCGTTTAGGCACAGGTGGTAAAGGTGGAATTTCGTCCCATTGCTCATTATCTGACTCTTCCTCGCTGCTTGAAACATGGTTTAATCTTCTATAAGAAGGTTGATGCTTCCTCTTCCCTTTACTTATATGCTCTTCCAGCTCTGTATTCAAATCAGAAGTATCTTCTGCTTTTTTTAATTTATTTCTTGCAGTCGAATATTCTTCTGCAGCAATAACACAAAACATATTTTCATGTAGAGTTGAAAACTACTGAAATTTGTAACTCATTATGATAAAAAAAAATTCACATTTGACTTACTGCATTTATGTAGAACCCTGATCTGAAATTTGTCCCAAGTTTTTTTATCAGGAGTTTCTCCCTGCTTCACAGCTTTGATGATTTTCTGGAGTTTGTATGGTGGCCAGTAGCAAATTTTATCCTCAATCCAATTTGACGGAGCTACCTCCACATCGTCAGACTCAATGAAGTGCACCACACAATATTCACACACAGACATGCTCTTTTGTTTGAGAAAATTTTGACAGTAATAGAAGCTTAACTGATACTAATTTGAATATTAATTGATAAATTGAATTATGAAATATTGACTATAATTTGAACTACATAGTTCCATTTATACATTATCTTTTCATAAAGATGACATTTTATAATTTTATTAGCATCACAATTTATAAGTATATACTAAAAACAAACAAGATTTTATATTCATTTCTGTAATCTTAAAAAGTTAACTAAATAACTAATCAATACTGTTAAGATAACTTAAGATACTAATATTAAGAAATGAATAATTTTGTCAGATATGTATTAGAAAAGGATGAAAATTAAATGTATCGGTAGTTTATTTTTAGTGAAGATCTAACACCTTTAAAACTAATACTCTTATTATATTTGAACACTAATATTATTAAGCAAAGAAACAAAGATTTATTATGCATAAAAAGTATAATTAAAATATAAGTGAATATGAAAGATTAGTTGTCTACTATAATGATTTGTGTGTGTGCAATAATGGATATATAACTGAAGTTTCTTTATTATTCAGTGATGGTAAAAGTAGACATTTCTTCTGAATCATGTCAATTGGCCAGCAAAATATTTCTGATAATGTTGAAACCATGAATACATTTATCAATTCTGAATTGCATGGAATTTTAAAAAAATGATCCGTTTGTAAAAACTGCCTTCCTATAATAACAATTTCATTTTTCCTTGTGGCTATATTTTCAATTACTACAATTGTGTTGTCATTAAGCAAGCAACAGTTATTTCCTGATGAAGTTTTTAGTAGGTATTTTTCAAAAATGATTTGTTTATACTGAGGATCTGCACAATTTTGTACAAGTGGGCCATTATTGTGCCTTATTTCACACATGGGATATTTTTTATGATTAAATTTAGTTTGCGTAATACATGTATTTTCATTTAATCTGCAATAAAGTTGTGCCAGTGCTTTCTCAGATTTTCTCAACTTTTTTTTTAATATTTTGTAAATAATTTTCAAACCTGAAGGAACTGAACACATCTAAAGCTCCAAACCGTTTTACATCAGCTGCCAAATGAATAAGCCCATGGACATTATAGGAAATATACTCAGTTCCATATAATATTTCAAAAGTTGAAACAAAATGGTTTAATAAAGATGATGCATATTCATTATAAATGAAACATAATTGTGGATTTACCAGTATGGATATTGCAACATGCAAAGACATAAAATTATTATAAAATTTGGTATTTAAGATATTTTTTAATACTACTGGTCCTGTGTACAAGAGAAATTGTCTAAATTCTGTGGCTTTCCAACGATCTATTTCTTTCAAGGCACGAGGCTTTCTTACAAAATCACAGCTCATGTAAGTTTTTAAAGCTTCTAATTTATTTGAAATTTCTGCGACCTTAGAAGAATTCAATCTGAATAATAAATTTCCTCTTAACCATAAAATTAAAAGTTTTCTCATCACTCCAAGGCAAACAAGATGCATGTATTCATATGGTACTTGACTTACTAAGCCTACAGATAATACAGTTAAAGGCGAAACACCTGTGTGATGATCTTTTTGAGTCTGTTCTAAGAAATCTTTATCTGTTCTTAAAACAGCAGAATTTTCCGGAAAGGCCATCCTGTTATTTATGTATTCACCTTCCTGTTGACATTTCGAACATCCATAATATGCATTATGCCCTTTTGTACATAAAATAAACGCTCTTGCAGGAGCATCACAAATAAATCCACCAAAATGTACACCAATTCTTTTATTATCAAAATTGATTCCGTTTTCTAGAACTTCCAAAGATTCGTTCACAAATGATTTTAAAAATTCATTCACTGATGAAGGTTTGCTATTTCCTTGATAACAACCAATCAAAAAAGGATTTGAATCAGGGATAGTTGAAATATAACCTAAAATTGGCCATAATTGATTGTTAGAACTCTTTGATATCGGTAAGCCATCAATATTAATAAAAAGCCTAATATCATTTAATGAAGAATCAATGCTCTCTTTAAATCCCAGAAACGTGTCTTGAATAACTTTTACAAGTGATAAATGACAATATTTCCCTGGAGAGACATCAATGAGATTGGTGTGCCTAGGGGTATGAAGTAAAGTGCGAGAGTCTTTAGGTAAATCACTGTGGCAAGGATGTTCTTTAAGAATGGCAAGAAGTTCATTCAAAGCATTATGTGAAATATTATGTTTTAATGCCCATGAAATTAAGCTAGTTTTAAAACCATTTCCTTTTATTTCTAAAAATTCATCATAATGTGTTTCATCAAGAGTCAATTCATTCGAGATATTATTTAAATTTTCTGACACAGAATCTTCACATGTACTACTAGGAAATGTATCAAAATCATCTACTCCATTTGTGTCACTGAATCCATTGTCATCATCAGTATTAAAAACATCTTTGAATTCATCATCCTGCATACTTAAACTAGCATCATCGATAATATTAAATGATAATTCTACTTGATTATTAATTTTTTTATTTAGCTGCCTTTTACTCAAACTCATGCTGATTCAAATAGACCTAATAAGTTGCATTAATAATTATTAATATAACGTTAACAGTTATATCGTGATTTTTGAATTTTTATAAATCTGTTACTGGAACTAATGAATAATATATTATTAATATAATAGTCACAACTGTCTTGAGATTATAGTCTTAAGATTATTTTACTTTTAATATGATTTTTAAAAATGAGCTTTTAAGCGTTAACAGGAAACCTTTGTTCAGGCAAGCACGTGCAAACTATTTATAGCTCACGAGTCTCTGAGTACTCAAGAGCACAAGGACGCTTTTATGTCATAAATAGTACACTACTTATGTATGTAATACTCACATAATTATTTTTTTTTAATTTTAAAGAAAAACGAGGTTTCGGCACAAACGAGCACGAGAAAATTGGTAAATTTTGTTCAGTGAGCACCAGAAACTTTACTGATCACTTCCGTACGGTGATGAAGAGGCTATGAGGATTAGCCTTAGATTTGTAAAACAAATTTTCGCACTTTAAATAGAATAATAATTCAATGTTTGATAATTTTGTATCAGTTCCTTAAAAATTTTTAAAATATTTTTACCAAACTATTTAAATATAAAATAATTATAAAGTTGTTGAATACGAATCTAAGACTATACAAAGTTTAGTAATTATACGTCTTCAAAAGTCTGCATCGATGACTTTCATCCATCCCTGCTTATTTTTATTTCAACTAATTTTTCAAATAACGAGGTCATTATTTTTTGAGGCCGATTTTGTTAAGTATTTTTTTATAATTAATGATTCATTAAAATTTCTTTCATTTTTTTTTAATCACTTGATGAAAAAATCCATTTCTTTAAGAAACTTCGGACGAATATGACATTTCTAGGATGTTTTACGGATATGTAGAAAAGATTAAATTTAAAATTTTCAGAATTATTAAATTAAACAATGATTTGAACTTAAAAATTTTTATTATTTCTTCATGAAATAAACAAATTATAAAAATTATCAACTTAAAAACAAGTAACATTTTTTGGACATCCCTAGGACGTCCTAAAATGTTCGTTTTTTCAAAGATCAAAAAAGGTCATCAAAATTGATCCAAAAGATGTTCGAAGGATGTCCTAAATATCCCAGGATTTCATTTGGATATGCTGAACATATTTTGAACGTCCTTTGGATGTCATGTGTTGTATGGGACTTGTTGGTAAAAAGAACAATCTCAAAAAATTAAATTATAAACTCCCAATTGATTAAATAATAAGTCAATCAACATAACACAGAGCGAAGAGATTATCCATTCTACGAAAAATACGAGAAACTGGAAGTCTAGGTGATATTCCGGTTTTTATCTAAACTCTTTATGACTTACCTCACCATTCCGGAGCATCACCAGGTACGTCAAGTTTTTCTTGCCCTTGACGTAGAAGCTTTTATACCCTGTTGCTATATTCGAAATTCCCGTTGTTCAGACGTTTTAAACGCCCGTATAGCTTTTTCTGTTTTAGTTGCAGAGTTTCTGTGAAAATACTCGTTCTTTCTCTTTCCTTTCCAGGCACATAAATTTTTGCCAGTCCTCTCCAGTTCTCCCTAAGGACGTTTGATAGGGAGCTCAAGAGAGACACGCGTGACTCCTATGCCTAATCAATAGACGTTGCCTTAATAATGTTCTGTCACTGCATCTTCACTTTATGCTAATTATCAATAATTCTTGGAAACGAACATTCAGTCATCGCATTATCTGCATCTCAGTTTCAAAAATATACTTCTTCCCGCGGAATATAGTAAAAATTTATTTTTAGGAAATGTCTGGATCTGCTGTGCTACCAAATACTCGACGTGATAACCCAAGTGTGGCTCGGGCTTTTTTTGGAATAAATTTTGAAATATCTTAAAAATAAACACATGAAAACGCTTAATACAGTAAAAATTCTTAATGAAAATTTGAAATAAAAATTTTTTAAAGGCTCACAATGGACTTCTCCAAGGATGCCACTGCTAGTCTGAAGAATTTCTTACGTAATCTTACTTTAGATGTACACTTGATGTTGTTACAATTCCCTTTGTTCTCTTAATAACTTGAATCAAAACTTGGCCATTCAACTCTTTCTGTAGTCCAGCGATCGCCCATTTTTCTTTTGACATGCTTACCTTTTGCTTAATACAGCACGGAGCTAAAGGAATGCTTCCTCTGTCGTCCTTTCTCAATAGTCTGCTAACTATCCATTATCTCCAGATACTGATCATTTTTAAATAGTTTCAAGAAATTGATAAGTACTAGGAACTCTCATTTCTAAGAAATGCCTGAATAACAGGAATTCTATGCATTGTTAAAAATTGAAATTTATCTATATTGAACAACCTTTGAATTTCATTGTTGGTCATGAGATATATATTGTTGGTCTGTGCAGAGTGCGTGTGAAATGCGTGTTGATACCATTGTCGATTCCTATGGTTGCACAAACTTTTCCTTGCATTGTTGGTCATGAGATATTTCTTATTATTATGCCCTGCCATAACCATGAATATCGATTTGTTATCAATAATTATTATTTTTCAGAAATCTGAAGTAGACAGTGACCTTCCTCATGGTTTGGAGGTAAAGTATGCAAAATTTCATCAAGATCGGAATTAAACTGTAGATTTGTATAAAAAACAAACCCACAAAAAAACTCACAAACAAACAAACCCACAAACCTCAAGAAGGATGTTGATTTGTTTTAGTTAAACACTTGCAATTGTATTCGGATATATAAAAAAACTGTTATGATTTCTTGTGCCTGGATTCGCCAGCCGAGGTTCAAATGCGCTCTCCTGACAATTTTATTTATATCCCAGCTTTTACTCCAAAGCAGGACAGAACACTATGTTTTTCGTTTGTCCATCTGGGGCATATTTGTATCACTGGGTAATAATGGAATGCGAGGAATGAATACGTTTTCACCCATGATGATCGTGGCCTCTATTACGTTCGGCAATAGATTCTTCACAGTTAGTCTTGTTATATTGCACAGCCTTGGTGAGTCGACGTTATGTAATAGCATGATAGGGGATCCTTTTTTAAAGTGAGCTTATGTGGCGGCATTCCTGGGGGTTCAAGGGAATTTAAAAATTCTGTAAGGTAATGCACAGCTTGCCCCATATCCATTACTGAATCAATAGATGAAAAAATATCAGAGATGCTGGGAAGCATTTCCTGAATTATATGTAATTTTGGAGCTAAAATGGCCCTTTCGCACAGCCATCGATGCGATTTGTAATTTTCTTTTATATCTGGAAACACTTCTAGTTATCAGCTCGTGGAGTGAAGAGACCATATTGCAGAAATTTGAGGGAAACAAAATTAGACCGGTAGTGGGGTCGACGGGAACTATTCCATTGGCAATTAACAGCAACTGCAGTGAAAACTGCTCTGCACTTGTTTCTCCTCATAAATGAACCCTCATATTCGTCTTGAGATCCATTTTGCGCACATGGCCCCATAAGGTTGAAGACTTAAGACAGGCATGAAGTTCATCGGCTGGCATAGTGTGGAATCCCAGGCAGGGTGTGTCTAAAATCTTCTGCCAGGAGGACAACAGTACCGCTCATCAGCCGCCCATTTCCCCGTATGTCTTGCAAAGTGTGATCAAGCGCTTCTAGTGCCTTTTTGTGGGCCATGGTGCATTCGTCCCAAACGATGAGTTTGCAATGCTTGAGCACTTCTGCCTGACTGGAGCCTTTGCTTTTTTTGCAAATAGGCCGTTCTGAAAACTGCAGATTCAATGGTAGCTTCAGAGCTGAATGCGCTGTTCGACCACCAACTAACTGTGTAGGTGATATCCCAGAAGATGCTACAGCCAAAGCAGTTTCATTTCTTTGGCGAATCTCAGCCAGCAAAACATTTTTCAGAAATGTTTTTCCAGTTCCCCCAGGTGCATCAAGGAAACAAATGCGACCATTTCCATTCATAGGCTTGCCTCTAGTCTGAGACTAATAGGGGTTTATTTTTTTTCAAGAAAAAGCTGGAGAACATTAATGTCATAGTTCTATATAGCTTTCACGCACGTGTCCCTCGAAGGTTTTAAGATGATTAAATGATGTTGGTCCTCGCACAACGTGATGCAACATTCTGAGGTAGTAGCACTCAGCATTGCTGGGATGATTAGTGTAGACACGGCCAATGGCGTCCGTTGCGCATATGTCGGTTTGACCTGGAACTTGGGCTCCCGTCTTCCTCCTGCAGAAAATTTTGCGTTGTGCGTTCCAGATGTAGTATTTTGGTGCATTAGACGTGTCTTGGCAAATGGATCTTGCTGGCACAACTGGAAAAACGCTCTTAATGTTGTGTTTGGAGGCATTTCCACTCTCTCATGAGCATTCTTTTCTGTAAAGTATACTCTCTGTGCATTCTAAGTGAACGCTTAAGTGGACATCCGTTGGGTATCATTAGTGGATTTGAAAATTTAAGAAGCGCCAAACAGCTTCATTATGCTAATATATCTCTCCAATTGTTAATGAGTCACTTCATCCACCGCAGTTTAAGTGGCTAACCCGAAAACGGCCATGTCACTGCCTTTAGTGACGTATTTGCAAATATACTTAATCGATTTAACAGGCTGGCAGTACTCGACATTGATGTGTGCTTGAAACATTTTTGTAAGTAGAGGGGAATAAGGCACAACTCACCTGTTATCAAGATCGATATCTCTAATTTGGTTGTTAACCTTAACGGTAAGAGTCGCTGTGAAGCCCCCATTTTCAGGTTTCCGTCGTCTGTATAAAAGGTATCCATCGTTGGCTGATTGTGTCTCATCAATGAACTGTCTTGGATAGTTCTTAATACATTTACCATTTTTCATGCACGGTGCCTTATGGTTTAAAAGTCCGCACGGCCCATGGATCATGTTCTTTGACGCAACATCGAATATCAATGGATCCTGTTGAAGATCTGGTAGCTCAGCAGAATTTATGTTATGTATTTCAGTACGTCGGATTTTACTTTAAGCCATACCAACATGTGTGCATGTGGAAGACCTCGCTTTTGCCATTCGACCGAATGCATCCAACAATGGGTTTCTCCAAATATATGGCTTTTCTAAATAACATCATTAAATATTATTAGTTTTTGCTGAAATACTCTCGCTGTTTCCTCCGAACTTTTCCTTGCCCTGGACGTTGCAGCTTGCATACGCTCCTGCTGTATACGAAGCTCTCTTTACTCCGAAGTTTCACTTGCTCTTGACGTGGAAGCTTGTACACGTTCCTGCTGTATACGAAGCTCTCTTTCCTCCGAAGTTTCCTTTGCTCTTGACGTGGAAGTTTGCACACGCTTCTGCTGTAGACGAAGCTCTCTTTCCTCCGAAGTTTCCCTTGCCCTTGACGTTGCAGTTCGCATGCTTCCTGCTGCAGTCGAAGATCCCATTGTTCAGATGTCACTGACGCCCCGATATTTTTTTGTCTCTTAGCTGCAGGGTTTCTCTGACCAGTCGTCTTTATTTTATTTGGTGACATACACACTTTTCCCAATCATCTGAAAGCTTGTTAGGGAGCTTAAGGAAGACACATGTACACTACGGTTTATAAAAATCGCAACACCCTGATGGAATGGTCTAATCCATATGCAATTTGCAATATTTGTATACAATGGGTCAGAGTATAAATGATTAGATTTTCAGAGTAATTGCTTGAAAGAACACCATGCCTCGACGACGACGAAGGGTACCATATCAACAGCTGACAGACTTTGAAAGAGGACGCATAATTGGTCTGCGTGAAGCGGGATGGTCGTATCGTGACATTGATGCTCGTGTAGGACGTAATGCAACGACAATTATGCGTGCATGGAGGCAGTGGAGCGAAGAGAACAGGGCACACCGAAGACCAGGCTCAGGAAGACCCAGCACGACGACACCGCGAGATGACAGACACCTCTATCGCATGTGTGTAGCAGATCGTACAGCCACTTCCACAGTGTTAGCACAACAGTGGGGTGCTACAGTAGGCAGGACAATGTCTGCTAGCACTGTACGACGCCGTTTGATTTCCAGAGGATTGATGGCACGAGTACCATTGTTGCGGATTCCTTTGACTCAAAACCACCGGCGCCTCAGGTTGCAATGGGCCCATCAACACCAACAGTGGCAAGCTGAATGGCAACAAGTTGTGCTTTCGGATGAGTCAGAGTTTAACTTGCAGCACCATGACGGCAGGATACGAGTCAGAAGACGTCGTGGCGAGCGAGACCTTCCAGAATGCATCCTGCAGCGTCATTCAGGACAAACGCCAGGGGTGATGGTGTGGGGTGCAATCAGTTACCATGGCCGTTCCCGTCTGATCAGAATCCATGGCAATCTGAACATCAGGGAAGTTGTGCAACCCGAGGTCATCCCCTTCCTGCAGAACCTTCCAGGAGCTGTATTCCAACAGGACAATGCCCGACCGCATGTGGCCAGATGTGTCCTCGCCTTTTTCCAAGCACATCAGACGCCCTTGTTCCCCTGGCCTGCTCGTTCACCAGACATGTCCCCAATCGAACATGTGTGGGACAGGGTTGCTCATCGATTAGCTCGTCAGACTACTGCAGCAGCAACTGTGGATGAACTGTATACCCGTGTAGACAGAGCATGGCAGGACATTCCCCAGGCCCTTATTCAGAGCTTGTTAGACTCAATGCCACGACGTTTAGAGGCTGTAATTGCATCCCACGGTGGTTTCACCCGATACTAATGTGACAATAAAACGCATTGTATGGACCTGAAAATTTAATGGTTTCTTTTCTGACCCATGATATGCAAATGCTCCAAATTTAATGCAGATTGGGCTATTCCATCAGGGTGTTGCGATTTTTATAAACAGTAGTGTATCTCCTTTGCCTAATCGAGAGAGACTGCCCTGTCTATCTTGTCTATTATAACCATTTCCTGTTCATTGTTAATAATTCTTGGAAAAGAATTTTCTATTATTATATGATCATTTTATGTTCATTTTTATATATCTTGGAAACGCATGTTCTGTCATTGCATTATCATTTTTTGTGCAGCAATATAATTGTTTGAAATGAACTTTCTATCATTGCATTATCATTATGTGCTCATTGTTGTTGGTGAATTGCGCATTGACACAATTGTTGATGCGAACACGACGGGCCTATTGTTGCACAAACTATTCATTCCATTGTTGGTCTGCGATATTTCGCATTATTATGCGTTGCCATAACCATGAATATCTATTTTTTTATCAATAATTATTATTTTTCGAAATCTGAGGTAGACAGTGACCTTCCCCATCGTTTGAAGGTCAAGTATACCAAATTTCATAAACATCGGAATACTACTGTAAATTTTTATAAGAAACATACCCACAAACAAACCCACAAACAAACCCATAAACAAACAAACCCACAAACCCACAAAAATCCTTCTTTATATATAGATAGAAGATTCTTGGAATCCAACGTTCAATCATCGTATTATCAACCTTTCAGTTTCCTAAATATACACATTCCCACAGAATATAGTCAAAATGTATTTTTATGAAATGTTTGGATCTGATGTGCTACCAAACAAGCTAGGTGATAATCCCGGGCATGGTTGGGCTCTTTTTATGAAAAAAATTTTGCAATATCTTCAAAATTAACATATGAAAACGCTTCGAATTAATACCAGTAAAAAGAATAATAAAAATTAGGAGAAAAAATTTTAAATGCTCACGATGGATGGACCTCTTCAAGTATGCTGCTGCTAGCCTAAATAATTTCTTAGTCAGGTAATCTTACTTTAGATGTTCCCCTTGATGTTGTTGCAATTCCACACTCTCGATGTCTTGAAGCAAAACTTGGCCATACATATCTTTGTGTAGTCTAGTGGTCGCCGATTCTTTTATTGACATGCTTCCCATTTGCTCAATACAGCACAGAGCTAAAGGAGTTCTTCCTCTGTCGTTTTTCCACCCTCTCTCAATAGCCTGCTAAGTCTACATTATCTCCAGTTACTGATCATTTTTAAAGATTTTAAAAAATTTATTAAGTACTAAGAACCCTCTTTTCTAAGAAAAGCATGAATAAAAGGAATTCTATGCAACAAACCTACATTTGCTTGGTTGGTCATGAGATATATATTGTTGGTCTATGCAGAGTGTTTGTGAATTGCGTGTTGACACCATTGTTCATAATTATTGTTGCACAAACTTTGCCTTGCATGTTGGTCATGAGGTTTTTCTAATTAATATGCCTTGCCATAAACATGAATATCAATTTTTTTTAATAATTATTATTTTTTCGAAATCTGAGGTAGACAGTGACTTTCCTGATGATTTGAAGGTCAAGTATGCATAATTTCATCGGGATCTGAAAAAAACTGTAGATTTGTATAAAAAACAAACCCACAATTGCATGATGAAATACATAGAGTTCCATTCGAAGGGTCGTGGCAGAGGGGGCGAGTTAAGAAAAAACACCTGTAGTGTAACTCCAGTTAAAGAAAAAATACGAGGGTTGGGGCAAAAGTCATGGCAACTGTTTTTTTTCTTGAAGATACCAGTCCGGTTGGAAAATGTGACATATACAGACGAAAGGACAAGGTTTTAAGTACATGTGTGGACAATGAATAGCACTAAACTATCGTTACAAACTAATTTATTACAGCAGTATACAGGGCAAAATGGCTTTCACGGTTGCTCAGCACGGGTTGACACACGTCCTTGCTGAAACTTTCCTACCCACCGTGCTACTGTACGGTTTGTTAGGGCATAATTCCCAAGGGCTTCCACTTAATCACTGTGACATTCTATCGCATTTCTGCCTCAGAGAACGGCTATTTTGATGTAAGCGCGCTGCTCAAGACGGGTTACTTCCATCTCGCACGACCCTCACCAATTGACTGATTTCACAGCCCTGGCAGCGCTACTACCAGCACTACTACTATCACAGAGCCATCTGTTGTTCTGCATACACACTATGCCTGCAGAACTTCCACACAACACATAATAGTTACCATGACTTATACCCCAACCCTTGTATATAGAAAACTAGCAGAGGTACCCGGAGTTGCTCGGGATAATTACACTTGTATATAAAGAGAGCAAACTCAAAAAATTAAATTATAACTCCCAACTGGTTAAATTTTAGCTCAATCAATACAACACAGAGCAAAAAGACTACCTATTCTACAAAAAATACGAAAAAGAGGAATACTAGGTGATATATCGGGACTTTATCGAACCTTTTCTTGAACTCACCACTGCATAGCATCACCAGACATTTTAGACTCAAGTTTTTCTTGCCCTTGACGTAGAAGTTCTTATACCCTCTTGCTCTATTCGAAACTCCCGTGTTTCAGATATTTCAAATGCCCATAGAGGTTTTTCTGTTTTAGTTGGAGACTTTCAATGACTCAATAGTCGTTCTTTCTCTTTCCTTTCCAGACACAAAAACTTTTGCCAGTCGTCTGGATGTTTGATAGGGAGCTCAAGGGAGACACGCGTGCCTCAGCAAGAGACGCTGCCTTATTAATGTTCTCTCACTGCATCATCATTTTATACACATTATCAATAATTCTTGAAAACGACCGTTCAATCATCGTATTATCAGCATCTCAGTTTCCAAAATATACACATTCCCACAGAATATAGTCAAAATGTATTTTTATGAAATGTTTGGATCTGATGTGCTACCAAACAATCTAGGTGATAACCCCGGCGTGGTTCGGATTTTTTTTGGAGTAAATTTTGCAATATCTTAAAAAACCCCATAAAAATGCTTAGAATTATTACAGTAAAAATTCTTAATGAAAATTCGAAAAAAAAATTTTTAAAGGCTCACAATGGATGGACCTCTCAAAGGATGCCACTGCTAAATATGGAGTCTAAATAATTTATTACTCATGTAATCTTACTGCTGAAGTACACTTGATGTTGTTGCAATTCCCTTTCTTTTCTCGATGTCTTGAATCTAAACTTCGCCCTTGATCTGTGTGTGTGTAGTCCACCGGTCACCGATTCTTTTATAAACATGCTTACCGTTTGCTCAATACAGCACTCGTCTGTCGTCTGTCCACTCTTTCTTAATAGTCTGTAACTCTCCATTATATCCAGTTACTGATCATTTTTGAAGATTTTCAAGAAATTGTAAAGTACTAATAACTCACTTTTCGAAGAAAAGCCTGAATAACAAGGAATTCTATACATTGTTACAAATTGAAATTCATCTATATTGCACAAACGTTGCCTTGCATTGTTAGTCATGAGATATATATTGTTGATCTCTGGCTAATGTTGTGCATTGCGTGTTGACATCATTATTGATACTTATTGTTGCACAAACTTTTCTTTGCATTGTTGGTCATGAGATTTTTCTCATTAATATGCCCTGAGGTAACCATGAATATCGATTTTATATCGATAATTATTATTTTTCCGAAATCTAAGGTAGACAGTGACTTTCCTCATGCTTTGAAGATCAAGTATGCAAAATTTCATCAAGATCGGTATAACACTGCAGATTTATATAAAAAACAAACCCACAAACAAACACACAAACCCGCAAACATCCTTCTTTATATACATAGACAACACATTTTCATTATTGTCGTGCATCAGGTTAATATGACAGTAAATGATAAATGAAAAATTAAACCATAGGTTACAATCAACATAGTGTGGAATTTGCTTTTTCTTTCCTAATTTTTTTTATTTATATAAATGTATTTAACATCTGTAGTTTAAATTTTACCGTCTGAGGTATGGCGTTTAAATACGAGGCGCATCCAGAAAATAAGTTTCCCTATTTAAAAAAAAAAGAAATCACACTTACAGGAACATATTTATTGGCAACAAGTACAGCAATGTTTCAGCTATTTTTCAACATAGCCACCACCATAATTGAGACACTAGTAGTATCGTGGGATCAACTTTTTTATCCCCCTGTCGTAGAACTCTGCCGCCTGTGAATGGAACCAGCGTGAGACAGACGTCTTCAGCTCTTCGTCATTGCCAAAACGCTCACCGGAGGACAGAAATTTCTTGAGGTGCAGGAAAACGTGAAAATCGCTGTTTCTACATCACGCGCTGCCGCACAAGCCGAACAAGATCATCATTGATGAGGGATGGTCGTCCACTACGCTCTTCATCATTTACACTTTGACGACCTTCCGAAAACTGCCTACACCAGCAACGCACAATCTGCTTACTCATGATGTTTGGCCCATATAACTGAAAGAGATGGCGATGAATTTCAATTGGCGCAATGCTTTGTGCATTCAAGAACTTTATCACCGACTGAACCTCGCAGGTGGCGTGAGAAGAAATAAGAGCTTCCATTCCAGACCATTGCTACCACGCTACTGGCACGAGGTGGGACCTGTCCGGCTGGCATATGATTGATACGTCATAGATCTGTTACACATGCGCAATTGACACGGCTAATTACGTTTACTTTAAAGGGGAAAACATCGGTAAACTTACTTTCTGGATGGGCCTCGTAAATTCGTTTAAATAAATTTGATATAGAATAAATACAAATCTGCAAATAAAATTGAAAAGTTGAATGGTATTGGTGCCTTAGGGATGAAATAGCTGAAAATTATCCAAAAGTATAAACCAGTTAAAAATGATGTTAAGTGTTAGTTTTTGACAAGGAATAGTGCTTTGTGTCTTGTTTCCATATTTTATTTTAGAACAGAGTAACTATGGCAACATAAGAATGAAACGATTTAGGAGATTACAACAATACAATACAGTGAAACTTCTCGAAACGACCACGCTTTTAAGGCAATCACCACTAAATATGACCAATATCCTTTAGAATCATTTTAGTATAACGTAAGCAACGTAAATTGATGTTCTCTAAAGTGAGCACCCTTTATCTCGACCGCGACCTTCAATTATTTGACCTAAGCGACCACCCTACCATGGCATTTTCTTAATTGAAGAGGTTATGACACCCCTGTTTAAATGCGATCACGCTGTTATTTGACCACCAGATGGTAAAATATCAAAAGCTGCTGTAAATAATCAGATATAATATAGACTTCATATATAAAGCTTAAGTTATCGATCTTTATTTAAAAGCACAACTACTGAAGTTATAAATGTTAAGTTTTTTATTTTAAATGATTTAAAATGATTCATAGAAATTTGATAAATGAATCATAGATTGCTGAAACTGCCATCGACGTCTGGTATGCCGTCTGGTATATGCTGAGAGCATTGGAACATTAACGAGTGTCGTAACTTCTTCAATTAGAAAACCATGAGCCCTCCTACGCTCCTTGCAAGTGAACTAGTCCCATAGATAAGCTTTTTAGTTTAAGTTTAACTCAAGGTATATAAAGATAAAGGTAGCACCGATCGGCCAACTTTACTGTCCTTGGTTTTTGGGATGTGACGTTGTGACGTGGTCACTTGTGTAGTATTTTTCTTTTTTGGAGTTATGGCTTCAGTGTCACGTGGGCAGGCTTAAGTTTTTTTTGTTGTATGTTTTTAGATATTGGCTTATTTCTAACGATTGAAGCCAATCTCTTCTGTTAAGGGGTGAATATTGCGACGTTGTCAATTTTTAGTTTGTTCTTTGTTCAGTTTTATTAGTAAAGTTTGTAAAGGGTTACAGTAGTCCTCCCTTAGAAAAGGACTAAATAACACGTGTTGGTGTCCACTTTACTTAAGATGTGACGAGACACATGTCATATTCATTAGAAATAATCCATATGACTCGCCACTACAGATATGCAGTGATTAATAAGGCAAATCTGTGTTGTTTTTTTATATCATTATAGAAAGAAATTTAGGAGAAAAGCGTGTTAGCTTAAATTCCATCTAGAAACAACCCCTTCCCCACCTTTTAAGCGGTGAGACAATAGGCAAATTTCGGTTCAATAACTAATGGGCAGTTATTTTATTAATTCACCACATTAAGACAATGGCGTCAAAGTGAACGCGAGAAACTCAAACACTGATTTTTTTATTCAGTCTAGTTTATTTTTAAATTCTCTGGTTATTTTATCGATGGCGACGATGAATAGGTCTAGGCCTAATCCTTTTTGTTTATGGATTAAGCTGAGAACGCAGAGAAAACAATGAGTATGGAAGGAGGAGTGGGGCTGCTGAGGCAACTGCACCTGAAGAAAAGAGATTCCAAGAAACGAAACTCTTGACCAATCAGAAACAGGGTCAGGTAGTGGAAACAATTGAAGAGAAAAAGGAACGGTGGAACGACTGTGTTTGCGCGGCGCGGCTTGGCTGGTTCTCCCACTCACCACTACCTCATCCCGAAGCGGTCCGCCTTCCACTCCAACGTGACATATTCTGCTCTCGAGCCGGAGTCCGTAGCACGTGCAGTACCAACCTTGTTTAATACCGATAGCATTTATCATGTTTTTCATCAAAAAGTATCGAGGAAATGAACAAATACTGATAGTTCAATTAGCTTTTGGCGTACCATCATTTTGTTATTCTGTATTTTATTTTTTTATTTTTAAAAACTTTTTTTACAGTAAACCTCAGTGCAACGTAATTTTGAATGATGTTTAATGCTGTGTCATAGGTAAACATAACCCAAGTAAATTTTCTCAAATTGTAAATAACCCCGAAAAAAAAACAAACAAACAAACTGTAAAGTTATTTGTTCTTTACAAACAATAAAACAAAAACAAAGTGAAAAATAATGCAGCCGAGCAAATTTGGCTCGTGCTACGCAGCCCACGCAATTCAGCTTACTTGGAGGTTCAATTTACGGCGTTGCTTGCGATTTGCGACCCCAAGTGTCTTATAGCACTTTAATCGCCTAAATTTCATCTACTTCGTAGTGTAGTACTTTGAAGGAGATAATTTACACCCTGTGTATGAAAGAAGGCCTACAACTGTGTGCGGAGTAAGCTACAGTGGCGGCCTAGGAGACATAAGAAACAATAATTGTGAACCAAGACCTCAGCGGTGTTTCAAGCGTTGAAACCAAAGTTAAGTTTTTAGTAATTAAGCTGTTCCGTGCGTAACTTAAAATAGCAAGTAAGTAGTGCGAAAAAGAAAAGAGGAAAGACAATAGTGCGTGTTGCGTAGAGAACCATCGATTATAAGACTTAGTCTGAATTTTGAGACTGAAAGCATTGCCATTGATAAGAAACTGTAACATTCATAGTGAGAATAAAATTTTTTAGAATTACCTTAGTTCCGTCTTCTTCTTTTACAACTCGATTATTGCCGTTGTTTAGTCTAACTGCTAGTCAAATTTAAAATTTTAGTATCAAATTTCCTTTTTTTCATTTTATAACTATTAAATCCTTTCTTATATTTCCATATATGAACGTTTGTGGGTTTGTGGCTTTGTTTGTTTGTTTCTTATAAAATCTACAGTTTTATTCCGATCTTGATGAAATTTTGCATAATTTACCTTAAAAGTATGAGGATGATGGTCACTGCCGACCTCAGATTTTGAAAAAAAAATAATTATTAGTAATAAATCGATATTCATAATGATGGCAGGGCATATTAAGAAGAAATATCTCTTGACCAACAATGCAAGGAAAAGTTTGTGCAACAATAGGTAACAACAATGGTATCAACACGCAATGCACCAAAACTATGCAAGGGAACGTTCGTGCAATATAACTAAGGTTCAATTTGTAATAATGCATAGAATTCCTTTTATTCAAGCTTTTCTTAGAACTGAGAGTTCTTAGTTTTTAAAGAATTCTTGAAAATCTTTAAAAATGATCAGTAACTGGGGATAATGGAGAGTTAGCCGACTATTGGGAAAGAGTGGAAAGACGACAGAGGGAACAGTCCTTTAGCTCCGTGATGTGTTGAGCAAATGGTAAGTATGTCATTAGAAGAATCGTCGACCGCTAGAAAACAAAAAGTGATGAATGGCCAAGTTTTGCTTAAACACATCGTGAGCAGAGTGGGAATTGCAACAACATCAACGAAAACATTTTATTCATTTATATGGAGAGGTCCATCCATCGTGAGCATTTAAAAAAATTTTTTTCGAATTTTCATTTTGAATTTTTACTGAATATATTCTAAGCGTTTGCTTGTGTTTATTTTTAAGATTTTGCAAAATTTTATCAAAAAAATAAAGAGCCCGAGTCACGATGGGGTTATCACCTACCCTAATTGGTAGCATAGCAGACCTAAGAATTTCATAAAAATACATTTTGACTATATTCTGTGTAAATGTCAATATTTTGGAAACTGAGATGCTGATAATGCGATGATTGAACGTTCGTTCCCAAGTATTAATAATGAGCAAAAAATGATAAGGCAGTGTCTATTGAGGAGGAAAAGGAGTCACACGTGTCTCCCTTGAATTACCTATCAAACTTCCAGGCGACTGGAAAAAATTTATGTGTCTGGAAAGGAAGGAGAAAGAACGAGTATTGGTCACAGAAACTCTGCAGCTAAAACAGAAAAAGCTATAAGAGCATTGGAAACATCTGAACAACGGAAGTTTCGAATAGAGCAAGAGGGTGTAAGAACTTCTACGACAAGGGCATTTAAAGTATCCAGTAATGTTCCCAGGTGGTGAAGATGGATAACATTAAAATCTGAGGCAGGTCAAGAAGAGTTTAAATCAAGTCCCGGTATATCACGAAGAATTCCTATTTTTCGGATTTTTATAAGACTCCAATAACCAATTTGGAGTTTTCATTTAACTTCTTGAGATTATTCTGATTACCTATAAGTGTAATTATCCCGGGCAACACCGGGTCCTCTGCTAGTCTTTAATAAAATTAGTTAGTAATTAGACATCCATTGCCACGTTTATTTTTTTTAGTCACTGCGACGAGTATAGGGTGATTTATAATGGGTAGGGAAATAAGAAACTGGCTAACAAGGTAAATGTAAGCTTATTATTAGTTATCATTGATTCCTTGACTATTACCAGAAGAAAACCCCTATACGATCACTAGGGACGCTATATAGGAGAAATAGGTATAATTGGGAGGTATATTTCATTATTAGAAGCAAAGATTTGGGTTTTATTTTATTATTGAAAGTGTGTAACTTAAGAGTATTGGTCGTCACAATTAGTGTTGTGATACGTCACTCATTCGTTGCATCACAAAGAAATGGTTTGAATTCAATTATAGCAGTTTGGTGTATTGTCAGTTAGGCACGGGTTTCCGTTTTGCCTTTGTTTGTACAGAAACTCCTCTTGTTGTATTGGCGGAGATTAACCCCAGTTGATTAACCATGACAGTGCAACGGTCCCTCTTGAGGTTGGGTCTCCGGAGCAGGCGTATGGTAACAGCACCCATGTTGACGCCTGTGAATCGCCGAAAATTCCTGCAATTCGCAATAGACTATCACCAGTGGACCTCAAGAGTAGCAAAGGGTTGCTTTCTCTGACGAGTTGCGGTTTCTGGTGAACAGATTAGATGGACGATGGAAAGTTTGCCAGGAAGCATCTGAGAACAGGCATCCCGACACCATCATTGGCAGACGACAGGCTGGTGAGGGAGGTGTGACTGTTTGGGGGATGTTTACTTGGTATGGTCAGAGTCCACTGATACCGTTGGAGACTACACTGAATGCTGTTCGTTACCTGATGCTGAGGAACAATGGCAGGACGATGATGGCACCTTACAACAGGACAATGCTCCCTGCCATACTGACAAAATTGTCCACGACACTGTTTCGAGGAGCCTGAGGATGAATTCAAGCTACTCCCATGGAAACCGAATTCCCTGTACCTAACCCCATTAAACATTTGTGGAACCATCTCGATCGCCATGTCCGCAAGCTGGACCGTCCACCACGCACGGTGATGGAATTACGGGATGTACTGATTGTCGAATGGTCCCAGATACCTGCAACCACCTTCTGAGGACTTGCTGACTCTCTGCCATGGCGACTAGCTGCTGTGCTTGCCACCAAAGGTGGATATTCCGGATAGTAGCGTGTGGTCATATTAATGTGTCCTGACCCTGTCATATATACAGTGTGTTTCAAAATTATGTACAATAAATTTAGTGACATTCTTCAGGTCAAAAGAAGACGAAAATGTTCTATATCACTTTGTCTGGAAACGATTTATTTACGCGATACAGCCAATTAAACCCGTGGCTCCAAATTACAGGAATTGTTCAAAGTGCCCGCCACCAGCTCGCACGCACGCTTTGACTCGTTGCATGAGCGACCGTCTTATGTCATGGAAGAGTTCGTCGCCAGCATTACGAACGGTTTGGCATGCATTTTCAATTCGTTATCGCAGATCCGTAATGTTATGAACTTCTGTGCTGTAGATGATCGTGTTCACATGACCCCACAGAAATAAGTCCAAGGGATTAAGGTCGGGTGATCTTGCAGGTCAGGCTACCGGTCCACCTCGACCTATCCACAGATTCGTGTATGCAACATTAAGGTGTGCTCGCACAACTTGGCTGAAATGTGCCGGAGCGCTATCATGCATGAACCACATGTTAGATCTTATCAAAAGAGGAACATCTTCCAGTAATTCTGGCAATGCATTCTGCAGAAACAAAAGATACGTTCGCCCAGTCAATCGTGGCGGCAACACATAAGGGCCAATTAAGTTATTTCCGACAATTACACACCAAATGTTCACGGAGAAACGCTCTTGATGCGCTCGAGAAACTAAAAATGAATAATGGAAATTGGAAAAAAATTTTTTAAAGGCTCACAATGGATGGACCTCTCCAAGGATGCCACTGCTAGTCTAAATAATTTCTTATTCACGTAATCTTACTATAGATGTACACTAGTATTGCTGCAATTCCCACTCTACTCTCGATATCTTAAAGCAAAACTTGGCCATTCATCACTTTGTGTAGTCTAGCAGTCGCCAATTCTTCCATTTACATGCTTACCATTCACTCAATGCAGCATGGAGCTAAAGAAGTGTTTCCTCTGTCGTCATTCCACTCTTTCTCAATAGTCTGCTAACTCTCCATTATCTCCAGTTACTGATCATTTTTATATATTTTCAAGAAATTGTTAAATACTGAGAAATCTTTTTTCTAAGAAATGCCTAAATAACAGAAATTCTCTGCATTATTACAAATTGAAACTTATACATATTGCATCATCATTTTATGTTCATTGTTATAATTCTTGGAAAGATTGCTTATCTCGTATATGGCACAAACTTTTCCTTGCATTGTTGGTCATGAGATAAATATTGTTATTCCCTGCTGAGTGTTTGTGAATTGCGTGTTGATACCATTGTTGATAAGCCTTGTTGCACATAGTTTGCCTTGCATTGTTGGTCATGAGATAATTCTCATTAATATGCTTTGCCATAACCATAAATATCGATTTTTTTCAACAATAATTATAATTTTTTCGAAATATGAAGTAAACACTGACCTTCCTCATGCTTTGAAGGTCAAGTATGCAAAATTTCATCAAGATCGGAATAAAACTGCAGGTTTGTATAAAAAACAAACCCACAAACAAACAAACAAGCAAATAAACAAACATCCTTCTTTATATATATCTTCTTCTTTTATATATAGAAAGAAAGATGTTTGTTTGTTTGATTGTTTGTTTCTTTTTTATAGAAATCTACAGTTTTATTTCCATCTTGATGAAAGTTTACATACTTGAGTTTAAAATCATGAGGAAGGTCACTATTTACTTCAGATTTCGGAAAAATAATAATTATTAATAAAAAATCGGTATTCATGGTTATGGCAAGGCATATTAATGAGAAATATCTCATGACTAAGAATGCAAAGCAAGGGTTGTGCAACAATACTTATCAACAATGGTATCAACACTCAATTCACAAACACTCTGCACGGACCAACAATATATATCTTATGACCACAATGTAAGGAAAAGTTTGTGCAACAATAATTATCAACAATGGTGTCAACATGCAATGCACCAATGCTATACAAGGATCAATAGTATACTGTATATCTCATGACCAACAATGGAAGGCAAAGTTGAATTTGTAACAATGCATAGAATTCCTGTTATTCAGGCTTTTCTTATAAAAGAGAGTTCTTAGTACTTAACAATTTTTTGAAAATCTTTAAAATGATCAGTAACTGGGGATATTGAGTTAGCAGACTATTGAGAAAGATTGAAAGACTGGAGATAACGAGTTAGCAGACTATTGAGAAAAGTGAAACACGATAGAGGAAGCAGTCCTTTAGCTCCGTGCTGTATTGAGCAAATGGTAAGCAATTAAATAGAAGAATTGGCGACTGCTAGACTACACAAAGTGATGAATGGCCAATTTTTGCTTCAAGACATCGAAAGAAGAAAGGAAATTGCAAGAACATCATGTGTACATCTAAAGTAAGATTACGTAAGTAAAAAATTATTTAGACTAGAAGGCATCCTTGGAGAGGTCCATCCATTGTGAGCCTTTAAAACATTTTTTTTCGGTAAATCAAGTCCCGGTATATCACCTCGAATGGATTTTTTCAGTGAAGAGGTAAATTCCTGTCTTTCGGATTTTTCTTAGAATGGATAGTCCCTGTGCTCTATATTGTAGTGATTGAGTTATTATTTAACCAATTTGGAGGTTTAATTTAGCTTCTTGAGTTTGTTCTGTTTACCTACAAGCGTAGTTATTCTGGACAACGCCGGGTCCTCTACTAGTCTATCTATATATATAAAGAAGGATGTTTGTGGGTCTCTTTGTTTGTATGTTTTTTATACAAATCTACAGTTTTATTCCGATCTTGATAAAATTTCGCATACATGACCTTCAAAGCATGAGGAAGGTCACTGTCTACCACAGATTTCGAAAAAATAATAATTATCGATAAAAAATCGATATTCATGGTTATGGCAAGGCATATTAATAAGAAATATCGCATGACCAACAATGCAAGACAACGTCTTTGCAACAATGGTATTAACACGCAATTCACAAACACTCTGCACGTACCAACAATATATATCTCATGACCAACAATGCAAATAAAAGTTTGTGCAACAATAGGTATCAACAATAGTTTCAACACGCAATTCACCAATGACAATGAGCTCAAAATGATGATAAAGCAATATGGATAAGTTTCAATTTGTATCAATGCATAGAATTCCTGTTATTCAGGCTTTTCTTAGAAAAGAGAGTTCTTAGTACTGAACTATTTCTTGAAAATCTTTAAAAATGATCAGTAAATGGAGATAATGGAGAGTTAGCAGACTATTGAGAAAGAGTGGAAAGACGACAGAGGAAGCACTCCTTTAGCTCCGTGATGTATTGAGCAAATGGGAAGCAAGTAAATAGAAGAATCCGCGACTGCAGAAAGTGATGAATGGCCAAATTTTGCTTCAACACATCGAGAGAAGAGTGGAAATTGCAACAACACTAAGTATACATCTAAGGTAAGATTACGTGAGTAAGAAATTATTTAAAATAGCAGTGGCATCCTTGGAGAGGTCCAGCCATTGTGAGCCTTTAAAAAAGATTTTTTTCGAATTTTCATTAAGAATTTTTACTGTATTAATTCTAAGCATTTTCATGTGTTTATTTTTAAGATATTGCAAAATTTAATTTAATTTTTTGAGATTGTTCAGTTTACATCCAAGTAATTATCCCGGGCAACGCCGGGTACCTTTGCTGGTTTTCTATATATATAAAAGAGGATGTTTGTTTGTGGGTTTGTTTGTTTTTTATACAAATCTACAGTTTTATTCCGATCTTGATGAAATTTTGCATACTTGACCTTCAAAGCATGAGGAAGGTCACTGTCTACCTCAGATTTCGGAAAAATAATAAATATCGATAAAAAATTGATATTCATGGTTATGGCAAGGCATATTAATGAGAAATATCTCAAGACCAACAATGCAAGGCAAAGTTTGTGCAACAATAGGCCCATCGTGTTTGTATCAACAATGGTATCAACACGCAATTCACTAATAACAATGAGCACAGAATGATGATGTAATGTTAAAGCAATCTTTCCAAGAATTATCACAATGAACATAAAATGATGAAGCAATATGGATAAGTTTCAATTTGTAACAATGCATAGAATTCCTGTTATTCAGGCTTTTCTTAGAATTGAGAGTTCTTAGAAGTTAACAATTTCTTGAAAATCTTTAAAAATGATCAGTAATTGGAAATAATGGAGAGTTAGCAGTGTATTGAGAAAGAGTGGAAAGATGACAGAGGAAGCACTCCTTTAGCTCCGTTATGTATTCATCAAAGGGGAAGCAAGTAAATAGAAGAATCGGCGACCGCTAGACTGCACAAAGTGATGAATGGCCAAGTATTGTTTCAACACATCGAGAGAAGAGTGGAAATTGCAAAAACATCATGTGTAAATCTAGAGTAAGATTACGTACGTAAGAAATTATTAGAATAGCAGTGGCATCCTTGGAGAGGTCTATCAATTGTGGGCCTTTAAATTTTTTTTAAAATTTCCATTAATAATTTTTACTGTATTAAATTTAGGCGTTTTTATGTGGTTATTTTTAAGATATTTCAAATTTTATTTCAAAAAAAAAAAAGTCCGAGCGACGCTGCGGTTATCACTTAGCTTATTTGGTAACACAGCAGATCCAAACATATCCCTAAAATACATTTTGATTATATTCTGTGGGACTGTGTATATTTTGGAAACTGAGATGCTGATAATGCGATGAATGAAAGTTCGTTTCCAAGAATTATTGATAATGAGCATAAAGTGAAGATGCAGTGACAGAACATTATCAAGGCAGCGTCTATTGATTGGGCATAGCAGTCATGCTTGTCTCCTTTGACCTGCCTATCAAACGTCCAGACGATTGGCAAAAAATTGTGCCTGGAAAGGAAAGAGAAAGAACGAGTATTGGTCGGAGGAACTCAGCAACTAAAACAGAAAAACTTAATGGGCGTTTGAAATATCTGAAAAGAGCAAGAGGGTATAAGAGCTTCTACGTCAAGGGCAAGAAAAACTTGTGTCTAAAATATCTGGTGATGTTCCGCAGTGGTTAGGCCAGTCAGGAAGAGTTTCGATAAATTCCCAGGATATCACCTAGAATTCCTGGTATTTTAGTAGAATGGATAAACCCTATGCTCTGTATTGATTATAATTTGGGAGTTTCTTTTTAACCAATTGGGAGTTATAATTTACTTTTTTCAGATTGTTCTCATTAAGTACAAGTGTATTTATCCCTGGCACTGCCGGGTACTTCTGGTAGTCTTCTGTATACATAAAGAAGAATGTTTGTGGGTTTGTTTGTGGGTTTGTTTTTTACACAAATCTACAGTTTTATTCCTATTTCGAGAAATTTTGCATACTTGATCTTCAAAGCATGAGGAAGAACACTGTCTACCTTAGATTTCGATAAAATAATAATTATTAATAAAAAATCCATATTCATAGTTATGGCAAGGCATAAGAAATATCTCATTACCAGCAAAGCAAAATTATGTTTGATGCATAGAATTCCTGCTATTCAGGGTTTTCTTAGAATAGAGGGTTCTTAGTACTTAACAATTTCTTGAAAACCTTTAAAAATGATCAGTAACTGGAGATAATGGAGACTCAGCAGACTATTGAGAGAGAGCAGAAAGACGACAGAGGAAGCACTTCTTTAGCTCCGTGCTGTATTGAGCAAATGGTAAGCATGTCAATAGAAGAATCGGCGAACACTAGACTACACAAGGAGATGAATGGCCACGGTTTGCTTCAACACATCGAGAGTGGAAATTGCAACAACATCAAGTGGAACATCTAAAGTAAGATTTCGTGACTAAGAAATTATTTAGGCTAGCAGCAGCATACTTGGAGAGGTCCATCCATTGTGAGCATTTAAAGTTTTTTTCTCCGAATTTTTATTACGATTTTTATGGTGTTTTCTTGTGTTTATTTTTAAGATATTGCAAAATTTAATCATTAAAACCGTCCGAGCCACGCCCCGGATTATCACTTAGCTTATTTGGTAGCACATTAGATCCAAACATTTCATAAAAATACATTTTGCTTATTCTGTGGGAATGTGTATATTTTGGAAACTGAGATGCTGATAATACGATGATTGAACGTTCGTTTCTAAGAATTATTAATAATGTGTATAAAATGATGATGCAGTGAGAGAACATTAATAAGGCAGCGTCTCTTGCTGAGAAAACTGAAATGTTGATAATGCGATGATTGAACGTTGGATTCCAAGAATCTTCAATATATATATAAAGAAGGATGTTTGCGGGTTTGTGGGTTTGTCTCTCTCTATATATAAGGAAAAATGTTGGTTTGTTTGTTTGTTTGTTTCTTATGCAATTCTACAGTTTTATTCCGATCTTGAGGAAATTTTGCATACTTGACCTTCTGGGGAAGGTCACTGTCTACCTCAGATTTCGGAAAAATAATAATTCATGATAAAAAATCGATATTCATGGTTATAGAAGGGCATAATAATTAGAAATATCTCATGACCAACAATGCAAGGCAAAGTTTGCGCAACAATAGGTATCCAGAATAGTGTCAACACGCAATTCACACTACGCTAGGACCAGCAACAGATATCTCATGACCAACAATGCAAGGCAAAGTTTGTGCAACAATAGGCCCGTTGTGTTCGTATCAACAATGGTCTCAATGCGCAATTCACCAATAACAATGAGCACAAAATTATTCAAAGAATTATAACAATGAACATAAAATGATGATGCAATGACAGAACATTAATTTCCAAGAATATTAACAATGAACAGGAAATGGATATAATAGATGATATAGATAGGGCAGTCTCCTTCGATGAGGCAAAGGAGATACACGTGTCTTTCTTCAGCTCCCTAACAAGCGTTCAGACAATTGGGAAAAGTGTGTGTGTTTCTTTGTGTATGTGTGTGTGTTTACCTATAAGCGTAATTATCCTGGGCAACGCCGGGTCCTCTGCTAGTTTCTTATACAAATCTACAGTTTTATTCCGATCCTGAAAATGGGGGCTTCACAGCGACTGTTCCCGTTAAGTTTAACAACCAAAACAGAGATATCGAAATTGATAACAGGTGGGTTGTGCCTTATTCTCCTCTCTTTACAAAAATGTTTCAAGCACACATCAATGTCGAGTACTGCCACTCTGTTAAATCGATTAAGTACATTTCCAAATGCGTCACTAAAGGCAGTGACATGGCCGTTTTCGGGTTAGCCAATGAAAATGCGGTGGATGAAGTGACTCAGTACCAATTGGGGAGATATATTAGCAGTAATGAGGCTATTTGGTGTCTCTTAAATTTTCAAATCCACGAACGATACCCAACGGTTGTCCACTTAAACGTTCACTTAGAGAACGGACAGAGATAATACTTCATAGATAAGAATGTTCAAAAGATAGTGGAAGTGCCTCCAAACACAACATTAACAGCGTTTTTCCACTTGCAAAGATATTATTCTATGTCGATGTACCAAAATACTACACATGGAACACGCAACGCAAAATTTTCGGCAGGAGGAAGAAAGGAGATCATGTTCCAGGTTAAACCGACATATGCGCAACTGACGCCATTGGCCGTGGCTACACTGTTCATCCCAGCAATAGTGAGTGCTATTACCTGAGAATGTTGATTCACGTTGTGCGAGGACCGACATCATTTAATGATCTTAAAACTTCGAGGGACACATGTGTGAATGCTGTAGAGAATCATGTCAGAAACATGGATTGCCTGAAAAAGATCAACACTGGGACACGACATTGGCAGAGGCATCTGCTACGTTTTTCCCAAAGCAACTCAGGAGTCTTTTTGCCATTATAATCACGACGTGCGCTCCATCAAAACCACAGTGCCTTTGGGATAAATATAAAGAAAATTTAAGTGAAGACATTCAGAGAGGTGCAAAGAGCTAACCCAATCATTAACTCAGGCTATACAGTGAAACAAGCACTGATACTTCTTGAGGATAAATGTATCTCTATTAGTGGCAAAACTCTCTTGCAGCTTGGGTTAGAGGTGCCGAATCGAAATGGTCAAGTGGTCCTAGATACAGATTTTTGGAAGGAAAGAAATATGACATTAATGCTCTCCAGCTTTTTCTTGAAAAAAATAGACCCCTATTAGTCTCAGACCAGAGGCAAGCCTATGACGCTGTTTTAATTCTCATTCAGAATAGAAATGATGGCATTTGTTTCCTTGACGCACCCGGGGGAACTGGAAAATCATTTCTGATAAATATTTTGCTGGTTGAGATTCGCCAAAGAAATGAACTTGCTTTGGCTATAGCATCTTCTGGGATAGCATCTACACTGTTAGTTGGTGATCGAACAGTGCATTCAGCTCTGAAGCTACCATTGAATCTGAAGTTTTCAGAACGGCCCATTTAGCAAAGGCTCCATTCAGGCGGCAGACGTGCTCAAGCATTGCAAACTAATCGTTTAAGAAGAATGCACCATGGCCCGCAAAACGGCACTAGAAGCGCTTAATCGCACTTTGCAAGACATACGGGGAAATGGGCGGCTGATGGGTGGTATGTTGTCCTCCTGGCAGTAGATTTTAGACAAACCCTGCCTGTGATTCCACGCTCTACACCAGACGATGAACTTGACGCCTGTCTTAAGTCCTCGACCTTATGGAGGCATGTGCGCAAAATGGATCTCAAGACGAATATGAGGGTTCATTTAGGAGGAGAAACAAGTGCAGAGCAGTTTTCACAGCAATTGCTGTTAACTGCCAATGGAAAAGTTCCTGTCGACCCCACTACTGGTCTAATTTCGTTTCCCTCAAATTTCTGCAATATGGTCTCTTCAGTCGACGAGCTGATAACTAAAATGTTTCCAGATATACAAGAAAATTACAAATCGCATCGATGGTTGTGCGAAAGGGCCATTTTAGCTCCAAAAAACGACAACGTTAAATATGTTAACGATCTTATTCAGGAAATGCTCCCTGGCAACTCTCCCACCTTTTCATCTATTGATTCAGTAATGGATATGGAGCAAACTGTGCATTCCCCTACAGAATTTTTAAATTCTCTTGAAATCCCAGGAATGCCCCACATAAGCTCACTTTAAAAAAAAAAATCCCTTATCATGCTGTTGCATAAACTTGACCCACCAAGGCTGTGCAATGGAACAAGACTAACCGTAAAGAATCTATTGCCAAACGAGACTAACCGTGAAGAATCTATTGCTGAACGAGACTAACCAAGAAGAATCTATTGGCGAACGAGACTAACCGTGAAGAATCTATTGCCGAAGGTAATAGTGGCCACGATCATCACGGGGAAAGCAGCAGGTGAAGACGTATTCATTCCTCGCATTCCATTAATACCCAGTGATACAAATATGCCCTTCCATTACAAGCGATTGCAGTTTCCTATACGGCTTTTATTCACTATGAGTATCAACAAGGCCCAGGGGCAATCCGTTTGTGTGGCAGACCTTAACTTGAAAACGCCATGTTTTTCACACAGGCAATTATATGTAGCTTGCTCAAGAGTCGGCACTCCAGATAATTTGTTTGTTTATGCCCCGGACGGACAAACGAAAAACATAGTGTACTGTCCAGCTTTGGAGTAAAAGCTGGGATATAAATAAAATTGTAGGGAGAGCGCATTCGAACCTCGGCTGGCGAATCCAGGCACCAGAAACTATAACAGTCTTTTTTATATCTTCTTCTATCTATATATATAAAGAAGGATGTTTGTTTGTTTGTGGGTTTGTTTGTTTGTTTTTTATACAAATCTACAGTTTCATTCCGATCCTGATAAAATTTCGCATACATGACCTTCAGAGCATGAGGAAGGTCACTGTCTACCTCAGATTTCGAAAAATAATAATTATTGATAAAAAATTGATATTCATGGTTATGACAGGGCATATTAATGAGAAATATCTCATGTCCAACAATGCAAGACAAAATTTTTGCGACAATAAGAATCAACAATGGTATCAACCCGCAATTCACAAACCCTCTGCACGGACCAACAACATATATCTCATGATCAACAAAGCAAATAAAAGTTTGTGCAACAATAAGTATCAACAATGGTGTCCACACGCAATGTACCAACACTTGGCAGGGATCAACAATATACATACAACATATATATGACTACCAATGTCGATATATATCTTATGACCAAAAATAAAAGGCAAAGTTTGTGCAATATAGAAAAGTTTCAATTTGTAAAATGCATATATTTGGGAAAGTGTATATTTTGGATGTGTCTGGAAAGGAAAGAGAAAGAACGAGTATTAGTCAGAGAAACTCTGAAACTAAAACAGAAAAGCTATATATGCGTTTGAAACGTCTGAACAACGGGAGTTTCGAATAGAGCATCTACGTCAAGGGCAAGAAAAACTTGAATCTAAAATAACTGGTGATGCTCCGCTGTGGTGAGGCAAGTCAAGAAGAGTTTAGATAAAGTCCCGATATATCAACTAAACTTCCTGTTTTTCGTATTTTTAGTAGAATGGATAATCCCTTTGCTCTGTGTTCTATTGATTGAGTTATTATTTAGCCAATTGGGAGTCATAATTTAATTTTTTGAGATTGTCCTGTTTACCTACAAGTGTAATTATCCCGGGCAACGCCGGGTAGCTCTGCTGGTCTTTCCATATACCGGGTGGGCAAGAAATAACGTGATGTGTTCAGAGCTCGCTAGCGGGAATTCTATTAGGCCAAATGCAGTACATTTAGGGGTATTTACTTAGTGGAACATGCAGTTTCGATTTCTGCAAAAAAAAGTACCAAAAGTCGCCATAGGGGGTGCTTATTTCAAGAAAACAATGAATACCTAATTGTCAAATGAACAAATACCTACAAACCAACTTTAGTAACAACAATAAACAATGTTTTATTTTTAATTACAAATGTGTTTCAATATGACTACCAGTGTGCTGTTCCAATAGCTGCATGCAGTACACGACATATTCTACGGCAGCTCGCAGCATATCTGCATTAATTAGTCTGATATGTAATGTTATTTGATCCTTTAAGGTTGAGAGGTCAGGAATATGTGCTTGATACACAAGGCTTTTCAAATATCGCCATAACCAAAAATCACAAGGGTTGAGATCAGGCGACCTGGATGGCCATACCATGGGAAATACACGACTAATTAATCTGTTGTCTGAAAAATGTTCTTGCAAGATCTGCTGCACCTGACGTCCGATGTGCGGTGGCGCACCATCCTGCATAAAAATGGTAGAATCCAGACAACCCTTTTCTTGCAATCTTGGCATCACAAAATTCTCAAGCATATAGGCATACCTGGCAGAATTGACGGAACAAGTCACCGGTCCACGGGGATGGATTTCTTTAAAAAAGAACGGGCCGATGATTAAAGAAGCAGTAAAGCCGCACCATACTGTTAGGTTTGGTGAATGCATAGGAGTTGGCAGACACACTTGTGGATTTGATGCAGCCCAAATACGGCAGTTTTGGGTATTGATATCACCAATCAAATAAAAATGTGCCTCATCACTCCATAAAATTTGCCATGGCTATGCATCATCCACTTCCATACGTGCTAAAAATCTTAACGAAAAGTCAGTTCGGGTACGTTCATCTCCAGGAAGCAATTTTTGAACAAGTGTGAGTTTATAGGGATAAAATGTCAATATCTTATGCAATATTTTCCTCACCGTCGAATATGGGATAGGCTGGGACCGCATTAACAAGTGAAATGTGTTACGGTTCTCTGTCATAATCGAACCAAGAAATTTTTCGGCCCAATCCAGTTCAAAAACAGTCCAAATGAAATTAAACCAAGCAACTCTGCTTGCCAAAATTGCTTTGCTTCTAAATTTCTGGTCCAACACAAACGCTTGTATCCTACTGCCATTGCAGTCTAAAAGCCGGCTCGCGTTTACACAACGCGTTAAACATCTGCCACCAGTCCGCATGGGAAGCTGGAAAGAAAAACGAAGAGATGCCGCCACTCATAAACGAGCATTCCTCGCACTTAACAAACGAAGAGATCCTTAAAAGCCACCAAGTAAATTGAGGTTCCAAAAAGCTCACTCAATAACAGCTAAACCCCTAAATATACACAAAAAAAACTTTTACAGAGTCCCTTGGCTATCGAAATAATTAATTAAAGGAATACGCAAAAGCTGCATTACATAATCATCTCCATTAATCTTAATAAAAAGTATGCTCGCAGTTTCTTACGAACATAAGTTACAGTACTGACTATTCAAAAGTGCAGAGAGCGAGAGCTGATGAAGCTAGAGGGGTCTCCTCAGTTTGCTATAGAACATTTTCCAAACATAACACCGTTCAGAGAAATTGCGTTAATGAAATAGCTTCTAAGCAAAAGTGGCTTACCTCGAAAGTAGGGCAAAGGTGCCTAGACTCTCCCGTCTAAAAGCTGAATTGGTCCAGGGAAAAAGAACTGGTAATGGCGTTGGTAGAAGAAAATGGCAGCATCTCCTCGTCGGGATATATGCCGTAACAATCTTTCGCTTGTAGGCCCACAACAACCACTAGAAACTTCTCGCAGGAAGATGATAGGAATCTGGTCTCTGGTATGGGTGCACAGGAAAATTGGTGACTGGAAATAGGCGCTGACCTCTGATCGGTGGGAGCCTAGAAACTTCTTTCCTTGGTTACGGAAGCTGAGGAGGAGCAGCCCGATTCTTTTCACGCCGTTTTCGGTTCGGCCCGACTAAAGCCTGGTTCCCACATGTGTAAAAACAATGGCAGAAACCACAAGGGAGAAAATATTCTGACATCATTTCCTGCTTTCGTCTTTCTGCCCAACAGAAAACTCCTGGTTTTTTCGAGTTGGATTGAATTATAGCGTACAAAATTAAGAAAATTTTCTGTCAGGCAGAAAGAAGAAAGTAGGAAGTGATGTCAACGTTGGCAGCTGGAGAAAAATCTGAAGCAGCACAATTGATCATAAAAAGATTAGGCGTTGTATTAATCAAACTAGCACAGTCTTGTGAGTCTGTTGAACTGGCACACGCTTTGGCTTCACCCTGTTCTCTCGTCACTGATCTCTCTAAAGCACTCGTTGGCTCGTCCTCCTCTTTCCCTTTTCGAGAAAAAGGCCCAATCTGCAAGGGCGACCTTTTCTTTTCCAATCTTGGTAGCCAAGTCCCTTTTACGCAGCTCCCGCTCAACCGCCTTTTTCCCTTTGCGCACTTACTTGCGCCAATCTCTCTCCTTCCTTCCGCAATCAGGGATCATATGTAAACAGAGGTCTCTTGATTGCGGAAGGCGCCATCTGTTGCCAACGGATGGCGACGGACAAACTCCAGCATTATTTCTCAGTTTGTTTTGATGACTGAGAACACTGAAGCCTGAAACTGTCGCAATGCTTTGTGACAGATAATGAGCATAAAGTGAAGATGCAGTGACAGAATATTATTAAGGCAGCATCTATTGATTAGGCATAGGAGTCAGTCGTGTCTCCTTTGACCTCCCTGTCAAACGTCCAGACGATTGGCAAAAAATTGTGTCTGGAAAGGAAAGAGAAAGAACGAGTATTGGTCGGAGAAACTAAGCAACTAAAACAGAAAAAGCTCTATGGGCGTTTGAAACATCTGAACAATGGAAGTTTCAAAAAGGGCAAGAGGGTCTAAGAGCTTATACGTCAAGAGCTCTTAGAAAAACTTGAGTCTAAAATATCTGGTGATGCTCCGTAGTGGTTAGGCCAGTCAGGAAAAGTTTCGATAAATTTCCGGTATATCACCTAGACTTCCTGGTATTTTTAGTAGAATGGATAATCCCTATGGTTTGTGTTGTATTGATTGAGTTTTTTTTTAAACAATTTAGTTATAATTTAATTTTTTGAGATTGTTCTCTTTACTTACTTGTGTATTTAGCCGGATACCTCTGCTAGTACCCGAGTACAATTGCAGGTGTTTAATTAAAGCAAATAAACATACTTCTTGAGGTTGTTCTACTGACCTATAACTATAATTATCTCGGGCAACGCCGGGTAGATCAGCTACTGTGACCGCGCCACGAGAAGCGGTTGCGTTTCCAAAATCTCTCTTATGGCCCGCTAGGTGCTTTGGCCAATCCATTTTTCTATAGGGTAGAAGTAGTTATGCTGGAGAAAGAAACAAATGCTTCCCTACAGAATATCAATTTTTGTTCGTTATTTTAAATTAACCTTTCAGTGCAGAGTTTCATATTTTTAATAGTTATTTCAGAATAACTTTTTCCAAGCCCTGAGTAACTTTGCAGTATACTACTCCTATCCTTTAGCAAAATGGATTGGCCAAGGCAGCTAGCGCGCTATGTGAGAGATTTTAGAAACGCAGCCGCCTTCTCGTGGCACGGGCAAAGTAGTTTATCTATATATATAAAGAAGGATCTTGATGACATTTTGCATACTTGACTTTCATGATCATTGCAGGGCATATTAATGAGAAATATCTCATGACCACAATGCAAGGCAAAGTTTGTCTTACAATAGGTATTAACAATGGTATCAACACGCAATTCACAAACACACTGCACAGAGCAACAATATATATCTCATGACCACCAATGAAAGGTAAAATTTGTAACAATGCATAGAATTCCTGTTATTTAGGCTTTTCTTAGAATAGAGAGTTCTTAGTGCTTAACAATTTTTTGAAAATCTTTAAAAATGATTTGTAACTGGAGATAATGGAAAGTTAGCAGACTATTGAGAAAGAGTGCAAAGACGACAGAGGAAGTATTCCTTTAGCTCCAAGCTATATTGAGGAGGTCAATAGAAGAATCAGCGATCGCTGGACTACAAAAAGTGATGAATGGCCAAGTTTTGATTCAAGACATCGAGAGAAGAAAGGGAATTGCAATAACATAAAGTGTACATCTAAAGTAAGATTACGTGAGTAAGAAATTATTTAGACTAGCAGGGACATCCTTGGAGAGGTACATACATTGTGAGCCTTTAAAAAAATTTTTTTCAAATGTTTATTAAGAATTTTACTGTATTAATTTTAAGCGTTTTCATGTGTTTATTTTTAAGATATTTCGAATTTATTCCAAAAAAAAGTCCGAGCCACACAGGGGTTTTAACCTAGTTTATTTGGTGGCACAGCAGATCCAAACATTTCATAAAAATACAATTTGATTACATTCTGTGTTAATGTGAATATTTTGAAAACTGTGATGATGATAATGTGATTATAGAAAGTTTGTTTCCAAGAATTATTATTAATGAACATGAAATGATGATGCACTTACAGGACTGAAATCAATATTGTGTTGTATTGAATGAGTTACTAGTTAACCAATTGGGAGTTATAATTTAATTTTTTGAATCTATCTCTTTACCCACAAGTTTTATTAATCCGGGCAATGACGGGTACCTCAGCTAGTCATCTATATTTTTAAAGAAGGATGGTTTTGGGTTTGTGGGTGGGTTTTTTTTTTCTTATATAAATCTACAGTTTTATTCTGATTTTAATGAAATATTGCATACTTGACCTTCAAAGCATGAGGATGGTCACTGTCTACCTCGGATTTCGCAAAATAATAATTATTGATAAAAAATCGATATTCGTGGTTATGGAAAGTCATATAAATGAGAAATATCTCATGACCAACAATGCAAGGGAAAAGTTTGTGTAACAATGCTTTCAACAATGGTACTAACATGCAACTCACAAACACTCTACACGGACCAAGAATATATTTCTCAAGAATAACAATGGAAGGAATAGTTTGTGCAACAATAGGTGTCAACAATGGTGTCAAGACGCAATGCACCAACACTAAGCAAGAATCAACAATGTATATCTCATGACCAACAATGCAAGGCATAATTTGTTCAATATAGATGAGTTCGAAAAAATAATATTTATCTATAAAAAACCGATATTCATGGTTGTGGCAGGGCATAATAATCAGAAATATCTCATGACCAACAATGCAAGGAAAGGCTTGTGCAACAATAGATATCAACAATGGTATCAACACCCAATTCACAAAGGCTTAGCATGGACCAACAATATATATCTCATGATCAACAATACAAGGAAAATTTTGTGAAACAATAGGTATCAGCAATGGTGTCAACAGGCAGTGCACAAATACTAGGCAGGAATCATTACCAACAATGAAAGGCAAAGTTTGTTGAATATAGATAAATTTCTATTTGTAACAATGCATAGAATTCCTGTTATTCAGGCTTTTCTTAGAAAAAAAGAGTTCTTACTACTTAACAATTTCTTGAAAATCTTTAAAAATGATCAGTAACTGTAGATAATGGAGAGTTAGCTGACTATTGAGAAAGAGTGGAAAGACAACAGAGGAAGCATTCCTTTAGCACCATGCTATATTGAGGAAATGGTAAGCATATCAATAGAAGAATCGGTGATCTCCAGACTACAAAAAGAGATGAATGGCCAAGTGTTGATTCAAGACATGGAGAGAAGAAAGGGAATTGCAACAACATCAAGTGTACATATAAAGTGAGATTACGTGAGTAAGAAATTATTTAAACTGGCTGTGACATCTTTGAAGAGATACATGCATTTGAGCCTTTAAAAAATTTTTTTCAAATTTTCATTAAGAATTTTTACTGTATTAATTCTAAGCGTTTTCATGTGTTTATTTTTAAGATATTTCAAAATTTATTCCAAAAAAAAGTCCGAACCACACCGGGTTTATCACCTAGCTTATTTGGTAGCACAGCAGATCCAAATATTTCTTAAAAATACATTTTGACTATATTCTATGGGAAAGTGTATATTTTGGAAACTCAGATGCTCATAATGCGATGATTGAACGTTCGTTTCCAAGAATTATTAATAATGTGCATAAAATGATGATGTAGTGATAAAACATTAATAAGGCAGCGTCTATTGCTGAGGCAAGGGAGTCAAGCGTGCCTCCCTTGAGCTCCCTATCAAACATCCAGATGACTGGCTAAAGTTTTTGTATCTGGAAAGGAAAGAGACAGAACGAGTATTGAGTCATTGAAAGTCTCCAACTAAAACAGAGAAAGCTATAAGAGCATTTGAAACATCTGAACAACGGGAATTTCGAATAGAGCAAGAGGGTGTAAAAACTTTTACGACAAGGGCATCTAAAGTATTTAGTAATGTTCCCTGGTGCTGATAGATAACATTGTAATCTGAGGCAGGTCAAGAAGAGTTTAAATATAGTCCCAGTAAATCATCTAGAATTTCTGTTTTGAGTTCAGAAAGAACGCATAGTCCCTTTGTTTGAGTTGTACTGATTAGGTTATTATATAACCAATTTAGACTTTTCATTTAACTTCTTGTGTTTGTTATGCTTACCTACATGTATAATGATCCCAGGTAATGCCAGCTACTCTGCTAGTCTTCTATTTATATAAAGAAGGATGTTTGTGGGTTTGTGGGTACGTTTGCTTGTATTTAATACAAATCTACAGTTTTATTCCGATCTTAATAAAATTTTGTATACTTGACTTCAAACTTGAGAAAGGTCACTGTCTACCTCAGATTTCGAAACAATAATAATAATTGACAAAAAAACGATATACATGGCTATGGCAAGGCATATTAATGAGAAATATCTCATGACCAACTGAGACAACTGAATATATCGGAAATTAAACATTGTACAAAAAAAATGTCCTAAATCAAAAATTTCCTATTTCGCAGTGGAAATTCTTCAGTTAAAAAAATTACCCCCCCCCCTTGTGATGGGTGTCTGGGGAGGGGTAACTTTGAAATCTTAAAAAGGAACCCCTCTTTAATAGTATATTCGGATTGTATACAATATTTGAGAAATGTTTTAGTCTTGGTGTTTTTTTAAATTGACCCAACCATTGAGGAGATAGAGGCCCTGAAAGTGTGGAACTTTTAAAGTTTTGAACCCAATTTTTTCGATGCAAACAAAGAGATAGAGAGTGGGTTACCGAAATTCCTATTCTACTGTTTAATAATCTTTAAGAATCCGAAGTCAGATTTCAAAAATTCAAAATTTTTCAGTGCACAAGTAAACTTTTGGGGGCAGCAGTCCATAAAAAAGCAGAATAGGAAAGTGTGTAAGACCCACTCTCTATCTCTTTCTTCATCGATGGAATTGGCTTCAAAATTTTAAAAGTTCCACACTTTCAGGGCCTCTATTTCCCAAACGGTTGAATCAATTGCAAAAACACCAAAAATGAAACATTTCTCGAATATTGTGTACAATCTGAATATACAATTAAAATAGGGGTTCCTATTTAAGATTTAAAAGTTACCCTCTCCCCCAAGCTCCCCTCACAAGAGGGGGGGTAATTTTTAACTAATGAATTTCCCCCGTGGAATAATTCGCTTTTGATTTTAAACATTTTTTCGTACAATACTCAGTTTCCGAGATATTCAGTTATGAACAACAATGCAAGGCCATTGTCTACCTCAGATTTGCCTCTGATGCCCGAGTACGCGGGTTCGATCCCGGCCGAGGACGATGAGGATTTTTCAGGGGTAAATCCTGAGATCACGCACTTCCTTCGGAAGGGTAGTAAAGCCGTTGGTCCCGTGAAGTCATTTGCCAGCTGCACGTTAAAGAACCCTTGCGAGGCAAAATTTGCGGCCCCTATAACGCCATCCTGAAATGACCATAGCAGTTGAAAAGGACGTTGATACCAAACAAACCAAACCAAACCTACCTCAGATTTCGAAAAAATAATAATTATTAATAGAAAATCGATATTCATGTTTATGGCAAGGCTTATTAATGAGAAATATCTCACGACCAACAATGCAAGGCAAAGTTTGCACAATATACCTATGTTTCAATTTGTTACAATGCATTGAATTCCTGTTATTCAGGCTTTTCTTAGAAAAGAGTGTTCTTAGTACTTAACAATTTCATGAAAATCTTTAAAAATGATCAGTAATTGGAGATAATGAACAGTTAGCAGACCATTAAGAAAGAGTGGAAAGACGACAGAGGAAGCCCTATTTTAGCTCCCTGCTGTATTGAGGAAATGGTGAGTAAGTAAATAGAAGAATCAGCGACTGCTGGATTACACAAAGTAATAAATGGCCAAGTTTTGCTTCAACACATGGAGAAAAAAGTGGGATTAGCATAAACATCATCTAGAGTAAGATAACGTGAGTAAGAAATTACTTAGACTAGCAGTTGCATACGTGGAGAGGTCCATCCATTGTGAACCATTAAAACATTTTTTTCTAAGTTTCATTAAGAATTTTTATTGTAATAATTCTAAGCGTATTCATGTGTTTTTTTTAAGATATTGCAAAATTTAATCCAAAAAAAAGTCCCAGGCACGCCGGCGTTATCACCTAGCTTATTTGGTAGCACATCGGGTTTCATTAAAATACAATTTTTTTTAAAATTAATTAATTAGATCCAATACGTCCATCCAGGGCCTTTATGGCCAGAGGCCGACGAGTTGGGTCCTTGGATGGACCTGGATTCACGACTGCTGTAAGATGGTAGCAGCAGCCGGGGGGGGGGGGGGCGTGAAGATTGGCTATCACGGACGGTCGCCCATCCAGTGATGAGCCGTGCCTGATGTAGCTTAACTTCACAGAGGTTGTGTTCAGTAGCTTAACTACACAGAGTGTAGAAATGTGAATATTTTGAAAACTGTGATGATGATGATAATGTGATTATTGAAAGTTCGTTTCCAAGAATTATTAATAATCAACATGAAATTATGATGCACTTACAGGACAGAAATCAGGCAGCGTCTATTGAGGTGTCACACGCGTCTCCCTTGAGCTCCCTATCGAATATCCAGCACTTGCAAACATTTATGTGTCGGGAAAGGAAAGAGAAAGAACGAGTATTGGTCAGAGAGACTCTGCAGCTAAAACAGAAAAGGCTATACGGGCATTGGTAACATCCGGACAACGGGAGTTTCGAATAGAGCAAGAAAAACTTGGGTCTAAACTAACCAGTGTGTTTCCCTGGTGGTGAATATGCATATCATTTTAATCTGAGGCAAGTCTAAAAGAAGATTAATAAAGTTTCTTTATATCACCTAGAATTCCTGTTTTTTCAGATTTTTCTTAGAATGTATAGTCCTTAGAATGGATTTTGTATTGATTGAGTTATTATTTAACCGATTTGGAGTTATAATTTAACTACTTGAGATTGTTCTGTTTACCTTAAGTATAATTATGACCGGGTCCTCTGCTAGTCTTCTATATATATATATATATATATAAGGGAGGATGTTTATGTTTGTGGGTTTGTGGTTTCTGATAAAAATCTACTGGTTTATACTGATCTTGATGAAATTTTGGATACTTGGCCTTCGAAGCATAAGGAAGATCACTGTCTACCTCAGATTTCGAAAAAACAATAATTATTGATAAAAAATCGATTTTCATGGTTATGGCAAGGCATATTAATAAAAAAAACCTCATGACCAACAATGCAAGGTAAAATGTATGCAACAATGGTTCTCAACAATGGTATCAACACGCAATTCACAAACATTCTGCACGGACCAACAATATATATCTTATGACCGATAATGTAAGAGAAAGTTTGTGCAACAATTGGTAACAACAATGGTATCAATATGCGATGAACCAACACTATACATGGATCTACAATATATATCTCATGAACAACAATGCAAGGCAAAGTTTGTGCAATATATATGTTTCAATTTGTAACAATGCATAAAATTCATGCTATTCAGGCTTTTCTTAGAATTGAGAGTATTTAGTACTAACTGATTTTTGAAAATCTCTAAAAATGATCAGTAACTGGAGATAATGGAGGGTTAGCAGACTATTGAGAAAGAGTGGAATGACGACAGAGGAAACACCTCTTTAGCTCCATGCTGCATTGAGTGAATGGTAAGCATGTAAATGGGAGAATTGGCGACTGCTAGACTACACAAAGTGATGAATGGCCCAGTTTTGCTTCTAGATATCGTAAGAAGAGTGGGAATTGCAACAACATCAAGTGTACATCTAAAGTAAGGTTTCGTGACTAAGAAATTATTTAGACTAGTAGTGGCATACTGGGAGAGGTCCATTCATTTTGAGAGTTAAAATTTTTTTTTTCGAATTTTCATTAAGAATTTTTACTGTATATTTAATCGTTTTCTTGTGTTTATTTCTAAGATACTTCAAAATTTAATCAAAAAAAACAAAGAATCAGAACCACCCTTGTGTTACCACCTAGCTTATTTGATAGTTATCGCCTAGCTTATTATTTTGACTAGAAGAACAAACGAAAAACATTGTTTACCATGAAACTTTGGAGTAAAAGCTTGAATATAAATAAAATTGTCTGGAGAGTGCATTCAAACCTCGGCTGGCGAGTACAGGCATCAGAAACCATAGCAGGCTGTTTTATGTACACGAAACAATTGCTTCTTGAAGTTGTTTTGCTTACCTAAAACTGTAATTACCCGGGTAACGGTGTGTACCCCATATTAATATATTTACAAGTGAGCATTTCAATGGTTTCCTGAAAGGCTAGGAAATCATTTCTGTTTTAAACTCTCCTTTATAGTTATCACTAATAGTAATAATAATTTTGCTATACTATTTGAGAATCTGTCTTATCAGTTATATTTTAACTTGTTGAAATTGTTCTGTTTACCTACAAGTTTAATTATCCCGGGCAACGCCGGGTCCTCTGCAAGTTTCTTTTATGGATACACCCTAAACGAGACTGAGACCTTTGTTGCTGGCCCGCTTGATGACACGTACTGTGACCACTCTCTTGTTAGCGACATGCTGCATCTAGCAGTTCTTAAAGGTTTCTTCAAGCCCTATAATATATTTACAGTAGATGACTCAACCTCTGATCGCCGACCAGTCATGCTTATTTTCGAGGGCTTAAACATTGATGAGAAGATGGAGCTGGGACCTCTTTAAGGATATTCTTCGAGAAAATAGCATGCCATACAAGGAGGTTATCGACAATGAGGAGTGACAATGGTTTCAACACAAATATCTGTGCAATCACTCGTGTTATCAAGGATGCTACTACTTCCAGCACCTCCACTGCTGATCAAAAGTGCCCCGAACACCTCGACCTCCTTCCTTACATCAGGCATGTCATTCTCGAAATGAATTCCTATCGGAGACTATGGCAACGCAAGCGACTACCCTTTTTCAAGTCTAAGTACAATAGGCGCTCTCGCAAGGTCCAGGAAGAGGTTTAAGTTCTACGAACACAAAGGTGCAGTGAAAACTGAAGCCTTTGTCTGTCCAGGAAACTCGCTCGCGGGTACTATGAGGGTCTTAAAGGGTAACAAACCCATCCAATTGCCTCCACTCTTTGCAGGCAATGGCAACGTTGTCACCAGCGATGGGTGAAAAACTCAACTGACCACCGATTCCCTGCAAAATGAATTTACCAAACATGGAGACAAACTTGGACAGCCTCTAAAACACTCAGCTAGTGGACAATGGGTGTATCGCTTACTGGTGCATTCATCGTGTTCCTACCTCTGAGGAAATCATTAGTTGCCAAGAAATCTCCGACATCATCAAGCGACTTAAAACCACGAAAGCAGCAGGTATTGATTCCACCGCTAACAGCTCTTAAGAACTTGCACTTCTAATATTATCATGATCATTACCAAAGCCATCAATGATTGCTGGAAACGTAACCGTTATTTCGCCGACCATTGGAAAGAGTCCGTCTTATTTACCATACAAAAGCCTGGTCTAAACGCTGCTCTCGCTGTCAGCTACAGGCCCATAATCTTACTACCTATGTTATCAAAGGTCTTTGAACGCATCATTCTGAAGAGGTTTAACAAATTCTTTGTAGCAAACAATATCCTTCATGATGAGCAATTCGGCTTTCGCCCAGGTCACTCCTGTCAATTTCAGATCTGGAGGCTTGTTGCAGAACTAAACACTCCTCTTAACTGTGCTTAGTATGGTAGTCTTGTCTTCTCGGATGTTCATAAAGCTTTCGATCAAGTTTCGCACAACGGCCTCATATACAAGATGATTACTTGTAGTTTTTCGGACAAACCTGATTACCTTGATTAGCTCCTTTTTGTCAAACAGGATATTTCGTGTCAAGTTTGGCTGTTCCATGTCTAACCCTTGTGATGTCAATGCTGATGTTCCCCAGGGCTCTGTCCTGGGCTCTGCACTGTTCAACTTTTTCATCCATGACTTCCCAACTTTTACTAAGTGCAAGCTATATCTGTTCGCCGATGATGCGGCCATCATGACTAATGACCACAATTCCGCTCATGTCATATCACGTTTACAAAAGACCTTACAATTGTGCAAGAAGAGGTTTGCAAAGTGGAGACACGACCTAAACCTTGACAAATGCAAGGCAATGTTCATTATGAAGAAAGTTTGGAACCCCCCAAGTCTTCTCTTCCTTTCTGGTAAAGAGCTCGAAAGGGTATAAAATTACAAATATCTAGGAGTGGTGGTAGATGCCAGGCTAAATTGGGGTGACCACGTCTCCTATGCAATAAATGAAGGTAAGAATGCAAAGTTTAGTCTAGTTGCTCTTCTGGGGCGAAACAGCGCCCTTGGATAGCAAACTTTTGCATTATAAGATGGTTATACGAACCATTCTTCTTTATGGTATGCCTGCCTGGGCTACAATATGCAAATTCAGATGGAAGGCTCTCCAAACCTTCCAAAACATCACCCTGAGGACTATCGCCCAACTTGACAGGAGAGTTGCAACAAATATTTCTATTGCTGAAGATTTCCATATGCCTCCATTGGCAACTATAGGGGCCCATACATTGGCGGACGCGGCCTGTGACAGGCCAAAGGCCGCAGGCATTTCTCACCTCGCTTGTTGCCTTTATAGCCCACATGCTGGTACAGGCCGCATCTGTCAGTGTACAGGCCAGCTGGGTTGGGAAAGCTCCAAGCTCTTGCTAAATTCCAGTTTTCCTGTAGATTTTCCAGTGTCTGTGTGTGTGTGTGTGTGTGTGTGTGTGTGTGTGTGTATGTGTGTGTGTGTGTGTGTGTGTGTGTGTGTGTGTGTGGCAACAATGAGCTGGCTCAAAAATTCGCAAATATTATTTACTTTGAACTGACAACAATATCAAAATCAATATTGAAATTATTGTTAAAATTATATAAAAATAAAATAAAATTAAATAAAGGGTCACTTAAGTTTTCAAGAATTTATATTTCAATTATTGAATGTACACATTTATTGGAGTAATAATTTCGTATAGGGTGTGGTAAATTCAAGTAAACAAGAAATCTAATTTTTAAACGGGCGGAATTAATCTATAATTTAAAAAAATGTAGTTCTCTCTCTTTTAAACATCGCTGATGTCGCTGACACTGATAGAACCAAACTTAGTGAAATAAGTCAGTTCAAATTGAGTATTTCGTTCTAAAGATTTTTATATATACTGAGTGAGCATATTATTATGACTACCTGACATGTTTATGCAAATACGCGCACGCACATCGACACAATGTTGCTAGCGGGCCGGACAAATATAAAAAGGGAAGCTGGGTGTCGTCGACAACAGCAGACATGTTCCATTCTTCAACTATGTGTAAACGACGCGATTTAACAGCTTCGAACGCGGGATGATTGTAGGTGCTCGGAGCTATGGAGGGAGTATCAGCGAAACAGCAGCATTCGTGAGGTGCTCAAGAGCAGCTGTCATTAAAGTATTTAAAGACTGGATGGTTAGCTTTTGTCCAGCATATCATTAGTTATTTTAGTCATTCAAAAAAGAAATTTCCTTAATCCAGAATATTGCAGTTAAAAACGGCTATAGCACACTTACCATAATCGATTTGGTCAGGAAGAGGAAGTTAAAGAAGTTCATGGACGAAATCACTACCCTCAACCGGACTAAAAATAGAGAGAGAGTCATATCCTTACCTTACAATAAATCATTAATCAAAGGTTTCAATTCTGTTTTTAAAACTTTTAATATTTCGTTATCTTTTAGCAATCCTAACCAGACCAGGCATTTATTACTTAACCCAAAGGACCAGATTCCACCACTACAGAAATCAGGAATATACGAAGCCAGATGTTCCCAATGCCCCATGATGTACAAAGGACAAACATTCCGTAATATTGAAACAAGATTCGAAGAACACATGAGACACAGAAGATATGGTAGAGGGAATCAGTCGCCATAGCCAAACACTCTCTAGATACCGGACATGAATTCTTAATAAACAATGTAAAATTTATTGAGCCAATTAACAAGAAACACCTTCTGGATGCCTTGAAAAGCTTAGCCATTCAAAAAACAGATAAAAAATTGTTACTCAACTTAGATAGCTAATTGTTACTATTAGCGAATCACCATTGATCAAATGGGCGACGCACTTACCCAGTCAATAAATTTCAGTTGGATCTTTTTGTCTTGATTGGCTTCCGTTCATTATAAATACTCAGCATGTTCTATTCCAAATCAGTTCTCTCAAGTTCTTTCGAGGGGCTCCTTGGCTGCTGAATGATGAAAGCAAAGCTTTCGAAAAGCGCTTACAGACTCAGGTTGTATTTTTTCATTTGATTTTCGGTCTTTTTCTTTTTATGTTTGTTCAATTCCTACTTCGTTGTGGAAAAAGCGTTTTATTTTATTCTTAAGTTAATCTTCTGCATTATCCACATAAGATTTTTAGACAACTTAGTTATCTCTTCTAATATTAGTTTTTCAACTCTTACAAACACATAGGGTGCCAAAGAGTCGGAACACATAATCCATATTCCACATTCAGTAATGTCTAATCCGTGTTCTCTGAATGAGTTAGCCAGAACAGTACATTTATAATCCTCACTTACGTTCCCCAAATGAAGCCTAATTGACCGGATTTTCTTAGTAGGAATTGTCCAACTACCCTGTCCCCACCTCATCGACGATCTATCATACTGATCAGTATCCACACTTTCAGATTTTTGTTAATAATTTGCCTCTGATTTCCGTTTTTCTTTCATTATGTCCTGTGGACCTTTAAAATTAAAGAAATGGCTTTCATAATTATCTTTACAATCCTTCCTCATATTAATGTTATTCTCCATCATACTCTTCACTATTTCACCATCTTCTCTTTGGCCACTTCTTCCATTTTGATTTGTTTTAACAATCTTCCGTATAATATTTTTGTCACTTCCGTCAATCTGTTCTTTCGCACTTTCGTCACACCCTCTCGGTATCGGTAACCCTTTCTCTACTTTTCCTAATGCATTTAAATCCAGAACTTGGTTCTTGATCACTTGTTTCACCACTGATATTACTCACACTAAACTGATGTACGTTTTTCTCCATTATATCATATTCTGCCTGTAGGCTACTTTCCTCATCCATTTTATTCTTTACACAATCAATATCTGTTAATTCATTGTCAGGAACAGTTTTCAACTTTCTGACACATAAACCCACATCTGGTTTGTTTTGAGGTACCATTGACACTAATAAAGCATTTAAAGCATCATTAGTCGTAGTTATTAAATCCGTTACTTTCCGTTACATTTTTTGCAATGATTCCATTACCCCATCTATAATAGATGTGATAATAATTCTATTACTATTATGTTCATTCTCCGATAGTAAATTAGGGACTAATAGATTATAATTATTCGTGCGTATACAATCCATAATTGTAGTATTCAATTCAGATACTTTTTGAAGAATCTCCTTTTGCAAACAATGTGTAGATTTATTCATATCTATATTATTAGCACAGTTTTCCTTATTCGATTGACAGATGGCGTTAGTTGTTTTTTCAGGGTCATTGTTCTTCATTATCATATTTTTCTCCATTTCGGTTATTCCACCTTTCAAATCGTCGATCATTCTAAATATAGCTTCTCTATTACCTGAATTTTTCAGTCGTCTGTTAGTACCAATCCATTCTGTAATCATATTTTTTAGTTCTTCTATCATTTTTACACACTTACGAATGCTCTCAATTCGGTCGTGCTCCAATCACATAAAATATCTTCTTTTTACCGCTTACACTCAAACTTAAATATGTATACCGGGTTCCAAGTAATTCGACGGTCTCTTTCTTCGAAGACAACACTCACATTCTAACAAAATCATCGAAGTTCACGGAGCTCTCAGCAGCAAATCATCCTGAAGGCCTGGAGGAAGAGCAGGAGCCAGAAGTTCCATTATTTACATTTATTTAGATTAAAACCGGAACCAAGGATTTTCTAGAAAAAATTTCTACACAGTTTATTGAAAAATCTTGCATTTTAATAAAAATATAACAAAAAATTGTAATCTAGCCTAAAAAATTTTTTCCGACTGTAAAATACAAAAAAAGAATAACTACATTAATATATATATTTTCTAATCAACTCGAAGGAATTATAACTTTATCTATTAATGAACTAAAAATTAAAATTTAAAATAAAACAGTTTCTAATCAACAAGAAGGAATTATTATTTTTATTTATAAATGAACTAAAAAATAAAAATTTAAATTAAATAAATAGTTTTTAATCAATCGAAGGAACTTTAGTCAGTTCACTTTGGGTTTTCCACGTGTTCTCCTTGGATCCTGCCGAATGATGAGAGCTTTGCTCTCGAAAAGCGCTTCCAGATTGTATTTTTTTGTTATTTTTGTTTTTGTTATATTCTTTACTAGAAGAGGTACCCGGCGTTGCCCGGGATAATTACACATGGATGTAAACAGAACAATCTCAAAAAATTAAATTAAATTTTCTTAAAAAATAAAAGAAAAATGACACATGAAAATGCTTAGAATTAATACAGTAAAAATTCTTAATGAAAATTCGAAAAAAATCTTTTTAAAGGCTCACAATGGCTGGACCTCTCCAAGGATGCCACTGCTATTTTAAATAATTTCTTACTCACGTAATCTTACCTTAGATGTATACTTAGTGTTGTTGCAATTTCCACTCTTCTCTCGATGTATTGAAGCAAAATTTGGCCATTCATCACTTTGTGCAGTCTAGCGGTCGCGGATTCTTCTATTTACTTGCTTCCCATTTGCTCAATACATCACGGAGCTAAAGGAGTGCTTCCTCTGTCGTCTTTCCACTCTTTCTCAATAGTCTGCTAACTCTCCATTATCTCCATTTACTGATCATTTTTAAAGATTTTCAAGAAATTGTTAAGTACTAAGAACTCTCTTTTCTAAGAAAAGCCTGAATAACAGGAATTCTATGCATTGTTACAAATTGAAACTTATCCATATTGCATCATCATTTTATGTTCATTGTTATAATTCTTGGAAAGAATTGCTTTATCATTGCATCATCATTTTGAGCTCATTGTTATTGGTAAATTGCGTGTTGAAACCATTGTTGATACCTATTGTTGCACAAACTTTTATTTGCATTGTTGGTCATGAGATATATATTGTTGGTCCGTGCAGAGTGTTTGTGAATTGCGTGTTGATACCATTGTTGCAAAAACTTTGTCTTGCATTGTTGGTCATGCGATATTTCTCATTAATATGCCTTGCCATAACCATGAATATCGATTTTTTATCGATAATTATTATTTTTTCGAAATCTGAGGTAGACAGTGACCTTCCTCATGCTTTGAAGGTCATGTATGCGAAATTTTATCAAGATCGGAATAAAACTGTAGATTTGTATAAAAAACAGACCCACAGACAGACCCACAAACATCCTTCTTTATATATATAGAAGATTACTTTTGTTGTGGTAAAAGAGCCATTCTTTATACAAGGTGATTATAATTAAAGTCCCTTTGTAAAAATGCTATAAAAAAACAACCATGAGTCCGAATGACTTCAAATTTGGACTGAGCATTCTTGAAGAAGGGGCATTTGATATGGGATAAGAAAAAAATAGTTCCAAAATTTATCACTAGATGGCGCTGTAAGCGGCATAACGGAAGCGGATTCAGCTAGAAGTGACATTTTGAATTGAAATACGACGGCTTTGGCATGAGTTGTTTATGGCATGATGTTTTTACATTAAAGTTGGTCAAGGAATGCAATTGACACTAAAACAAGTTAAACATGATTTTTTTTTTATTATACAGTACAGTATTAGCAAAAAATCAACTGTACCGGTCAATGAACATGATTGCTTCGGGTTTGATGATGGAAAACATGACTTTCAAGTCATTTAACAGTTGTGGCACTGTTAGTGCAAAGCCCATCCACCACGGCAAGGTCGTACCACATCGGATGGGAAAAATCGGTTTTTAATTGTCCTTGGGCCAAAAACCGCATAAAAAGCACATA